>OZ010791.1:497350896-497950896 GCA_963932465.1 Maratus speciosus
TAGGAAGGGGGAGTATAAGAATTTTAATTTCTGAATTTGTTAAGAAAGTTTTTTTACTGACGCAAATAACGTTTAAAATACCTCTTTACCTTAGTTAAAACATTTTTGTAATTCGAACTATCTATCTATGCCTAAGGATTTAGGAATTAGGTATTGGTCACCGTTGAGAGTGGACATTCTGTATAGGCGAAATTAGCGTAATTTGTAAAATGTCGCTCATTTCGCATTAGAAATGCAATCATAAATGTCCTTCTTAGTTACAATTCTAGAATACATGCAATTTTATCAATATTTGAAATATTTGTAAAATAATGGGTAACTCGTGATGAAAATAATGAATTTAAGTACAAAAAATTCTCGAAGCAATTTGTTTCCTTTTGAGAAAATAAATTCAATGATTTTGAAGACAATAATAAAATACAACGAATCTTCAAATTTATCATTTTAAAGTATTTATGGATTTTAAGGGCATCCAACATGAATACAGATAATATGTAGCTCTATGATAATGCTTTTCATTATATCCTGTATGTATATATTTATAATATTTTGCTATATGTAAACTAAAAATCTGCGAATTCGTATTAGCTTTGTTCTGACAATTATTTTTCCCACTTAATATTTTTATATTACCGTATTTTATTGTATAAAATTTAACTCAGTATAATTTTAATCCTCCAATTTTTTATTGTTTTCAGAAATGATAAAATAATTATTTTTTATTGCATGAAAAATAAAATAATTTCAACTTGTAAAAAAAGGATTTAATGCCCTGAATAAAATGAGGTTTTTTCTCGAATATTAATCTGTATATAAATGTGTGTTGTAAATTTTTAAATACTTAAAATGTATAAACGTATTTAAAAAATAAATTAATCCACCGTGAGGAAAAAACAACAGTGAAACAGACAAACAACAAAATAGAAGAAATGAGGTTTGAAGTATTGTACCGCATATTAATATAAAAATATATTTTGTTATGGTTAATATATTTTTATAAATTAGGAAGTCTATATCATTTTCCATGATTTTTAAGTAATATTTTCTTCAAACAAAGAGAATATCTGCTGAAGGGATACAAATGCACTTACATTTCAAATTAATACATTTATTCAGATCGACATCTTTTATCGCTCAGATGGCGACAGTCTCAAAATGTATAATGATACAATTACATTCGGAAAAAAAATTAATTTGAAAACTGGTAAACAAATATCAAAATATCTCATGTATAATGAAATCAAGTGCAATGATAAAAATGAATATTTTTGATCGCGAATTATTTTATGCTATTGTTTCGTATTCTGCAGAGCATCTCTTTTCAAATGTCAGGTAAATTCATGGAGGCATTATAATTGCATTTATTCTAATTGCATTTTATTATTGCACTTGATTTCACTATACGTGAGGTCTCGTCATTTTTGTTTACAAGTTTTCAATTATTATTTTTTTTATTTATTTTTTTTTTTTTGGGGGGTGGGGGGGGGCGATATTTGTATCATTATACATCATGAGAATGTCGCCGTGTCAGGGATAAAACATGTCGATCTGAATAAACGTATTTATTTGCCTTGTAAGTGTGCCTTTATCACTTTTAGCAAGTATTAACTCAGTTTGACGATTTTAAGTGATTTGCATACACTGTAAAAAAAACCACTGTAGATTTGCCAGAACAAACTCGGTCACAGTGAATGTGCTGTATCTTTCTTTGATTTCCTGACTATATTAACATGGAAAATACGGTAGTTCCGTAAAATTAACAGCACAATGGGCTGGCAATTTGGACGCTTTTTTTTTTTTTTTTTTTTACAGCACAAATTGCCAGCACATTGTGCTGTTAATTTTACGCAACTACTGTATTTTCCATGTTAATATAGTCAGGAAACCAAAGAAAGATACAGAACATTCACTGTGATCGAGTTAGGGCGCGAAACGAACAGTAATTTGTACTGTAAAAATGTCGTTTTTTTTTTTTTTACAGTGTACATAATTTTAACCTATTTCCTTGTTAAGAATATGTATATTGTTATACGTTATTCCAAAATAAAATTGTGGATGGTGTTCATACAACATTGAAGTACATGCATTTTGCATGATTTATAAACATTCAACATGAGATATGATCTATTTAATATTATATTCATCATAAAAGAATGTTATTTATGTTGCTGCAAAAATGTTCAGTCAAAAACTATTACATTATCAGTTTTTACTCTTAAAAAATTTAATATAATTTTCGCATATTTTATTTTTGTATGAGAAAAATGTGCGCGAGTATTTTCAAATCCTCTATTTTTTGTATGAAAAAAATATGCGCCAATAACTACTGTTTTATAAAAATAGCAAATAAAGCCTTGTGCAAAAATATTAAAAAGCAGAAAACCAACGTTTAAAAATGCACAAATAATACATAAAAAGCAGCAAACAGTTGTATCGAATCTACTAGCGAGATTCTTCTTCAGTGCGAGATAGAGCAAGGCACAGCGGGCGAGAAAAAGCAAGGCTGGGCAAAATGACTGAGACGCAGTGACGTGAAACGACTGAGTGGACAGTCCACTCAGTCGTTTCATCTGCTTCTCTCTCATTGGCTGTTTTTGGCGCATTCGCTACCCGTATCTGGTATATAAGTCTCTGTCATTTTCCCCAGCCTTGCTTTTTCTAGCACTGTGTGCCTTGCTCTATCTTGCACTGAGGAAGAATTTCACTAGTATATTCTAAATAGCTGTTTGCTGCTTTTTATGTATGATTTGTGCATTTTTTGAACGTTGGTTTTCTACTTTTTAATACTGTTTTATAAGTAGCAATTCATTTTTAGTACTTTAATTAAAAGCTTATATTAATAATCTAATTCTATCCTAGATTTATCCAGACGAGGGCCACGACCTTGAACATGTAAGAAAACATCTTTATAGAACGCTGGAAGAATATTTTAACGAGTGTTTCTATATCCAACGAAAGGATGAGTATGTGAACACAATTGTAGAAAAAGATGTGAAAGCGAGATAGCGTTAATCGATAATTTAGTAAATTAATACAGATATTTTGAAAACTGCTGTTATTACCATTTCTAAACACGAAACACGAGTAAATTTATCACATAGTTTGCTTTAAAAAAAATCAGAATATTTTCACATATCTAAGTTATTTTGATTAATCTCATCAAAACACTGCAGTAGAAAAGTGTGCATAACACTCTCACCACCGCTGAATATTGGCACTCACAGCTACTTGCAGTTAAGTCATAACAAGAAAGTTTCATAAGAAGTATGTCTACCTATTGAAATAATATAAATCGCTGTTTTTATGTAGAATACCTTTATAAGAGAGTAGAGATATATGAACAGGATAGATGCTTATATTCGGAATTGTAATCGACGATGAAATACATTACAGAATTTTGTACGAAAAATTATTATTTTCCTTTTAGTGTTGAGTTTTATGAGTTATACTGAACACAATATAAACATCAATGGTTATATTCACCATTTGCCTCAACTGCCGTACATGTGGGAAAATCTCAAGGTAATATTCAAGTGGTATTCACAAGTGATATAATACTTTGGCCACTATGACATCCAATTAGGTTTGTCTGAAATCCAATATCATTTGATAGTTTAAGCGATTTTTTCTGCATTAACCGACAGTTTATGCAGATGTCAAATACACGCAACATACCATAAGTCATAAATATACAGGTTTTGATATTCATTATAAATAATTTTTAAAAGCGCAATGCAATTTTAAAGAATTGATTTAAGACTGTAACTAAGACTACCTTGGCGATAACTGATGGACTCATATTATCGCCAACATTTGGTTTCCAAAAATCCACCAATCACGTTTTATGGCCAATTTCCCGTGACTCTCTTACAAAGGTATTCTATTTATATGTTTACTGTAAGAATTAATGTCCAAAATAATATTATGAAATTGAATGAATTATTTTATTGAATGTAACAAAAGCTATTTAAGATTTACGCATTTTTTAACTCAAAAGGACTGTATAATGAAATAAGTTTTAGTAAATTTCTTCATTAAAATATATTTGTGTATCTGCTGTATAATCTAATATTACAAAACGCTGTACACACTTTATTAAATGACATTTTTTTTTTTTATATACGTAAATATTTTTGTGTGCAATTTTATTTTTTTCTGGATTATGTTACAAAATCATGTTATACTAGGTACTCTAATATTATTTTTTTTGAATCATTGACCACTCCGCTTTTAATTTAGTAAGTTTATTCATCTTATAAAATGGGTAAATCGGTTTTATTTTCTGATACATAAAAATATATGAATAATTCAACTTTATATTTATTAAAAATTATTGATAAAATAAAAATCTCTTCATAGAAAAAAAGTAAACATTCAAGAACGTTTATTTTTATAATCAGCTAAAGTTTAGATACATTTTCTAACTTATGATAACGGACGAACTTTCATAGATAAACTTTAAAACATGATATATTAAAAAGGTATTTAAGTTGTACGGAAAATTTGACAAAAAGTTTGCTCTTATACTAACACTATCAGGGGCAGAGTTGTTCTGTTGTTAAAATGATGAAATGATTGAATGACGTCAGACATGAAGAGCCGATTTATTTAAAAATAAGAAAAAGCTTTTCTTTACGTTCATTATAAAAGCAAATATTTATTACACAATTCTGGTGTCATTGTGGTATTTTAGAATTAAAATCAAGTGGGATACACTATATCCCGCCTCCTGAAAAATAAAATATTTGTATAGTAATGAAAAAAAAGTAATGTGCTTTTTCTCGCCTCGTATTTATCCTTCAATTTTTAAATCATATAACATGTATAAAACTATTTTTATGAAAATTTAATTTTACACTATTATTTTTACGAATATTCTAAAACAATAACCGCTGAGTTTTGTTGAAACAAATATTTAGTCTTACACATATATATATATATATACCGGGTGTCCTAAGAAGGACTGACTGATTTTAAAATTCAATAACTTGCGAACGGTGATAGATATTTAAAAAATTCTTGCAGGAGGGTTATACATGAGGTCAGAAGTTTTTTTTTTTTTTTACAGTGATTTCCGATTTTAGTTCGAATTACAAACAATAGATGGCAGAGCGATCAATAGATTCTAAATTCAGGCTGGACTTTTGGTCCTTTGGGACCCACTCAATACATTTTCATCTCCTTTTTCCACATGGAAGAAGAGATCGGCCAAAACATCTAGCCTGTATTTAGTGCCTATTGCTTACAGCGCGGCTATTGTTTGTAACTCGAACTAAAATCGAAAATCACTGTAAAAAAAACTTTTAACCTTATGGATAATCCTCCTGCAAGATTTTTTTAAATATCTGTCACCGTTTGCAAGTTATTGAATTTTAAAAGCAGTCAGTCCTTTTTAGGACACCCGGTATATACATATATATATATATAACATATTTATAAAAGAATAAAGGATTCATTTAGAGATTGAAAAAATAGTAATTTGAAGAGTTTAAATGAATTTCTTACTTGATTAGGATATGTTTGTTATAAAAATAAATAAATGAAATCATGTGACATTATTAAACACAGTTTTAAATATAACTACAGTATTTAATTAAAAAAATGTTTTGAAACAGTATCATTACACTATTTTAAAGTTAATCATGATAAAAATAAAGATGATTGAATTGTAATAATACAAAGGTGGATGAACAACTGAAAGTAACTATAAGATCGCAATATTATGATACAATAATGATACGTAGTTTATACGCTCGCTTAAAACAACTGGAAGAAAATATGCGAATAGCTTTTGTATTCATTCTTGTTAAATAAGACCGTTGTTTATACAGTATAAAATTATATAATTTAATCTACCTTTTCATTTGCTTATGTGATATACATGGTGCTCATATGTATATATATTTCTTCAAAGAAGTTATTTCTTGTTTAAATATTGGTTATTAAGATAGGAGATATAAATGTATTTCTTGTGTTTTCATAACTGAATAGTTTTTAATAACATATTCACATATAAAAGAATTTTTTTTTTAATTTAAAATGTTTTAACAATTAATTTAGCATTTAAAATAATCTTCAAAAATATAAATCTGAGATAACATCGATTGTAAAGTTTAAAACTTTTGAAACAAATTTACGTATTTTTAATATAAAACAGTCTAAATTAAACTAACTTAAAAATATTGGTGAAATTGGGAAAAAAAAAAGATTGCTTATTGATAAAAAACATACATGTGAATTTTTTAGACACATATCTACAAATGAGGAGTTCAAAAAACATTGGATATTTCGCTGTGGTAGCCCGGTTTTACCAGATAAATCACTTTCAACGTGCCGAATAAAAAAATCGTCTTACCGCAGGTTCGCATGCGTCCTCATAGTGACGTCAAATTTATCATTTACCGCGAAATGGCTAACAAAAATAACTTTGTGTCTGATATTTTATTGAAAAGAAGACAAAATGTATATTTTACTATAAAAATGAATTTCCATTGCTTTTATGAGTGGGTCAAAATCGCTGGCAAATTTATCACCAACGAAAAAAAAAATTAAATCTGGGGATTACGTGCACTCGCACCTGCGGTCGTCTATTATCATCCAAATTTGCAGATATAAAAATATGAGTTTCAATATTATTCTAATACTTGTACAAATCATTGAACCGACTATAACAGCTGTAGATTTAAAACCATGACAATTCACATGTTCTCCCTAAAACCAAATGATAAGTTTTAATACGGATATCGGAATCACCTATTAAATATAGGTTCATGCTGAGTGAAACTTTAATGCAGAATAATATACATATTTCATTTACTTTGAAAAAAAAAAGAAGTAATTGTTTATAAAGTTGCATGAACGATGCATGAAAGATGATTTGCCACTAAAGTAAATAATTTACAAAGTAGCTCAATATTATTTTATTTAAATTTGTTTGGAAAGGATTAAAATAATGTACTTCTGATACAAATAAACAGAATTATTACAAATATATTTATAAACTGGTCATACAGGTATGTTTAATGTCATTGTGCCGATCTATATTGACAAAAAAAAATGAATAATATGAAAATGTATTATGAAATGAATTTATAAGATGTATCTTTCCATTGTCAAAATCTTCTTGCCTAGGGTAAATTTTATTTTATTTTAATTTAATTTAATGGCGTTTAAAATAAATTGTATTTGGTTGTTTAAAAAGCAATGCAGGGTTTAGAATCAATTTTAAGCTCAATAATCATAACAAAAAGATTTTTCTAATTATTTTTTATGGTTGCAAATCTATTAATTGCGCTTAATGGAATCTAGCAATTGTATATGTAGCTATGATTTGTTGTAAATAAATCTCGCGGATACTTCTATTAATGCTTATAATTTAACTTTGTATATCTGCATTTGTAGAAATAACGTTAAAATTTATTGTTTTCATTTGGGTGTTTTTAAACCGCCACCGATTTTGACAGTTGCGAACAGCGTATGAAGTATTATACGAGATAGATTAATAACATTTTCATCTACCCTAAATTTCCTATTTGGTTAATTCTAAAGCATCTTTGAGATTGACCGTTGCTAACAGCGTGTGAAATATATTTCGTGGTAGATCTATAGCATTTCCATATACCTTAAACTTCCTATTTGGTTGTTTTTAAAGCATCTTTGAGTTTGAGTGTCGGTAATATCGTATGAAATAACCTTCGAGAAGGAACTATAGCATTTCCATATACCTTAAACTCAAGCAACATGATATGATGGACCTATAATTTCTTTCCCGCGAGTATCCAATATCTAGATATAACGAAACGGAGAATGTAGGGCTTAATATTAATGTTAAAAAAAAAAAAAACAAGTATTGAAACTTCAAAATTAATTTAGTGTACTTATATTACTTTCATTTTTATTAAGTTGAAAACCTGTATTACTTTACGATCTGCCACATATAATGTATAAATGTAACATAAAATATTATTATAATAGACAAATATAAACTCTGTCTTCAAGTGCCTTAAAATGGCTAAGAAACTATAATTTGAATGATTATGGATATGCTCTGGTAGTTTGAAATACTTAAGCAAAGTAGAAGTACGTGCCTCTATGTTAGAAAAGTAAATTAGAATTTTTAAATACCATAGAGTAACGACATCTACAAATTTTAAATATCTACCATGAGGGAGTTTATAATATTTGATTAATTTTTGTCTTGGTTTTACGAGGCATTTGGATCAAAGGCTGTATATTTTACTCTGTGGTCTTTTACATTTGTTGATAAATACTTTAGCCTCATCAGATATTTGTGGGAGATTCTCAAAAGGTGGGATCATTAAACGTTAACTATATGTAATTTTTAAAATTTTCAAATTTAAGGCCAAATTTTTTTAATAGTATAGTATTTTGTCTAAAAATATAATATATAAATATTTTTAATAGTATGTCTACAAAATTATACACAAACATTAATAGACAGCAACTATCCTGGAAAATTAATGATTAAAGCATTTAATTAGCAGTTGTGTGCATTACAAATTTTGGACATTTGGAGATTTTGGACTTGCAGATTTTGGATGTTGCTCTTAGTATTTTAAAAATTCTTAAGACTAAGAATGTAGTAAATGTGTCTGTATACATATATTCGTATAATTAACTTTTTGTTATCCAGTAATAATAATAATACAATCAAATGCTTTGTTACGTACGTTACTTTTGGACATAACAAAATACAGAAAAATGCTTTATAGAAAAGTCCTTCTATCTTCAAAAAAGCAATAAATCAGCCTGCCATCTCTTAACGAAATTATCAAAAAAAAAAAAAAAAATCATCCGTTTCCTTTATGCATTCGTTGTTTACCATTAGAACCACCTGGGAAAAAGTTAAAACTCTTTTTCTTGGTGGTACATTGAAGCAGTTAACGTTATGAATGTCCGAAATTGGCCTCTTTAGCATAAAATAATAAAATTTTAAGATATTTACAATAGCTTATATTACAAAGCTTTTACAATAAATTATGTCATTTTCTGTCTCTGAATAGAATTAAAAACTCAGTGTAAAAAAAAAATAAAGTCAATGATAATTAAAGTTATGTTTGAAAGGCTTAAATTTATGACTTGTGTCCAGTGCCCACCTTTTGAGAATCGCCCTTGTATAAAAGCATAATGTAAATGTATCTAATTGTCTCAGTGTACTGTAAACTGCATGTGGCCTTGTACAATAGAGAAATAGTTGTTGTATATCGATGTTGCTTTTCTTTTTTCGCAAGTATTTATGGTTGTTGCTGTTTTATGTTATGCTTTAACAATTTTATATAGAATATCTTGTCTGAATATTCCATTTTTGTATGTACAAATTTCCTGTAAATTCCTTTTGATTTTTGTTTTGAATAAAACGAAGCATAAGCTTATTTGCTTATTGCATTTAAAGCAGGTTTGATAGCTCAAATAAATAAATAAAAATAGAAGTATGATATAGAGACGTTAGAAAAGATAAAGAAATTATAGAAGTAAAAATTATGTTGGGAGTTTGTTAAACTAGAAAATATATATTTATGTTAAATTGTCTCATTTTATTATAAATACTAATGTGAAAATGAAAAAAAATACTTGTAAAAGACAAAGTTATATCTTAGTTTTGCAATAATATTATAAAATTATGTAAATGAAAACTAAAAGTTTAGAAAGCATAATACTGTTGTCAAAAATAGTATAACTAACAGCGATATTATTTTGCGGCAAAAAGATTGTTTGGTTATTGCAAAATATTGTTAAAAAGCAATACTTTAATTTTAAATATTAATATCTATAATATGTTGTCATTAAAACCTCTCGCTGAATGTAAAAAGTACGAAATATATGAGATAATTTTTCGGGAATGGTATTTACTGTATGGGAAAATAGCCTGAAAGATTTTAACTACTATATAACTAAAACTACTCTTAAAATTCTTATGTTAGTAAAACTGAAAAAAAAAATATAGGAAGGGAAAAAAGGTAAATGCAATAAATTCATTTTCATGTAAAATACTTTATTTTATTTATTTTTTTTTTAAATTGCACAAAAACAGTTATTATTAAATATATATATATATATATTGCTTTAAATGCAAATAATAGAAAGAAACATAGTTCAGATGAATCCAAATTCAATTTTTGTAAATTTTCCTTCTTTTTTATAAATGATGCTATGGAGAAATTTTAAAAAGCAAATATTTTTATTAGACATTTCTATAATTTTCTATAACCTTGAAAATTCGCCTATATTAAACCTCTTGCTTTTTATCTTGAAAATCAGTAAAGTTATTTTAATAAATTACACATAGTAACTCAATATTCATAATTTAGATAATTTAAAATTTTTAATTTATCTTAATAATAAATTCACGTTGTGTTAATTTAATGCATTATATGCTTTTTATTACTGTTATGGGAGCATTTAAAAATAGATTTATGACATATATGTTATTTTAATTAAGAATCGAGTTTTTTTAAGAAAATGATATCCAATTACATTATTTTTACTGCAAACTTTGTAAAATGTGTGAAAGAGTTATAAATTGTACAACATGTACTCATGTGATATCAATTTTGAGTGTTTAAAATGTGGACCATTTGTCCCCATATGTTGTAATAAAGCTATTTGTACACCAGACTGGCCGTGTGTTGTCTTTATAAGATGTTATTTAACTTATGTGTCCGTTCTTCTCAAATCTTGCGATCCAATTTATCGTACTTCCTGTGCTACATTTGACATACGTTTACGTGGCGTGGCGTATTTCTGCTGACAAAAAAATATTTTGTGAAAACATATATTCCAAATTTGCCTATTCTTCCATTTAGGGGCAAAACCATTTTCCGAATGAGGATATGTATTGATCACAACATATGAGATCACCTAAATATCATTGATTGTTTCAGAAATACGCTAATATTTTTCGATTGAACCATGGCATGGTTGGTAAATGCTCCTTTGTTCTGTATGTGTAAGTAAATGTGGATTCGATTTTTTTTCCAGGTGGCTGGATTTAAAACTATAAATCCATTTTATTAAGAAAAAAGATTAAAAAAAAAAAAAAAAAAAACATTCGCAATTTAAATTATCTCTTTTATAAAAGGGTATTTATTTCAATCAGTTTTCTTTCAAATATTTTTTTTTCCTTTTTAGTTTATTATAATAAAAACTTGTCTTTAAGGCATTTATTTTATCAATGTAAAAGATGTGACGTTAGGCAGATAAATAGTGGGACACTCTAGGGAGAAAAAAAATCCCTACCGGCCGGCCTACTTGCGGAGGTAGATTTCGAAGTTGAGTATATTAATTTCACCAGCAGAAACTAAATCATAATTATATATAAATCCAATTTAACAGTTTATCTGGCCGCTTTTGACGCGTTTTTATTTCATTTTTATATAATAGCTGGTTTTCTCAAATCATGTTAAGGCGGTATTAAAAAAATACTTTTCAATGATCAACAACTCGGAATTTTCAGATTCATTTTTAAGAGAAAAAATATGAAACTTGCTGACGTGATTTCTGTGGTTAAAAACACAGGTCGCTTACAAATCTTTTGATTTGTAAGCGACCTGTGTTTTTATTTTTCTTTCAATCAATTAAGACTTGACTAATAAACAATTATTTTCTCAGTACGGCAATATTTTTCGTTTTTAACACAATCGCTTCGGGAAATTCTGTTCAAAATGGCCATTTTAACATCATTTTTTGAAATATATTCTTCCTCTATCAAATTTTCGATCATTACGGTACATTATATAGTTTCTGAATAAGAGAATCTACCAATTGGATGCGTCTGAGAGCAAAAATGAATTTAAAAATGAGTAAGAAAATAAGCAGTTTGGATTTGAATACACCTTTAATAAGATGATTTTTTTCTTCAAACGCTATGTATTTTTAATTTGTTTTTGCTGTAAGAATTGGTCCTATCAAAAACTTGTCTGTATAAATGTTGAAGACAATATTAAGAAAATATGTGATAAATTCATGGGGATTTTATATCTTGTGAATTAACGCAGTTATGGAAATTTTTCTTCTTCAACCCTCCGTTTTTGTTTCCGTTTTTAATTTTTTTTGCGATACGTATTGGTACTATCAAAAACTTGTGAATATAAAAGTTGTAGATAATATTAAGGAGATATATAATAAAATTAATTGGATTTGATATATTGCGAACTGACGAAGTTATGAATTTTTTTCTCCCCTTTTTTCTCTCCTTTTTTTGCGCCCCTTGAGCCCATTTTTAATTTTATCAAAAATATGTCATGCCTAAATTTTTGGCCCTATTTTTAGAAGTAATAAAAATTTTAAACTGATTTGATATGTACAAAAATTAAGAAGTTATGGTTTTTTTTTCGGTTTTCACAAAACCCCTCCCTATTTCCATCCCCTTGGTCCGATTTTGCCCATTAACGAACTTGCCCCAGATTTTATGCCCCTTGATTTTATGTATCAGTTTGGAAGAGATTTGTGAAGAATTGTGGACGTATATGTGGTATATATATATATATATGTGTGTGTGTGTGTGTAGATAGATATATAAGGTTTTCTACTAAGGGTGGTTTTGGGTTCTAGGGATCGTGATCGGTGTAGATCTGCAAAACATTTTCCGAAATTCCAACATAGGAACGATCTCAATAGGTAGTATTTCATACGAAATCTACCTAATAGGGCGGTAGTTTCTACTCCTTTATGGAAATTTGCATTTCAGAGTGTTGCTTTCATCTCAGGTAAGATAGATTTGTTTCAGAAGTTATACAAAATCTTGGATAGTTTATCTGATTTGTTAGAAACAGAAACATCAAAATTATATAAACAATTTGAGCCCAGAAATCAATCACTATAAATTATAATTTGGTAAATTCTTGTTATTGCGATATTTTCAAAATAATTTCCAAATTCATTCCCAATCCATAGAAAAATAAATCTGAATGAATTTCATGTTAGCCGCGCTCTACACGATTTAAAAAAGTATCCTCCCAAAACAGTTTTACCCTACCTTAAGACTTTTTAACACTTTACTACAAAGTTGAAATGTGTTTAAGAATTCAATTTGCGTGTCTGTCTGTCCGTCCGTGCTCTAACTCGAGTAAATATTGTACGATTTCCATGAAATTTATAGATGATATTGAGTATTACTATAGCAATTTTTTTTTATTGTGAAATGAAGTGTATAGCATTTTTGGTTCATTTACAGAGACACTCAAAAGAATTCCGTTACATTACGGTCTATGGGGAAAAATCGTTTGCGGTGTATTTTAATAATATTGCACTAATTTAAAAATATTAAAAATGATATGTATCACTGCGGCGTACTTCACGTCGCTTACTGTAGAAAAGTGAGTTCAAAGCTAATATAGGTTATTTACAGGGACACACAATAGAATTTGGTTTACTAATTATTTACTAATAGAATTTGGCTACAGAAGAAATTGATGTATTGAAGCCTATGAATAATAATTTATGAAAGTGCGTTTTCATCTGTGTTAGGCGTTTTTATATAGAACAATTTTTTAACTATTACTTGGTGTGTATAACTTGTATAGATCCAGGATTGCCACACTTCAGAGAATTTTCCAGGTAAAATATCAGTATTTGTTTATAGAAAAATAAATCTAGATTAAACGCATGGAATTTCGCCTAATTTAAGGAGAGATTTTCTATAATAAAATACTGGTACCGAAGAATTTCCTGGTCTGGAAATTCCTAGAAGCATTGAGATCCTATACTGAGCTGCAGAAAAGGTACTTTTCAGTTTATTCACAGAAATTTATGAATGGAAATTTAACGGTGCTATTCGTTTAAATGAAGTACATTTTAGCATACTATGTAGCATACATACAAATCCATAGATCAAATACTGAGGTGCACAAAAAGAATGAATAAATTCATATTTTTCAGCCTGTTGTTTGTAATAAGAGAAATTGGGCTTTCAAATGCATTAGGAGGCTTTCAAATTGTATATTTAGACATTATACTTCACCCTAATAAATATGAAATTTTGTTAGAATATTCTGAATGTGTTGGAAAGCATTACATGAGTGGCTCAAAACCATAGTTTACCAACTCCATTTTGAAAAACTAGTCGGATGTACCAATCCCAAAACTTTCTTCTATCTCATACATGTCAATACTTCAAATTTCGTTATTACTGTGCCAAAATTAAATGGCAATCTAAGCTCACCACAAGCATTCTTAAAAGATGAAATTCCGTGAATTAGTTCTTGAGATATGACTATCGCTGAAATCGTGTAAATCCAGCCAAATGCAGCATACCAGCGCCACCTATTGGGTGATTTACACAAGAACCTAATCATCATCAACTTATGTCAACGCCTAACTGAATATTAAGTTTAGGGGAAATTCGTGCATTAGTTCTTGTGATAGAGCTATTGCGCAAATCATGACAAATGGAGCATAGCAGCGGCACCTATTGAACAATTTGCACCAACAAATAATCAGCATCAACATTAATCAAGGTATACTTGAATCTTAAGTTTGATGATAATTCGTGCATTAGTTCTCGAGATAGATCTACCGAGGAAATCGTGCTAAATGCAGCACAGCAGCGTTACCTACTGAGCGATTTACAACAACACGTAGTCAGCATCATTTCATATCAAGGACTAACTGAATCTGAAGTTTGAGGAAAATGTGTGCATTAGTTCATGAGACAGAACTACTGCGAAAATCGTGTAAATCCTGCAAAATGCAGCATAACAGCACCACCTGTTGGGCGATTTAAACCAAAACGTAAACAACACCAACTCATATCAAGGAGTAACTGAATCAGAAGGTTTATAAAAATCCGTACATTAGTTCTTGAGATAGAGCTATTGCTAAAATCCTACAAAATGCAGCATAACAGCGCCACCTGCTGGACTATTTACACCAAAAATTAACCAGCATCAATTTATCTCAGGGACTACCTCAATATAAATTTGTATTAAATTCCGTTCATTAGTTCTTGAGATAGAGCTCCCACAAAATTTGTGTCACACATAGACAGACATTTTGTAAAAACATGTTTTTTGGAATCTCTGACCCCTAAAACGTGTAAATCTGTCGAAAACCGGAAGTCAAAATTTTTTACGAATCCAATACTTTCTTCTTGTAAAGATAGAAGAAAGTAATAAAATTAGATAGTCCACTTAGAAGGTGCATAAAATCTGTTTTACCTACTCCCAAAGTGAACCAAGTATATTTTCACATATTTCATCATATATGGCATCTGTTTACAGACTTGAATCTCTGTGAGACTGAAAAAAAAATAGATTTTATGCAATTTCTAAATGCACTATATCATTTTTTTCAAAATGGACTTGGGCTGCTATGGCTGTGAGATCCTCACATATTCTATATTGGGCACTGGTTTTTCGTTTATCTAGACATTAGATTTCGCCCTAATAAATATGAAATTATGTTACAATATTCTGAATGTGTTGGAAAGTGTTACATGAGGGGATCACAACCATAGTAGACCAAGTCCATTTTGAAAAAAAGAATGAGATAGTCCATTTAGAATGTACTTAAAATCTGTTTTATCGACTACCACAGTGAACCAAGCATGTTTTCACGTATTTCCTCATATATGGCATCTTTTTATAGACTTGGTTCGCTGTGAAATTGAATAAAACAGATTTTAAATGAAAAATTTCTGAATGGACTATATCATTTTTTTTCAAAATGGACTTGATCTACTATGATTGTCAGCCCCTCACATAATCTATGCTGGACACATGATTTTTCGTTATTGGTATTTAATTATAAGATATAATTTACAGCACAAAGGAGGTGGGTTGATAAGGGCTATTTTTTGCCCATCATACACGCGGAACAAAAAGTTTCAAATTTCGAAAAAAATTCAGTGTCTTTATATACTTAAAGATATGTATTTTTATTTAATATAAGATTTTCGTGATATATAAAAGAGAAAAATTATAGAAATTATAGCCGCGAAGTGGAGTGTTTTAGCTTTTCCTACATTTTTGCCGTTTTTGTTTAAATCTTCGATCTATTATTTTTTTAAGAAGCGTTCCATGAACCAAATTAATTTTGACTCATAATGATACAACTCTTTACAAGCTTTTACTAGCTGTCATGACCGAGCTAAACTCGGTCAAAATTAGCCTTGTGTTCTATTCGATACTTCATCCTCACTGTATAATTCTTGTTGTTTAGATAAAATTGGTATGATCCTAAGCCATAGGGACCCACTAACCGAAATTTTTCGAACACTCGATCTAACCAATTGTCTTCCCGAATCCCAAAACGATACAATACAAAATTTAGTCAAAATCGCTAAAGTCATTTTATAGATAAAATTAGCTTTACCCACGGTAACCCATGAACTACCTACTAATCTAAATTTAGCAAACATCTGACCTATCGCAATGGTCTTCTCGTGCTAATAAAACGGTGAATTAACAAATTTTGTCAAAATTGTTTGAGCCATTTTTTAGACAAAATTAGCTAGACCCTTAGTGACCCAAGATGACTGTTTAATCGAATTTTCTTGAGCAGTTGACCTAGACCAATGGTCTCCTCAAACCCGAAAACGATAGAAAACAAAATTTTGTTAAAATCATGAAAGCTGTTTTCTGGATAAAATTAACTTACCCACAGTGACCCAAAAATGACCCATTCATCGAATTTTCTTGAGCATGCGACCTAGACCAGTGGTCCTCTCAAACCCGAAAACGATAGAAAACAAAATTTAATCAAAATCATTAAAGCTGTTTTCTAGGTAAAATTAACTTGGCCCACAGTGACCCAAAAATGACCCATTAATCGAATTTTCCCGAACATGTGACTTAGCTCAATGGTATTCTCATGCATAGAAAGGATATAAAGCAAAATTTTGCCATAATGTTTTGAGCCGTTATTTTAGATATACTTAGCTTGACCCACAGTGACCCAGAAATGACCCACTAATTGATTTTTCTCGAACTTGTGACTTAGCTCATTGGTCATCTCATGCCCGGAAACGGTATATTACAGAATTTTGTCAAAATATTTTGCGCCTTTTTTTAGATTCGATTTGCTTGACCCTGACCCAGTGTGACCCAAAATGACCCGCTGATCAAATTTCCTAGAAGAAGCGACGAAACCCAATAGTATTCTCGCGCCCGAAAACCATAAAATACAAAATTTCGTCAAAATCGTTAGGGCCGTTTTCTAGATAAACATTGCTTGACCCACAGTGACCCAAAAATGACCCACTAATCGAATTTTCTCTAATATTTGACTTAGCCCATTGGCCTTCTCGTAAGCCAAAACGACAGAATACAAAATCTAGTCAAAATCGTTAGAGCCGTTTTTTAGATAAAATTGGCTTGACACATAGGGACTGAAAAATGACCCGCTAATCGAAATTTCTCGAACATGTGAGCTAGCCCAATAGTTTTCTCGTACCTAAAAACGGTTGGCTATAAAATTTAGTCAAAATTGATTCAGACGTTTTTTAGATATAATTAGCTTGACCTTGACCCATTTGACACAAAATGGCCCACTAATCAATTTTTCTCGTACATCTGACTTAGTCCAATGGTCATCTCATGCAAGGGAAACGGTATATTACAAAATTTTGTCGAAATGTTATATGTCTTTTTTTGTATTCAATTAGCTTGACCCCTGACCCATTGTGACCTAAAATGACCCACTAATCAAATTTTCTTGTGCCGAAAAACGGTTGGATATAAAATTTGGTCAAAATTGATTGAGCCGTTTTTTAGATATAATTAACTTGACCTTGACCCATTATGACCCAAAATGACCCACTAATCGAAATTTCTCGAACACTTGACCTAGCACAATGGTATTCTCGTGCCCGAAAATGGTAAAATACAAAATTTCGTCAAAATCGTTAGAGCCGTTTTCTAGATAAAATTTGCTTGACCCACAGTGACACAAAAATGACCCACTAATCGAATTTTCTCTAATATGTGACTTAGCCCATTGGTCTTCTCGTAATCCAAAACGACAGAATACAAAATTTAGTCAAAATCATTAGAGCCGTTTTTTAGATAAAATTGGCTTGACCCATAGTGACCCCAAAATGACCCACTAATCGAAATTTCTCGAACGTGTGACCTAGCCCAATAGGTTTCTCGTGCCGAGAAACTGTTGGATATAAAATTTAGTCAATATCGATTGAGCCATTTTTTAGATATAATTAGCTTGAACTTGACCCATTATGACCCCAAAAGACCCACTAATCGAATTTTGTCGAACACATGACCTAGCCCAATGGTCTTATCGTACTCTAAAATGGTAAAATACAAAATTTCGTCAAAATCGTTGCAGCCGTTCTTAATATAAGATTTACACACACACACACACACGCACGCACACACATACACACACGCACACACATACACACACGCACACACATACACACACAATTTTTGCTCGCATTATAGTATAAGATATGAGCATTATTTTATTTTGGTTCAGCGTGCGTTTCTACCTGTTAGCCGAAAAATATTTCGTGCAATCGAAGGCGAGTGTCAGTTGTATTGCTATCGGAGGGTGTTTTGTCGAGGTCAAAAAGTATTTACGTAGCTCAGATGTCAATGTGGTGTTGTAAAACTGTTGTAAATATTTATTTGAGAACTTAATAATAAAAATTGCTGGAAGTTAATGTGATTGTTGTAAAACCTGGCTAAAAATAAAAAACAATTTTCGTATCTCTTCTTACAGAAAAGTTATACCGAGAATTCTATCTAACGGAAAAGTTATATGAGAGTGCCTGAGACAGAATGATCTTATGATTATTGGTAGGGAATTCCGGGAGTTTTTGGAAACTTTGGAAGAATTGGGTCTCGTGCATGAAATGCTTAGATACCTAAATAAGCAGCAACAGTTTTCAACAGAGGATGAAAACTATGAACCCTGAAAACCATGTCTTGAATGTGCTCATACACTACAATACGCATCCGCTGAATGGTCCAGTAGAGATTCGGGTCAAGAAAGCAAGGAGGAAGAGTAATCTGAAACACATTGCCAAAAGTGTATGAAACCGTACCATTATTATTCAAATCCATTCATCTTAATTTTTGCATGTTTAGTGTTGTATTTACTATTCATTATATGGATTAAAACTAATCATATTAGTGTTTATGTTCATTAATGTACAGAATACTTACTTAATTATATATTTTGTTTTTCCCATCAATTATAGAGCTTTTATTCAAATTATTTTTCTGTTATTTGTTATGAAGTATACAAAAGAAAAAAAAAATGTATATCATATTTAGGGGCTGAGGGGTGAAAAATGGCCCTTATCAACCAACCTCCTTAGATATTAACTGTATCATATCATTTAAAATCTAGAAATCTAAACCTCAAACGAAAAGTTTACGAAAAATGAAAATATTTATATACTTAACTTATATTGTCACTATGCAAAATTTATTGAATATTGGTTGTTTAAACTGCTATTTTAGAAATCTACATGTGGTATTTCGTAAGTAGCGTTGTTCGAAATTTTCAAAATGGGCGATATCGGATGAATATGCATCTTTTGCATTTAACCCATTGAAGAAATCTTGTTACATTTACTAAAATCTGATACTGCAGAATATTAACTATAACAAAGCACAAGCTGCATTAATATAATTTTTTTTAAATATTTTTTCCACATCATTATTTACTTATACAGAAATTTAAAAAGAATAATTACATGTTCTTCTCTGCCTATATCACAGTCTAAATATATCTTTTAGGTAGCTTTCATTACAAAAAGCTACCTATTGCAGCCGTTCGGAGGAAAGCGATTTCAAAAAAATTTGGTATATTTTCATCGATCATGACCCCCAGACCCCGAAACCACCCTCCGTTCAAAATTGATATATATATATATATATGACCTTTGTCACACTGTAACTCTCGTATTTATGAACCGATTTCGATGAATTTCGGTGTGTACCTAGCACATACCAATGTCTCGACCGAGTTCGTTGGCCAGCTTCATCCGCCGTTTTGTTTCAAAATAGCGGCCATTTAAAGAAATTTTAAAAATTTAAATCTTGAAATGTGGTACCAAAAATTTGAAAATAGAAAAATATTTTTTTCTTATGTATTTGACCTTTATACAAAGATTCTGGAGCAATTTTTGATTCGTCTATATCTTAAAAAATGGCTGAGTTATAGCATTTTGAATTTCTAGCGTGGCTGACATTTTGAAACGTCCTGAACTTTGTCACGTGATAAAAGGCGTATTTATGAACAGATTTGGTTGTACCTTAGTGTATACATAGTACATACAAATATCTCAACCGAGTTCGTTGGCCAGCTTCATCCGCCATCTTGTTTCAAAATGGCGGCCATTTAAAAAAATTTTAAATTTAAAATAAGATACCAAAAAAATGGAAAATGAAAAAGACTTTTTTTCGTATGTGTTTGACCTTAATACAAAGATTCCGGAACAGTTTTTGTTTCGTCTATATCTAAAAAAATGGCTAAGTTATAGCATTTTGAATTTCTATTGTGGCTGACATTTTAAAGCGACCTGATTTTTGTCACGCGATAACAGGAGTATTTATGAACCGATTTGGATGTAACTTGGTCTGTGCATAGTACATACCAATGTCTCGACCGAGTTCGTTGGCCAGCTTCATTCGCCATCTTGTTTTAAAAGGGTTGTCATTAAAAATAAATAAATAAATAAAATTTAAAATAAGGTATTAAAAAATTGGAAAATAAAAAAGATTTTTTTTATGTGTTTGGCCGTGATACAAAGATTCGGGAGCAGTTTTTGTTTCTAAAAATTTGTTCCTTTGTTTATATCTTAAAAAAATGGTTGAATTATAGCGCTTTGAATTTCTAGCATGGCTAACATTTTGAAACGATCTTGTATTTGTCACGCGATAACACACGCATTCGTCTATTTCAATGTAAGAAGCATGTGGATAGTATACATCAATATCTCGACCATGTTCGCTGGCCAGATTCATCAGCCATCTTGTTTCAAAATGGCGGCCATTAAATTAAAAATATATATATATTTAAAGTGAGTTGCAAAAAAATTAGAAATTGAAAAAGGTTTCTTTCTTAAGTATTTGACCTTGATATAAGGATTCGGGAGCATTTTTTGTTTGCCTTTATCTTAAAAAATGGCTCAGATATAGCAGTTTCAATTTCTAATGTGGGTGACATTTTGAAAAATCTGATTTTTTGCCTGCGACAGCACTCGTATATATCAACCGATTTCCGATGTGAGTGAGCATGTGCACAGCAATTACTAAGGTCTCGACCAAGTTCACTGGTTAACCGCATCCAGCATGTTGTCTTAAAATGGCAGGCACTTTAAAAAATCGCCGAATTTGGCAGCCAAATATAAGTTACTTTAAAGAAAGGCAGATTGGATAAAGCTGACTAATTTCGCGAAATTCTCATTCATAATGATTTAGTATTGATAAAAATTAGTATTGAATCTCCTATATTCAGTTTCCACTAAATTGAGCTTCGTGTGTTTGAATAGTATAAGTTGGCTTTTTTTAAAATAAGGAATATGAAAGCTACCTCTTCCTCCCGGCACTGGCCGGAAGGACTTTTTATATTTAGAGATAGACTTCTTTTTGTGCTATTTAAATATAAAACCACTAAAGAAACGAATTTAAGATACCGATGAGCCAAAATTTCGTTAAAACTTTAAAAACTCATAAAAAAGGAAGAAATTTTGATAAAGGAGTGCTGTTTGCAAGAAAGGGCTAATAAAGTAGTCGGATTAGTTTTAGCTAAAAAAAAAAAAAAAAAAAAAAAAAAAAAAAAACTTACAAAATCACACGTAGAGGGCTCTGATGACCCGAAACACAATGAACAGAACAACAATACGCTTCGTTCATTTCTTCTTCCACTAACAAATGTTCCACATGACCTCCAGAACATTCTACGACACAACCAGTTTGTGTCGTAGTACCTATTTATTGTGTTTCGGGTCGTCAGCGCCCTCTACATGTGACTTTGAAACTATTTTTTTTAATTCTAAAAACAATCTGACTATCTTGGGAGCCCATTCTTGCAAACTGCACTCCTTTATCATAATTTTTTCCCTTTTTATGACTTTTCAATGTTTTAACGTGGTTAACCCGGTATCTATTCCATATTTATAATTCTTTAATAAGGTTCTCACTAGGTTTTCACTAATCTTAGCAATTTGGATAAACATAAAAGGGGAAAAAAGCCAAATTAAAGTAATGTTAGCAATAGATTCGCCGTGAAGAACTCATTGTAAAATTATTGTTTCAATACTCCAACGCGCCCTCCTTTTATTCAATTCCTACTATTAGTTCACAATCTCTCTATATTTATTTATTTATTTATTTATTTATATATATATGACTTGTTCAAATTTTCAATCGTTAATAAAATACTTATTATTCATCCTATCAAGTTGAAATAATTTTTTTTAAACTTGTACTGGATGACAATTGATGTTAATACAGTTTTTTTCAAATATTAATTCATTCATTAAATTTTAATTAATTAATTTTAGTTTTACATGGGAGACAAAATGGCGGCCATTGGTTATAGAACAGCATTTAATGCATCTTCATATCTATAAGTGGGGTTACCATAGGGGGGACCCTGTTCTGTCGCCAAATACCGCCAAGTTTGTCGCCAAATTGGCGATATATCGCTAAATTTGGCGTCCAAAATGACGCCAGCCTGGCGATATCTCTAATATTTCGCCAAATTCCCATAGACTTCCATTGTAAACGTACTTGCTTATAGAAAATCAAAAAATTGAGATATTTTATTGCAAGAAAAACTATTAGTAGCTTAAGGGATTATATTACATTTTTCTTTGATGACCTAAGTAGGAATTGACTTTGAAAACAAAATTTTTATATTACTTGTTGTTAATATATGTTCCAATTTTTTATAATTGTTTTAAGAGCCGGGTTTGATATAAATTGAAATAGAAGACCAAACCGTGGCAGATATATTTTTTGTTCCAGAACTTTGTCGATTCTCGCCCAGACGATTTCGATTATACAAGCGATATAAATTGACTAGCATTAGTTCGGTTATTATTGAATTTCGTCAAGAAGCTTGACGATATGCGTTTGCCCAAATTCGTCTAAAACAATCAAATCTCATATCCATATGTTGCTACTCTCACTTCGAGACACGCTATAAAAAACAATTCCATTCTGCTAAAAAACACACACTAAAAACGTCAACTGACGCAGAGTAATTAAATTGAAAATAAACGCAATCATCGTAAATAAAGAAAATGTCACGTAAATTTGTTTTCATTTTTTGTGTAAAATTACTATTTCAATTTCTGACTAATAAGAATTCAAGAACTTTGAAAAGATATTTCGTACACAAATTGCATGCGAAAATATTTTATCAGAGCAGTTATTTAATACAGAGTGTCTATAAAAGTATGTCCCAGTAATACATGTTAATAGTATCAACTGTAAGCGTTGTAGAGTGGTGGTTCAAGGTCACAAATAAAGAGTAACCCAAACAGTTTTAGATAAGCACATGCGCGAGTACTGCTTTGTTATATACTCAGTTGAAGAGTCACATACGCAAAATGGCGACTTCTGATTATAAAGCGTAATTGCTGGGCTGAAGATAAAATAAAAGCCCTTAGAGCCATGCGAATTTTTCCTTTGGGCTTTATAAAATGTCGTGTCTACGTTCGCCGCTACGTAATGATTTGTCAGAGTTGAGACACAGAATTGTAGAGGCTATTGCTTCGATTACTCCGGACTTGAAAACCGAAGTGTGAGAGTAAATGGACTTTAGGTTGAATGTGTTAAAGGTGCACATATAGAACATTTGTGAGAAAAACGTCATTAGGTTACCTTCAATTAGAAGTATGATTTGTATAAGTAGTCTAAATTAAACTGTTATAATACACCATTGAAACTGGGAGATTCTTTTATGGAACCGTGCATTTTTAAATAAATAAATATATAATTCTTAAATCAAAATTTAAATTAAAAAAGGATAAAAAAATGGTTATGGGACAAAATTGTATCCTACAGTGGAGAGGAATGTTTACCGTTTTAAAGTATTACCCAATACATATAAGATTACAATTTAAAACTAGCGGGATGTGCCAGTCCCGAAACTTACTTCTATCTCATACATGTTGATACTTTAAAATTCACTATCACAGAGTCAAAAGTAAATGGCAATCTATGCCGATCATGAGAATTCTAAAGACATGAAAATCCGTGCATTATTTCTCGACATAGGACTATCGCTTAAACCGTGTAAATCCTGTAAAATGCAGCATAGAAGCAAGACTTGTTGGGAGATTTACACTAAAATCTACTCAGCAACAATTTATGTAAACGTCTAACTGAATCTGAAGTTCGATCAAAATCCGTGCATTAGGTTTTGAGAAAGATCTATTGCAGAAATCATGAAAAATGCAACTTAGCTGCGCCACCTGTACGCAATTTACAACAAAACATAATCAGTACCAATATTTATCAAGTATACGTGAATCTAAAGCTTGATAAAAATTCGTGCTGCAGTTCTTGAGGTATAGCTATTGCGGAAATCGTGAAAAATACATCATAGCAGCGCCACCTGTTGAGCGATTTGCACCGAAAATGTATCAGCACCAAATTATATCAGGGTTCAGGGACTAAATGAATATAAATTTTTATTAAATTCCGTGCATTAGTTCTTTAGATAGAGCGCCACTAATTTATGTCACATACAGACAGACATACTCACAGATTCACAGACAGACATTTAATGAAAACATGTTTTTCGGAATCTCTGACCCCTAAAACGTGTAAATCCGTCGAAAACAGAAATTTGAAAATTTTCACGAATCCAATACTTTCTTCTTGTAAAGGTAGAAGAAAGTAAGAATCTAATTTTCTTTCAGGATAAAGCTCAATTAAAAAATATTTTTTAAGTGTTGTAATTAAACATTTATTTATAAGAATCATAATATACCGACATTCATTAAATTACTTTTTAAAAGTTTTTTATAAAGAAAATTTGTTTTAAATTTTAATAAATCAGTAATCATCTTTATTTGAATGTTTTCATTTGCAATATAATTTATAATAAGTCTACAAATTTTTAGTACAAAATTATACTCTAAAAATATAGTTGTCGGTTTGAAACAAATTTATAGAATATAGTCATATAGCTGAATATCCTTTATTGATAAAGATCTGAAATCTGTTAAAATCTGTTTTTTTTTTTTTTTTTTTTTTTTACTTGTGTATGTTCACTTTTTTGCATCTTTTTCTAAAAACTTCCTTATAATCGACCGTATTTTTTTTTCGGACTAAAACTTTTTTGTTTATTTATAATTACTAATTAACAATTTAAAACTATATTTAGAAGTATTTAATTTCAATTTGTGAATATTTACGTTACATAGAAAACTTATTTCAATTAAAAATATGTTCCACTTCAAATGAAGTAATTTTACATTAAAATCTTATTGAAAATAAAAAGATTATTTTTATAAGTTAAGTATGGTAGCAGACAGCCATTCTGTGACAGGATTACTTAATTTATTTTGCATTTGTCCCGATGAAAAAAATAATGACATTGTTTCGTATTTAATAAACTGTTTAAATGTCTTTGTTTTGTTACTAAATGAGCATCAGCCTTATAAAGCCATCCGCTTGCAGATTTTGAAGTATTTAAGTTAGTTGTAATATATAACTAGTCGGATGTTGCAATCCCAAAATTTTCTTCTATCTCATACATATTAACACTTCCTGAAAAATGTAATATAGCAGCGCCACCGATTAGGTGATTTACAGCAAAATCCAATCAGCAACGGCTTATGTGAACTACTAAATGAACCTTAAGTTTGACGAAGTTCCGGGAATTAGTTTTTGAGATACAGCTATTGCAAAAATCGTAAAATAATATTCTGCATAGCAGCGCCACCTGTTGGACGATTTACACCAAACCCTAAACAGAACAAATTTATATCAGGGACTAATAGAATCTGAAGTTTGATAAAAATTAATACATTATGTCTCGAAATACAGGTATTGAAATAATCATGAATAATGCTTCATAGCAGTGCCACCTGTTGGGCGATTTATACCAAAAAGTAATAAACACCAATTTATATCAGGTACTAACTGAAACTAAAGGTTTATTAATTTCTGTTCATTAGTTCTTGAGATAGAGTGCCCACAGCATTTGTGTCACATACAGACAGAATCATAGACAGACATTTTATAAAAACATGTTTTTCGGGATCTCCGACTCCTAAAACGTGTAAATCTGTCAAAAACCGGAATTCGAAAATTTTCACGAATCCAATACTTATTTCTAGTAAAGATAGAAGAAAGTAAAAAAGAACTGAAGAACTGTGGATGAATATGTTATGCTACATACATATATATATATATATATATATATATATATATATTTTATCTTTTGGATGAAAGCATTATGAGATATCATATCACATGGTGAAGCTAAAATACTACGATTATATTTAGTCTTGAAGATTTAAAGAGATTATTCCTTAATATTTAATATTTTAATTTTTAATAATGTCAATAATATTAATAATTCTTAATATTTGAAAATTAAATATGAATAAGTTTTTCTGAGAGAGTTTAGTATCATACCTGTTAATATTTTAAACACATGGAAACAAACAGAAAATAAATGAAAAAAAAAAAAAAAACAGTGGCCATCCGGGAGTGCCAATAGAAGTGAAAACTTCAACAATTACGTGTGTTTTTTTTTTAATCGTCAGGAAATGTTTTATGCGTTGAATTGTGTAGCAGCACTAATGAAAGCATCTGGGGACACGGCAGTGCCCCTGCCAAGTCTTGAAAGCACAGCCGTAAGCATCTTTTTCTGGAAGCAACTCAGGGTACTTTTGAGCCCCCAATATCTTTGTGTTGTGATTCCCAGAAACTTGAAACTTCGTAAATCTAAAGTAACGTTTCTATCTTTTTATTTCAGAAGGTATATGAACTTAAACTTTCGCCTTTTCGACACTGATTCACCGATCATCAAAACTCGGAGCTACGTCCTGTATCCCTAGAATCTTGAAATTTGGTATGAAGGTTGTGTTTGGGATACAATGAAAGGGAAAATTAAAAAAATCCGGAAAATCCGGAAAGTCGAAAAATCAAAAAAACCGAGAATTTGGCAGAGATGTGATATACGAACCAGGTTTGGCGCGATTTTTTAACGTCAATTTGGCGAAAGCCCGTTTTCCAATACCAGTTACAATATATATTTTTAAATTATTTTCTATTATAAAAACATGTTTAATAATCACTTATAAACAAATTAAGTTAAATAATGCTATAAAAGGTGATAGAATATCTTTATTAAGAACGGTTAAAAAAATTGCTATTTAAAAATAGCAAGTTAATTTATCCATCAAGATTTTATTTACCATCCATAGTCCGAGAATCAATAGAAATATTTTTACGCAACGAGAATATTTGCAATGATTCTGTGTTCCTTGATTTACCTAGAATTTGGAAAGAGATACTAAGTAATTGTAGAAACAATAGTAAAAATTAATCCACACTCGCAAATAGCCAAGTTAATTTTATTTTATTTTTTGTTTTGCAATGTTTTTCAGTATGCTTGATGTCTCGTGACATTGTTTACCATGTTGTTTTCAAATTATGTGAAAATTTATCCACGCTCGCAAATAGCTAATTTAATTTTTGTTTTATTTTATGGTTGCGGTATTTTCATTATGCTTCATGTCTCGTGACATTGTTTACTATATTATTGTTTTTAAGTTATGTGAAAATATTTTCTATTATGATTGATTTTGAAAATGTCGCCGATTGTGCGATGAAACGATCGTAAGTCTTAATAAAGATATTCTATCACTTTTTATAGCATTATTTAACTTAATTTAATTAATTTTCTATTGTTTTAAAAAGTAAACAACAATAAATAAACGGTAATTTGATTAATAACTATAGAACAAAACAATTGTACAATTAAAAAAAATAAAATAAAAGTAAATGAACAATTTATTAATAAATAAGCAACAGTAGCCGGGTTACCTTGTACAATAAAGTAACGCCATTTTGCTGTCAATTAGATACCCAAGTGTGTATCTGACATCTGTGCCCCGTATTTTATCTTCCGTAATCAAAATTCCCGCCAATACTGTTGGTCATTGCCAGACCATCAACACGATAAAATACAGTGTTATCGGTTTTTAGTTACACGAAATAGGTAGGTCACGAATACGGTATAATTCATTTTAACTGACGAAAAACAAAATAATAATTTGTTTTAGCAATACGCCGGGAGAAAAAGTGAGTTTTAGTTTCCTTCTTCTTTTGCAGATTGAGCTGAAGAGGGAAAAGTTCCTGTCATTCACCGCTTGGAGCGCTAGTGTCTATGTGTCAAAATGCTAGCATGTCGGTTACGTTACAGTGTCTCGAAATCAGTGGTTTTTCCCCATCTCAAAAAAAAAAAAAAGCTCAACGCGCCTAAAGAAGTTTTCACTTAAAAAAAAAAATTACAGCAAAAACGTTCACCTCAAATTTCTTGAAATGTAATTTTTGTTACTTAACATGTTCTTCCACTTAGCTCTTCAATTACATTTTAAGGCTCTTAATAAAGTTTATTGTAAAGTTAGTAAAGTTCATATTAAAAAGAGGACACTCTCTATCTGTCAAAATGCTTTTATCACCGTATCTATTATTTTCCAGAAAATCTTGTTTTGCTACAAGATGACGCTACAAGCGGTCTCATTGTGAAACGCTTAGTCACTTTATCATACTTAGCTACCATGTTTATGGCTTTAGTTGTCGCTATTGGAAAGTTAATATTGGGAGGGATAAGTCTTTGGTTGCTACCTTGAAAAATATGTTTTAAATGCTTATACATAAACTATTAGAAAACGTAAAAACGGTCACTTTTGAGATGTCTTCAAACTATTAAAATATTATTCGCAGTTGCGATGAGGTCAGGCCTAGTTTGATCAATTAAAAGACTTTTTGCAAATTTATCGGAAATTGGGAATTTGAATGCAAACAGTCCTTTAATACTCCAAAACATTCATAAACATAATGTGATCATCAGTTGTACTGGCCAATTTAAAAACAATATATCACCCCCCCCCCCGGGTTTAAAGTGTTTGTAAAGTGACAAAATATATATTTAACGCATGATTTAAAACAAAATTCACGCATTGAACGACAGATAAGTAAAATCTCTGTGTAGTTTTGAAAAAAAAAAGTTAATTTGTACTCATATTACATAAAAAAGAAAATTTTTATTTATTTACAGGTATTTATAAATAGCAGTTATTTATGAGGGACAGGAATGCTGCTGTTTTCGCGTAATCAAATTATCCAAATTTGTAAGTTTTATTAATACGTTTATAACCTTTCAGTACTTCAAAGTACCCTAAAATATCTTGCTGTGAAATTCATTTAACAATGCGAATCGCGGTAATAGAAATCAATATATATTCTAGATACTGTCGTTGTCATCTTCGGTGATTTATTTAAATACACGATTATTTTGAAGCAAAATTATCTTTTTTAGGGCTCCGCACTTACAAAGTCAAAACGAAACCATTATAAGATCACTCCTGTGTCTGTCTGTCCGTCTGTCACAGGCATTTTACTCGTAAACTATGGAACGTGGAAAGTTCAAACTGGGGGAAGTAATAAAGACTTTTGACCCACATACTTACAGATTATTAAACATTCACAAAGATGTTTAGGAAAAATGTAGAGGGGCTGATTAAGTTACTTGAAAAAAAAAAGATATTTTCTTTGTATATCGTGTGAAAGATTTCGTAATGCTTAAATCAAAAATATATTTCTTTTAATTTTAGGTATTATATTTTCAGAGATATCGTCGAAACTGTAGTGAAAAATATGTCCCTACCCCCCACATCTATTTCCGAACCTACTGTAAATAAAATTATGAAAAAACTAGAGGGAGTAGAGGGTAATTTAAACTTTTCATGAAAATTATAGCGATTGCACTAGATTACATAGTTTTTAAGAAAAGCGCATTTTTCCGTTACACACAAACTTTGATTTGCGGGCATTCAGCAAACATGTTAAGGAGCACTGTGTACCTATCGTAGCAGAAGTATAAAATCATTGTTGATAATGATTTTCGAAAAACGTCGTCGGTAATTATCCGAGATATTAACACTTAAAGTTACGGACGGATTGGACATACATAATGACAGGGGCGGCGTACCCTTTGTACCATCAGCTTTTAAAGCTTAGATAACAGCTTTTAATGATATATTCGTGTAATGTAACGCCCAGTAGTAGTATAAAAGCAATAAACGTTAAATTGTTAAAAACACTCTAATTTAATTACAATAAAAATAATGTAATTAGAATCACATAAATACTATGGAATTCGCGACTACTACCATTGAGTGGATCTCTCAATACATACGTCTTCTATGTTTTTAAAATTTAATTAAAAACCTATCTGGAAAAACGCGGCACGAACCAAGGCGGCGTCGCATCTTTGCGACCTCCTTTCGAAGCGCGCTTCACACAATGCCAAATTTAAACTTTGAATAAGGGTTTTGTTTTAGCTACACTGTAAAAAGAAAAGATTAATACCACACTAAATTTAGTTTTATGAAATGTCAAATGAAGTTTAAATATGCACTATTTTATTTTCAGTACCGAATTAAGTTCATAAAAAACGATTAGGATAAGATTAAACAAGTAAGGAAAATCTTGCGTACAGCATAGATTATGAAACACTTTCCAACACTCCCTGAAAGCTTTAACGAAACTTCGTTACTTAGGGAAATAAGGTAAATAAGATAACTAAGTAAACATTTAAAAATCTTATTCCAGTAGTTACCGCCCATAGCCAAATATGTATTCCAATTCTTTTGAACAGCCCTGTACCTGATCTGTATGTCGATATATATTCCATATAATAGGAAAATTTAGTTTAGCAAGAAAACGTATAACAGGTTGAAATTTCTCTTTCAGCAATTTATAGAATTAATTGAAAAAATACTTGAATACTTTTGTACAACCCTGTAGTTAACCTAGTACCTTTATTACACGCCACTATTTATCTAAAGTTTAATTCAAAGTAAAACACTCTTAAAACTACTGGAATCACATTTCCATAAATTATCATTTATAGACGGCCATGTATCCAATTATTTGCGTGACCCTGTATATCATTTTATGCATATTCTGTAAACATTTCTTAGTAAACTAAATTAAGTTCAGTGTAAAAATGCGTAACTCATTTAAAAACCACCTTTAACCAATTTGCGCTAATAACCAGTAACCCTTACGAATTATGTTGTGTAGCCCTGTATATGAATTATAGAATTTATACACACCATATAGTATGCATAAATATAGTAGAACATAAATGCGCATATCATAATTAAAAATGCATTTCCGGCAATCACCGCTAATGTACAGTACTCCTGATACAATATACTATCTCAAATTTTCTGTGTGCCCCCATAAATGCTATGCACTTCGTAATATACATGAAATAACTTATAGTAAACCTAAGCGACGTATATCAATTTCATTATACGATACATTTCATTATATTTCTTGAGCATTTCAAGAAATAGTTTAACATAATTAAAATACGCCGCAAACAATTCCCCCCCCCCCCATTATAATATCATTATGTAACGGAATTCTTTTGTGTGGCCCTGTAAAAGAATAATAACTATTCTTTGCACCGCATATTATACAGAATGCATGTTTTAGTGCACTACATAAATGCATATCAATTTTTGTATGTTTGGATGCGTGTAACATCATTAAAAATCCTTTTAAACGATTTCTTCCCATAGGCTCTAATATAACGGGAAACTTTTGACTGTCCCAGTAAATCAACTAAACATGCTACAAACTTCATTTGAAATAGGGAACGTGCTATGGTAAACGTCAATAATAACAAAAAAATTTCAGGACAATCCGAGAATAATTACAGGAGTTAGAGCGCGGACAGACGGTCAGACGGACAGACAAACCGAAGTCACAAATACTTTTCAACTTTCTTGGAAAGTGTTAAAAAAGAGTTATACACAATTGATATTACTTAGACTTCATATATCTTTGAACTTTAATGGTATACCCATTCATACTTTGGGGCTTTTACATATATAGCTTTATGAACATTTTGCTAATTTTGAACCCCACCCCCCTTATGATATCCTACGTTATCATTCGTCGACCCCCCCCCCCCCCAATCCGATTATATCGTTATCAATGTAAAAAAATTATTTTATCTTTAGATTATTTTTCTTTTTTTATACACTTACAGTAACATACAAATATGATTATATATTTATTAGTTGCATACTTTACTGATTCAAGAAGTCAATAAAATATCAATAAATGAAATAAATTTATGTCAAATAACATCTAAAAGATTTAGTTACTATTTAAAAGTATTTAATAATAGCATAATGTTACATAATGTAATCAAAAATAATATTGTATCTTTGCACTAACCCCCTTCCCGGGGAATTTAAAAGCAGAACTCATAAATAGAAGGCTGTCACGGGAGACTAATTTTTTAATTCTACCTCACACAATTTTCTTAAAACAAAAATTATTGTCACACTGTTCGAGAACATTTGCAAGAGAAATATACTATACAATTTTTTTTTTCATAGAGGTGCGAACAGAACAGCAAAATAGTCACCCGTGGCACCCCTGTCAATTAAAAAGTGGGCACATTCTTTGACTTTCTTTACTGGTATATCCAAGTATCATGTCGTACATATTATACTCCTAATTTCTCTAACAACGAATTACATGTGCATATGGCAAAAGAACAGGAATGCCAAACGTTGGCGTATTGCAAATTTTGGAATGAAATGATTTTATAAACATTTAACATTCTCGCTGCGTGTTTATTCTATCAAAACCCCTTTGCGAAGAGCGTCTTTTAAGAATTTTTATTCTTTTTTCACCGGTTTTTCAAACACAATTTTCTATCTGATTTAATCGAGAAAATGCTCCGATTACATAAGGTAAAATTTACAAAAAAAAAAAAAAAAATACTGGTGGGAATAATCAATGAGGGTTAATTAGACGCAAAAAATGCATGCCCGAGAAAATTTCTGAATAAAAGGAAAGTTTGGTAGGATAAAAAATGATAACGCTACCAAAAAGCAAGCCCCTCCCCTGAGATATCTTACGAAAACAAGTGCAAGACGCCTCCCTCCCCCCCCTACAGCGACAACTTTATATATGCACACCCCCTTTTCTAGTATATACAGATGCAGTCTATACCCAATCCTACATTGTATAGTTTTTTTTTTTACGAAATCTTATTATTCTTTTAGTAACAGTTGTTTTAATAATACAGTTAATAATTCATATATTTATTTCGCGGGACACTCTGAGCGCGGGTAACACTCGCACGTAACCGTTTATCATGGAAGACGGTAGTATTCCGAGTGACGCAGCCTTAAGCCTAAAATCGTATCGTAGAATTCGTAGATGGCGGAACTAATATATACGGCTAACTCGACATCAAAGAAAACGCGAAAAGCCGCCTTTTAATAACTCAGTAGATATAGGTCCTATTGTTCTGTTTTTTTTTCTAGAATAGTCTTATATCTGCAGTCTAATCGTATACGGAAATTTTTACATTTCTACGTGCAGTATATTTTGAGATCTAAATAGCCATTTTTCAAGCGAAAGCGTTGGTACGGTATGTAAGAAGTTCCTAATTTCAAAATCTCGAAAACGTACGGGCGATTTTCTTTAAAATGATATATAATATGAATCTAAGTAAGATGATGTGAATAAGACTTACCTTTTATCTGGGAAAACTCGTTTTATTTTTAAAAATCGCTTTTTTTACTTTTCTCGTCTGTGATTGGTGAATAGGTTTGACGTCACTTCGTATGTAGGAGGAGTCTTAATCCATCTGTTGTGGGTATAATCAGAACAGAAATAAAATTTGCAAAGTCATTTTAGATATTCTAAGTTGAGTTAACAATCTGAATGTAGGCAGTAAATCTTTTTTTTTTAAATATTAAAATTTTAAATGTTAATTATTATGTGTTTTAAAATATTAAATATATTAAATGGAATTTCGATTGATATTATCTTTCTCTTTTGTTATGAAGAAATTATTATTTCATATTACTGCTTTTTGTCGAAAAAATATTTAGATTCATTTTTTTAAAAAGGGGAATTTTTTTTTAATTATCTGTATTCAATATAATTGTTATTTATAATTTTTTTTTTCAATTTTCAAAAAAAAATATTTTTAATTTCTTGTTTATGATCGTAGCTCGCGTTTGCAATCGTTTATTGAATCTTGTTGAATCGAATCCTAATCCACGTTTGTTTGTTTACTTGTTAACGGGCAGAAATTCGCTATAATGATTGATTTAGTGTTTAAATTCGTCGTTTCCTTATCGATTCGTCGGTGCGTACCGACAGCTATTTATTGGGGGGGGGGGGGGGGTAAAAATTTTCTCAACTTGAAACAAACTAATTTTCAACTCCAATGATATGTGCAATGGATGTTCAACTTACTTGATTGCTATTTGTGATCAAAATGAAGGGGAAAGAGACATCGTGTTTTTCTTTTTTAGTATTAGAATAGAATGCTATTTTAAAAGAAAATTTGTGATATTTGCAGATTATGTCTGGTAGGAAACGACCTATTGCTATAACGCCAATCGGAAGACACGTGAATAATTTGTTCAGAGCACACGATTAGCTCAAAATGAATCATATTATCCCGACTAGTTGTTTTGAGCTTCTAAAAGTAAAAATTTTCTTTATGTTCTTTTTGTTTATTTAGTAATTAAAGGTTATAGGTAAATAAGAGATATAATAGCTTTTTTTGCAAAGGTAAGATACTTGTTTTTATTTAATTCTAAAGTTAATATTCTTAAAAGAAAGCTTTAAATAATTTCTTTTGATTTTTTTTCATATCCTGCTTCAAAGTTCGTTTTTTACAATCATGTTGTCAAAATGAATTTTCACTCTGAGAAAAAAAAACAGAGCTTGATACTTTTGTTTTATATAAAAACTAAAATGTTGATAATGTCTTGCCAACCTAATTGGTATATTGATTTAATTGTGAAGTGGATGAGGGGGGGGGGGGGTAATCTAAGGGCTAAAACGCCTTTCCCTTCAAAACCAGTTACATTTTTTAGGAGATTATAGGCCACAGATTATTTTCCTACTTTGTAATGGAAGTTTGTTTACGTTACTCGCTGACTTTTTACTAGCCAAACGTGTATCAAGGCCAAAACTAGTTTTTTGCACCAGGGGCGATATAGATTTTGGCACTCCCTCCTTCCTTGCACGCAATTAAAATTTTCAACCACAGGTACCCTACGCAAAAAAAAAAAAAAAAAAAAAAAAAAAAAAAAAAAATCCTTAAAAGATAAAAATTATTTTAATAATTATTAAAGTGCTAGCAAGGAATATGTAAACTACGCTCTCACAGGATTAACATTAATTTGAAGGTTAGGAATCTGCACTAGTCATGAGAAGAAACTGGAATTGCTGACGTTAAACCTATGGGAGCGTACATTTAAAAATTTCTCCCTTGCATATTAATAATTTTAAATGATTATTTTTCTTGCTTAGAATGGCTGAGATTGAATTCTAACTGGGTTAGTGTTTACGTTTTCGATTATTATTTTTATTTTTAAGTTACTTTCAATTTAACAAATTTGAAAAGAACGCTCCCATAAGTTTAACATGAGCTTGCGAGTATCTTGTTACTTCATATACACATGCATTTTTGTATGAAACTATAAACAATCAATATCATCATTTGGCACCAACCCCCCCCCCCCCCCCATCCTTGAAGTATGTGCTGGGTAGCATTGTTTTGTTTAAAGGGCATGTTTTATTCACTTTTACATAATAATATAAATTTTGCTTGAAATTTCATGAACATTCTATTTTTGGTTGTAATTCTACTTCTGGGCTGCTCTGTCAAGCTTGTCGATAAATGTATAAGTAATTTGGCAAACACATATAATTTTCAGACATGTTACTTTTCGCGAAAACGCGGATTTCCGCTCTTTCGGCAGTGAATTTTATTATATCTGGGATCGATGCAAATATGCATTAAAATTTCTTGACATTTTTAATGGGGGGGGGGGGGATTAGCGGGAGCGGATGTAATACAACAAAAACGCGAGTACGAACCGCGCCAATTTGAGCAAATTTCTTCAACCGATCGCGGGAAAACGCAAATTTCTTCAAAGGTTCGCGGGAAAAAATGCGACTTCCGCCAAAGGATCACGCGATTTTCGTCAAAGGATTGCAGAAAAAAGCGTATTTTGTCAAAGGATCGTGTAAAATGTGTGCATTTCGGTGAAAGATCGTGCAAAATACGCGAATTTTGGCGAAAGATCGTGTAATAGCGAATTTCTTTGAAAGGTCGTGGATAAAACATGAAATTCATCGAAGGATCGCGAAAAAAGAATGTGAATTTCGATAAAGAATCGCGAAAAATTCGATTTTTGTCGGATGATAAAAAAACGTGAATTTTGTTAAAAGATCGTGGAAAATGCGTGAATTTTTGCGAAAGATCGTGAAAATGCGCGATCTTTGGCGAAAGATCGTGGAAAACGCGCGATTTTTGACGAAAGATCGTGGTAAATGCGTGAATTTCTTCAAAAGATTCGGAAAAAACACGATTTTGGCGAAAGATCGCGGGAAAAAAACACGAATTTCTTCGAAAGATTGCAGAAAACGCGATTTTCGTCAAGTGGTCGGGGAAAAACGCTAATTTCGATAATGTATCGCAGAAAAAGCTATATCATATCTTTTCTATATCATATCTTTTAAAATTCATAATTCGAATTTATGAGATGTAAATGATAAAGCATCAATGAATAAATTTTTATATATATATGTATAGGTAAATTAATAGCATTGCGTCACTCAAAATTTGATATCATTATTTTTAAGTTCCAAATTTAAAATTCTTAGAGCTAAAGATAAAGTGCTGCGTCACAAACTTTTAACCCGTTAAGGGCTTTTGTATTGATTTATTTTACAAATTGTAAAAAAAAATGTGAAATGCATGTGAATGAGGAACAATAAAATATTCAAAATTATTTAAAATGTTCAAAAAGTTATACGAAGGAAGAATCATCACTGATTTATTTAAATAATTATTATTTCTGAGTTAATTGCCTTTTTTTGTAAGAAACCATGTGAAATGAATGAAAATATTCAAAATTATTTAAAAAAAATAAAAAAAAAACTTTGAAAAATTCAAAACTATTTTGAAATATAAATTATTTTAAATCATAATTCGTGGTAAAGAATTGAGATTTAAATTTGTGTGAGTTTTATGAGTATTAGTAATTTGATACTTAGTTACTTAAAATACATAAAAGATATAATGTTTTAAAAAGTTTTATGTGTATGAGTTTTATTTGCATCATATTTAAAAAGTATTTAATTCAATATCAGGAAAACATAACTAATTTTTCTATTTTTTAGTTTAATCACGTGTACATGAATAGAAATCATCTTGACTGGGCAATGAAACGTTTAAAATGGTTTATTAACTTTATTATTTTAAGAATAATTTTGAAATATGACATATTTTGAAATAAATTTTTTTGGTCTTTTTCTATATGTATTTCATCAGTTTCTTAAAATCTTTCAGCAGGCAGTTTCACAAAAGAAAAAAAATCATTTAAAAAACTAGTATGTTGTGGACATCACAAAACTTTCTTCTATCTCATATATGTCAATACTTCAAAATTCATTATCACAGTGCATCTATGCTCATCATGAGGATTCCAAAAAGCTGAAATTCCGTGCATTAGTTCTTGAGATATTACTGTACCTGAAATCATGTAAATCCACCAAAATGCAGCATAGCAGCGCCACTTGTTGGGTGATTTACACCAGAACCTAATTATCATCAACATATGTCAATGTCTAACTGAATATGAAGTTTGGGGAAAATCCGTGCATTAGTTCTTGAGATAGAGATATTGCGCAAATCATGACGAATGCAGCATATCAGCGCCACCTGTTAAGCGATTTACACAACCACATAATCAGTATCAACATTTATCAAGGTGTACTTGAATCTGAAGTTTGATGAAAAATCGTGCATTAGTTTTTGAGATAGAGCTATTGAGGAAATAGTGCAAAATGCAGCATAGCAGCGCCACCTATTGGGCGATATTCACCAACACGTAGTCAGCATCATTTCATATCAAAGAGTAACTGAATCTGAAGTTTGATGAAAATGTTTCCATTAGTTCTTGAGATACAGCGATTACAGAAATAGTGAAAAATGCTGTATAGCAGCGCCACTTGTCGAGCGATTTTCACCGAAATGTACAAAATGTCAATTCATATCAAGGATCAACTGGTTTTGAAGTTTTTTGAAAATTGTTGCATTAGCTCTTCAGACACCGCTATAATGGAAATTCTGAAAAGTGCAGCATAGCAGCGCCACCTGTTGAGCGATTTACACCAGAAACTAATCAGCACCAATTTATATCAGGGGCTAACTCAATATAAATTTTTATTAAATTCCGTGCATTAGTTCTTGAGATAGAGCGCCCACAAAATTTGTGTCACATACAGACAGACAGACTAACAGATTCACAGACTCACAGACAGACATTTTGTAAAAACATGTTTTTCGGGTTCTCTGACCCCTAAAACGTGTAAATCCGTCTTAAACCGAAAGTCGAAAATTTTCACGAATCCTATACTTTCTTCTTGTAAAGATAGAAGAAAGTAAAAAATAAAACATATTTTCATGGAAGTCATTCTCTGTCCTGTTTAGTTTTATAATGTTCATTTAAACTACTGCAAGAATATTTTTCTTTTGATTTTATATACGTTACAGAGACTTTTAAATATTTTAGTTGCAAGACACAATTAACTATCTTTTATTTTCAGACATTCAACTTTTCAAGCGACTAAGAACTCTTCTAAACAACTATAGTATATTTAACCATTGGTTCTTTGTCACTTAACTTCACTTTTTTCCTATTTTCTGCGTGGCAACAAGCAGTTACTGTCGAGTTACTGTCGCCTATCGATTCTCCGTAATCTGAAAAGATTGCTATAACATTACGCTTAATGTTGCGTAGTGTTGATCATTATAATACTGTAAAATATTTAAAAAATTGTTTCCTATGAAAGATACATGAGAATATATATATATTGATTTTACATACGTTACAGAGACTCTTTTTTAGTTCAAACCCAAAATTAATTGTCTTTCCTATGAAAGATACATGAGAATATATATATATTGATTTTACATACGTTACAGAGACTCTTTTTTAGTTCAAACCCACAATTAATTGTCTTTCCTTTTAAGACTTTCAACTCTTCAAGCGACAAAGCAACTATAGTATATTTAACCATTATAATACTTTTAGAAGGAATTTACGTAGAGCACTTTCATTTTGTGGTATTTTTCTTTGTCACTTTAACTTCACTTTTTTCTATTTCCTGCTTTGCAACAAGCAATTACTGCCACCTATCGCTTCTCCTTAATGTGAAAAGATTGCTATCTATTCTATCTTGCTCGAAGTAGATCATTTATCTTGTTTTATGTCACGGATATACGGTCTCATTGTGTAAACATTTAGACGATGTAATTGATCAAGAGAGCGTAAACATTATCTTTACTGAAGAGACTTCCATAAAACTCCACAGCTAAATAAGTAGTGTGTTGCTTTTAGAATGATCTATCAGGAGTGAATGTACTATACTTAAGGCGTGCTGCAATAAATAGATTAAATTAATATGAAATATTGCTCTAGATGTTGTAAGTTTTATTAGATAACCTGTTCTCATCTCATTACAAAAATAATCAACATAAACACATGTATAAAATTTTGACGTATTAAAGACTAATAAATCTATGGATAACATAATTTCTCCATTTGTCCTTTGAAAATAAATGAACTAAACTTAATAATGTTACAGATGTAAAGTTAAATAAAATATTTCTGATAAATATCATTAATTTGTTTCATGTTAGTTTATAGACTATAACACAAACATATATAACAAATTAACTCCTTTAACAATACACTTCTTTTAGTTGCTAAAAGGTGTAAGATGAAAACTTTAAAAACAGTAACATTACATCATAGTCATTACATCATAGCATGTGAAAGTCCAATAAAACAATATTAACTGTTTTAAAAAATTTCATTTTACAACTTTTAGCATTGAAAATAAATATATAACACAAACAAGGGAAAAAGCCGTAATTATTGCTCATCATTATAATACTGTAATCTCCAGCTACGTAGTTTTATATTTGGTTTGCCCTGAGTAATTAGTTCCTTTAGATAAACAATATTGTCATTAAATTGGATGTTTATTGAAAAAACTAAATTAAAAAAGTACAGTTTCGTTTAGCATAAAGTTGTAAACAATTTAAGTTCATAAAAAAGTAAAAAAACTTAATTCGATTAAGGCAATGGGTATTTTTATGCCATCCAAATGTTTACATTGTATAATGCAGAGTAGGGTTAATGCTGTAGAAAAATACTCTTAGTTGGAAATCCTCACAAACGGAAGTACACTGTATTTAATAAACTTTCTAGTGGGATATTTTTATACTAGAAACCTAATTCAAAGCCCTTAAAATGAAATTTGCTTTTGCAACCAATTAATATGAGAAGAACATAAATAAAATCTGTCATTTTTTAACGTCACCAAATTGTTTTTATGTGTTACAATGACTTTTTCAAATCAGAACTTGCTATATTACTCACGGAAAAATATTCGTATTTTAGGAGAAAAACATGTAAATTCATAAAATAATCTACACTGCGTATGAATAATTAGGAAAAACATCACACGGAAAATAAGTTTGAATATTTCTTTATGTAAGCATATATGGCTAAAGCCTTTCTTATGATGTAACAATAGTATTAAGTTAATCTATGACAGTAATAGCTGAGTACTCTATGTTTATTAGTCAGTTTCACAAAAGTCCCACTTGTCATATTCGTGTGTCTCAAATACATATACGGGACATGACCACTTTGTGTTGTGTCTTGCTAAAATATCTATATAAGTATATATTAAAATAATCACAAGTGAAAAATTTCTGGAACAAGTTTAAAGATTATGATGTGAAATAATATACTGTATCATAACCGACGTTTATTAGTGAAACTATAGTTTCCTAAAGTAATACACAAATAAGCACTTAAAATCGAGCTGGCAAAGCTCCCAAATTTTCGACTTTTGCCACTATGTTAAAATAAAATTTTCCCTTCTATATTCCTTAAAATCTACAATAGAAATACACCTCAAAGTTTACTGTTTTATAATAGAGATAGCAAAATTGGAAGATTTTATGAGCCCTGAGAGACTTTCTCAATACTAATTATGAACGTTTTACATATTGCTAAAGGGCAATGGTACTTATTTATAAATAAAAAAGAATGATTAAATGAAATCGCAATGAATATTTTCATAGATCAGATGCAATGAATATGTTGTTACACACAAATGTTGTACATAGCACTTTAAAATAAAATTTTGTAATCTAAATTTGCCACGTGAAACAATATTATATTTATCAATATAAGGTACTCTAAATAACAAATGAAATTTTACTTTCAATTTTCAGTACATGTGTATTGAAAATTATACCTTATGATGGTATGTGTTATAAATAGTATAGCAACTGCAGCTGAATAGACAGAAATACGGTAGTATGGGTTGGATATGTGGACACATGATTTATTCATTTTAAATGTCCAAAATTTCATCATTGACGCTACATGCGAACCATTTATCTGCCATGCTATCTTTATATATTCAAGGCCCGCTAAATGAAAAATGGAAATTTACTCTCATTTTTATGTACACTTATACGAGCAACTCTAACTTTGGTGCACCGTCTCAAAAGAAACATCACATCTGCAAATCAATCCTTCGAAACATTCATTTCTACCCTCAAGAGTCCCAGTCGTTTATACTGATAGATCCTGCACGGTATCGGGCGTGGTGTCAGCATTCTGCGTCATGCGGAACGATGTGGTAGTCCATGAATGGGCCTGTAGAATCGGAGATCATAACTCTGTATTCCATGAAGAATTTCTTGCGATTCTACCGGCACTACATTGGATCTCTACCCAATTACCTACCTTCACCAGGCTCTAACGTGATAGTCTCTCAGGCTTACAGGCAATCTTCATGCAGAGAACTAAGAACCCTTTAGTCGCTGACATAAACATTAAGTTGCTCTCTCTCATACGAAAAGTTGTCCTGGGCCACGTGTCGGCCCACATTAGCATTGAAAGCAATGAGCAGGCTGACAGGTTGACGAAAGAAGCAACGGCAAGAAAATCGATAGATTTTACCTTTCCCCTTCCCCCCTCACACATTCGCAGAACGTTGAATCAAAATACAATCTCAGAGAGGCAAATTTATTGGGGTGCGTCTACCAAAGGTAGATACGCATACGATCTTATACGTATAGTGTTAAGAGAAATGTACTTTCTCTCACCAGCAACTACAGCATTCCTCTCTGTCCATGGACCATTTAAAGAATACTTGAAACGTTTCTTTCGGACACCAACCACCTTCTGCGAGTGCGGCGAGGTTTGCACCACAGAACATAGCTAATATCACTGCACGCTTTCCCAAGCTTGGCATATTAAACGCCCTCCTCCCCATCCTTCCCAAAACTAACTTTCTAATATTCTAACAAGCCCCTTCTTACAGTCAAATTAATAGGATTTATAAATATTAAATGGAATTAACAAACTTCACCTCCTACACCTGCATAGTGCTGCAACACACCCATCAACCTTGTGGCTATTCTCCACCATTAACTGGCCTTCTCGTGTGATCCAGCACACTCCAGCACACTCCCAGTCTGCTCATCCGCCTCTTGTCGTGAGGGAGCAGCCTCTGCTCGGGCGGGCGATGGTTGCATTGTACATATTATTATTTTTTCTGTATGTTAACGAATCCCAGCGTGGCGGGAGCACTCCGGGTGAGGCAAATATAGTCCACATCGGACCCTTGAGGTCTGGTGATTCTGTCCCTCTTAGACAATAAATAAATAAATAGCAAAGCGATTGTAGTTTAAGAGACAGAAATACAGCATTGGAAGTCAAAGAATATTGTTTTCATGAATTCAAAGCATGCTAAATGACAAATGAAATTTTACTTCCATTTTTTAATACTCCTATAGTAACTTTGGAGCTCCATCTGGTGAATAAATGGTGCATCGATGACACGTTAACAGTCAGAAATACAGAAGTTTGTGCGGGATTCGTAGAACACATGATTTAATCACCTTAAATGCTTTCCAAGTATTCATCATTGATACTACCTGCAAATCATTGCTTTACCATACCATCTATACGCATTAAGGTGGTCACAAGAAATCAGTTTTCGAATTTTTTGGGGGGGACCCCCCAAAAAGTTGCCAATTGACTAGAAAATGAGATTGGCTAAGTTTCAGCTCATTTGGATAATATTAACCCGTGCCTCATTGAGGTTTAAGTTTGAAAAAAACGTGATTTTTCGCAAAAAAAATGCTGTTTTTCCTTTATGAAATGAATACAATTGAACCTAGAAACATAATGCAGGTCTCATTTTATAAAAAAAGTGTTTTGCTTTGAAGAACCACACACCATTTTTTTCTAAAAATGTATAGATTTAAAAATATGCGCATTTTTCAGGACCAGACTTCACCTGAATCCTAAAAATTGACTTTTTATGAAAAAGCGAAAAAAATAATTTGTAACATTCCATTTCATCTGCTTTCCACCATTTGTTTTTCTTTTTTTCGTTTTGTGAAGTCCAAAAAAGTGTTTGATTAAAAAAAATTCCAAAGAAAAGGGAAAAAATCGAATTTTAAACTGAAAGAATTTTTAAAAAAAAGGGAGGGCAAAGGAAGTATAGAAATGAGAGCAAATAATGCTCAATTGCATTTTATTATTAAAGTTGTGTTACAAGAAAGGAGGTATGATAAATAAAATAAATTATTTTCCCTTACAACTGTCACGTTAACCCTTTCCTGCATAGAAAAATTCTGTTCGTAAAAGGATAAAATGATTGTCTACCCCGGAATTTACAAACGACATTTTTAGAAATTAAAATCACACTACTTTAACCTTTCATTGTAAAAGCAAAATTTTATTAAAATATTCTTCGTGCCATTTGTAAGTTTGGAATTAAAATTAGGTGGTCCCGGCGTGGGACACTGCGCCGGAAAGGATTGAAGTGGTAATGGTTTAGATAAGCTGGATTATGTTGACTTTTTTTACCAAAGTATTATCTAAAAATGAAAATGCAACTTGATCCGAGTTAAGATACCAAAGGCGGTTTGTCATTTTAGCAAGTGCTTTGTCTGCAACCTATTTATCAAATTTTCTGTAGTGAACAACTGATTTTATTATTTGCAGGTCTTGAATTGGGGGCTAAAGTGGCAGTGGAAGTATTGAAGCACTCTTTTGCATAAATATTGATTAAAAATAAGAAAAGATCTCTGATACCTTCTTTTTCTAAATTTGTTATTGAAAGATGATCTCTGAAACAATATATTTTGAGAGAATGAATGGCCTGTTCCTCCATCCATCTGACATGATTAAAAGTACCAGGTGCTTTGAAAAAAAGTCTTTTGCAGGAAGGAGTTCTATAAAAATTAAACAAAGTTGGATTAACTCTTTATAATCATCCCTGAGCTGTTAATTTTTAAGAGTTCCTGTAAGAAAATTTGAAATTTCTACTGAATTAACTATTTATACCTAGTATTTCATCTTAAATAACATTTGTATACTTACTCTGGTTTAATTTAGACCACCCAATCAGAATTGGGTTTTTTTTTAAATATCTGGCTGAAGGGCAGTGATTATGCCCATTTTACAATCAAGAACAGCTTTTAGGAAAATTTCTAAATTATGCTGGCGGCATGGTAAATACAGAAGACTTTTCCTTTAACAATTGCTATAGAAAAATGCAGGTTAACTCTGAGGCGACCTGTGTTTACTGCAGCTGTATCTAAAAATATTGCCTGGATTTTACCAACTTCTTCCCACTCTTCAACTGCTGAAAATACAGCTTTCGCCTGAATTATTCCGATACTATTTTCAAGTTGAGGAACTCGTAGTAACTGTTCTTCATCCCCACAACTAATTAAAACTTTTATCCAGTCTACATTTTCTTTATTCAAAAAATGATGAAGCAATTTTCCACCCCCGTGAACAACAGTTCTCTCTAAACGGGAATTTTAAAATCTGTTTTTGATGAGCTCAGTTTTTTGTTTACGAAAGAGTTATTTGCAGAGTCGATGTCTGTGGTTAGCTAGTGGATGTATTCTAAGTCTAGCAGCTTCTCTGGCGTTCAGTTCCTTTTGCGAATATTATAAAATAAAATACATAAAACTTCACAATTACTTGGCTGCTTACTGTCGATGATTTGATGAGACAATTGGCCAATTTAAAAAATCTTACATTTCTGCCATCATATCAAGAGGGGGAAGGGGTTTTACGGAATGTTTCGTCAATTCTAAAAATAGATAACCATAACAGATAACAAAAACAGCCTTGTAATAAAAAGAGAAATTCAGAGGTTCAACTGCAACACAAATCGAGAAGCCCTTTCTTACTAGACACAGAACTAGATAACTAATAATCAATTATAATTCGTGAAATATTTTTAAAGTTACAAAAATTGTTCACTTATTTTTGCCTATTAATAAAAATAATACAAAAAAATTATCAAAAGTAATAAAAGTTTTAATTTGTCATTTTTTACCTATGTTTCAAAAATGCAGAGTTGGAGGGTATGGTTCACTAGATGTCCTGAAAAATACTAAATGTTCATTAAATAGAAGTTTTCATGAGAGTAAAAGTTCAAGACAACAACAGTTTCTATAATATAAAACAAGAATCAGGTTTCTAAGACAAATATTTTTCACGTAAGGAAAGAAAAATGACAATTTTTTGCCAAAAATTGCAAATTTTCAAGAATTCAACCTCGATGAGGCACGGGTTAATATTATTTATTTAAGCTGAAACTTTGCCAATCTCATTTTCTAACTAATTGGCAACTTTTAGGAGGGTCCCCCCGAAGAAAACGTTAAAAAAAATTTTCCCCATGTTGCTTGTGACCACCCTAATACGCATATACGTGTATAAGTCATAATGCATATGGATAAAATAACCCAATGGAAAATATTCACGTTATGTCGCAAAAAATATGAATTTTTATTCGATTATAAAATTAAAGTTCACGTGCATATATATATATATATATATATATATATATATATATATATATATATATTTTTTTTTTTTTTTTTTTTTTTTTTTTTTTTTTTTTTACCGAAAATAACTTGCAAATAAAAAAATGCGTAAAAAAGCCAAGAATCTAAATATTTTTCATTATTTCTGTTTTATCTGAAACAGCGCGAGTAATGCAATCGCCACCATTTTGAAGAAATTTCACAAAAAAATTTAACATTTAAATTAAAATATAAAAATGGAAATATTTTTAAAAACAGCTAGTGTGGTCACATCCACAAATGAACAGTTTTTATCTAAAAAATCATAATTTGCAAAATCGGTTCAGTAGAAAGCTTAGTGCAGATGACTTAAAAAACTGCCCTATGTTTTATATATATAGATGACACGGTTCGCTCAGTAATGGCTACCTACACTTTAATAATTTTGGATTTTATATAAGTAGCATAAGTAGATACTCTGAAAAGTGGCTGTTAAAAAAAAAAAAAAAAAAAAAAAAAAAAAAAAAAAAAAATTGAGCCCAATAAAATTTTCTGAAAAATCTCAAAATTTATCCTACATGTACCTTATTGTTATATTTATCGAAACATAATATGAAACAAACTGAACCTGATAGATCTTCGGAATATTTAATTATTTTAATAATTGGAAAAAAAATGAAGGAATGACAAATCACCATTAAAATTGATTATTTTCATATAACACACTAGCATTGATGTAATCATTAGTAGATAAGAATAGAACGTATTATTTTCAAAATGGTTTATTTGATTATAGTGGCATTCTTATTCATAAATAATCACACGTAAAATTATCTATCAAATTTACATTGGCTTGCTCTGCTATTACAAGGAGTAGGACGATGCTGTTTTGGATGCATGGAAACAATTCTTGTGTGTGATACCTTAATAAATTATACATTTTTTGGGGATGTGACTGGAAAAACATTTGAATTCTTGCAATATGTTGACTGTTGCACATCATCTGTATCTATGGCATGTTCACTGCATTACTGCTGTCGAAAATTTTTGAATTTTTTTTCAGGGTTTTCTTTTTTGACGTAATTCATGTGGAGTTATTTTATTTACTGGTTTGACTTTCCATTTCTCATTTTTTTTTAAAAAAATATTTTAGTCTCCCTCTTTTCTCTTAATTTTGCAAGCAACATTGTATCTGATTTATTTTTTTTCTGTTATGATTCTATAATATTCTTTCTTTTTTCAGCCTTAACCTTAGATAATTTCCCCATTGTAGTTTTATTCTTTTAAAAAAGAAATAACAATAATAATAATAATTAGAAGTCATACTGTCAATAAATATTTTTTTTACTCTATTTCAATTGACAAAATAAAGATAAAACATTAACATTTAGCACAGTTAATGTTAATGTGAATTAGTGCAATATTTTTTTAAATTTATTTTTTAACTTCTCCCAGTAAACTAATAAAAATTCAAAACATATTACCTTTACTTTAATTAAAAATCTTATGAATTTTTTAATGTGTATTTTATTGCATCATATTTCCTTACTTTACCGTTTAGTACATATATAAATGAATTCAGATCATTACCTCATGTATTAACACAAGAACGGCCGTTAGAGGTAATTTTGATCGCTGTCAAATTGACAAAAATCGTTTCGAACCAAAAAATTTTCATAAGATATGTTATATTTATGCTACATAAAAATAGACACATTAATAAAATTAAAGAATTTTAAATAAAAATTCTTCTATAAAACATTTATTTATAAAAACTGTGTAAAATAGCTGGCTGTTCTAGTGTTAAAATTATGAGCGAATGATGAAATACTTCTGAAAACCATGTTATATATATAAAAAAAAAAATAAATAAATAAAATAAAATAAAATAAAATAAAAATAAAAATAAAAGATAAGTGTAAGGTATAATTTCGGTTGCTAAATATCTTTCGAAACACATTTCTAATAATATAACAACATAAAGAGACTTTTCATTAGTTTTTATTAAATTTATAATAGATGAGGGAATGATGCGTAATAAAAGTACTTACTTTGATATAGTACTTGAAAGTCATGTGCTAGCTATTCAGGAATGTTTTTGAGCAAACAAGAAGATGGCTGTTTCACTTTTTCATGTACAAACTTTTCTAGACATATATAATGCATGTGCTGCTTTCTACAAATTAAATAAGGGCAAATTTATAGTTTTGTGAGGGAATGATGACAAAAACTAGGGACATCATTAAAAAGTGCCCTACTTCTTTCATTACATAAAATATAAATATAATTAAATGGCTAAATACTTATTTAAGTATATTTAACGGACTTATATATATATATATATATATATATATATAGAGGATATATATATATCAGATCATATATATATATAAACATACATGTTGCAATGGCAGAGAAAGTATTTTCTTTTATACATGTGTGAATGGGGACATAGTGAGGAAATGATATTTGCATGTAAAAAATATTAAAATATAATATTTCAATTTCAATACGCAAATAATTACAGTTTACAAGTATAACTGATTAATACTGATGGTTTAAATCACCTTTGCTTTTTTGTAATTTTAACACGTTCACGCCGGCGCGGTGGATCACACTCGACTGTCTCAGAGTTGTCAAGTCCCCCTTTTTTTTACACACCACTGTTATTTTACAGAAAATGTTTTTCCTTTAAATCGCCCAATTGTTCTAATTAAATAAAACAACATTTTCTGTATTAAAATACTGGTATCCACAAAGCCGGAGAATTGGCAGCTCTGAGATAGTCGAGTGTGCCCCACCGTGCCGGCGTGAACGTGTTAAAAATTTGTCTTCAAGATCCCTGGGACATAAAATTGCCACTTTTCAGAGAATGACTCATATATAAAAACAAGAAAAAAAACAATTGTATCAAAATTATATTTATGATTAAAATTTAATATAAAAATTAAAATTTCACTTCAGTGTTTAATTTACATTGAGAAACTTATTGCATGCAAATATGTAAAAAAATACAAAAATAATCATAATAATTTAAACTTAAAAAAAAAAAATCCGACTTCAGTGCTCTAATTATTTGATTTTATATTAAATTACTAAAAAAAAAAGAAGACTAGATTTGTTAGCTCTGTTGTACTTCGGCTGCTCATGCAACGAAGGATATTTCGCATCCAGATAATCCAGAGATTCGCAAGCGGCCAAAGTATAACACAATGACGAACAATGTTGATTTTATTGGTGTCTGTTAAATTAAAAAAAAAATGTACTGAACCTTTCTTGATGCAGTTAAAATGTTACCAATTCAAGATTAAACTCTTTCACTAAAATAAATAAATAAATAAATAAATTATATATATATATATATATGTACACGAATCTGTCTCGTAGTTTAGAAGTAATCGGTAAACATACATAAAAAATGTAAAAAAAAAAAACGCGTCGAATTGATAACCTCCTCCTATTGTAGTCGGTAGAGCCCACTATTACTTTAAGTGGCCTGGATTCACTCACAAACCATCAAGAGGAATACAATCTTTGTAGATCTGTTTCAAATTTTGAGAGTTGCACTTGGAGCAGTCTACGAAATGTTTAGGCAATTTTTGATCCATTATCTTGTAATTTAAAATTCGCCTTTTTATTTTTTTTTGTAATTTTTTTATTCTAATGCTGTGTTTCATTTTTAAATTTATTCTTTGAATTGAACGGAATTTTTAAATTAATTCTACGAAGTGTAGCCCAATTTTATTTTAATAATAATGAAATTACATTTTATCTATCCATATAACGTAACATTATGTAATTCTTATTTCTTTTTCGTGTGAAAAACATTTTCTTCTTTTTTTAAATGTATTTAAAATTGGTGTAAATTGAAATTCAAATGGATTATTAAAAACAAACACAAAAAAGAAAATTTTATAAATACAGTAAAAATTGAAAACGCATAATCCTTCTATATATAAAAAAAAGTTTTGATTTGGAAATGGACCAATGAACATCTGCGTAGATATTCCGGGTTGATCCGCATCCAATTTGAATGCTTAAGCATGGCCTTTCATCGTTAATATTAAGAAAACTGTTGCATACAAAAATATGAAAATCGTTGGTATTATAGAAAAATGTTTGATAAACACGCTGATGAAGACAGTTTTCAAATCGAAGAATTATTTAAAGAGATATTTAATGCTAAAGTTGGATAAAGTCGTTCCATTAAAAAAGTTTTATTTGAGCAAAAACTATGCATGAGAATTTAATCATTTTTAGATCATTTTATACGTTATAAGTTCCCAATGCGCAGATTGCATTTATTTTTCTTATTTGACGCATTTTTTGAGGATTTATTTCTATTTTTAATTCAAACTTTCAGCATTTCGAGACATGTTTTTTACAAATTTTAGAAAATGTCATTAATTTAAACTGTTGCCAATTGTATAAACAGCGAAACAAATTATCATATCAAATATTTCTTCAAATTAAAAATTTATTTACACGTGACTATTACAAACAGAAAAAAAAACTTTAAAATTAGAATTAAATGATTACATGTTAAAAGCAGGAAAATTACGTCATAAGAACCATATTTACACTTGAATTTTACGTCATATTTAAAATGCCCCAAAAATATGGTAAAACAATTTAAATTGAAAAATATATTTGCGCGAGATATTTTGAGATAATCTTTTCAACTATTATCGTGAATTCGAAGACAGGCGCAAATAATATTTCCTTCTAACAACAAAAGTATTTTTACGTGAATATAAATAAGAGAAATAAAAGTTTGGTGTAAATTACGTCAGATTTGAAACGATACATTTAAAATGAATTATTTAAAAGATCTATCTTATAGCGCTGCTAAAAAATACCGGGAGACAATGACACTGTTTACTTAATTCATTTTACATTAGCTTATTTTCAAATAACTAATGTGTTTAATTAAATACAAAAACAGCTATTGTATCTCTTAACAGCAACAGATTTGGTCTTAAAAATCCCCAATCCAAGAAAAACGAATGGAGACCCGTTTACAGAGAGATCGCTACTGTTTTTTTTTTTTTTTTTTTTTTTTTTTTTTTTTTAATTCAATATTTTTAAAGCCCATCAAATGCGTGCAATTAGCGTGCTTTTTGGATTTTGGTGTCCCTGAAGGGGTGTTGGCGAGCGTAGCTCGTAGGGGGCAGAGCCTCCTAGTTCATTAAAAAAAAGGATTAAATTTACGTAAAAAAATAAAAGAAGAGAAAAAAGAAAACAAAACATAAAATTTAATATAAAATTCACATTTAATTGTGTTTAATTTACAAGGATAAGCTTATTCTAAACAAGTATATATATATTATAAAGGACAAACGTGACTGTGCGTAACGTTGACATCATTTTACGAATCCCAACTCTACACGGACAAATTTCAGTTTTGCAATTTTCGCTACTGCTTTTCTTGTTAAATTTCTAGCCATACAACTTTTCAATTCTTGCACTAGCGTACAGGGAAAAGAATCTACTTTCATTTTTTTTAAAACTGTACCTTAATTGACTTATTTATTTAAAATAATTTTTAAATTTTTAAAATAATTTTCAAGCGCCATTTTTTTAAATCTATCTCTATCGCCAGACGGTTCCATTACGGAAGAATCTATCATATTAAAAAGCGACTGTCCGCTTGCATTTCACACTTCCTCCTAAAATGCGGAACTTTGAGCGAACGAATTAACACCAATTATCCGCATGGATACGAGGATGACAAAAGGGATCTGAGAAATTTTAAATTTGTATTAGTTTTTTAGAAATTAATGTTTTTGTAGTTTTTAATAACATTTCTGCAATGGTGGAAACTAAATTATTCCTTTTGTGTAGAAAATAAAAGGAAAATTGTTATATCTTCTTGTTGCGGTTTTTTCATTACAACTGAAAATAAAATAAAAGAAAACGTACTATCCTAAGAATATAGTCTGCTATAAAACCCGGTGAATAACTATCTTTGGTTTTCTTTTTTTGTATTAATCTTTTCAATAATTTTTAGTTTATTGTCTCATTACAAAAATGTATTTTAAAGACTATTTGTTCAACTTATTTTCTCTACATTCATAACTGAGTACTAAAAAACTGAAATAGAGAAATTTTATTAATCCGGGTACAATAAAATTTTCGGCATTTTGAAAAAAAATTATATGAATGATTTCTGATACAACATAGAGCTATTATAATCTATATTTATTTTTGAGTATCGATATTAATGTATATATAGTATTTATACATAGTATCAATATATAGTATCGATATAGTACGATATTCAGTATCGATAAAAATGATTTTTTGTTGGAATGCGCCATTTTTACTTCGGCAGCTTTGAAATTCTTCATAGGAGGACATTTGAAAATAATGTAATTGAAATCACACACGCTTTACAAACAATTAGAGTGTCTTTATTAAGGATCTGTGACATACAGTGTGCATGATAATATCGGAAATCTTTGTCCAAAACATAGCAATCCACATTACATACGTTGGTGATTTTCACTCGGATGAATTCGCATCGATGAGTTAGACAAGCGAACAAAGATGAGTTTGGAGGTAATTACTGTTTACCAGGTTCAAAATAATGGTACATTTCGAAAATTTTGGTCCACATTTCTCTCTACTAGTCAATTTTTACTGATATTGTTTTATAGAGGTATAATTTTATCATAATTACTACTATAATTTTACCAAAATAACATAATTTACTTAATGTAATTTTTATAATTTTCAGTTAACCTGAATTGTATATATGTCTACATACTTATTGCTGGGCAACATATAACTATGATATGTTCCCGCACCATGTTGGTGAAATCAAAGTAAAATTGCGTAATTTGTTATTTCTATTTGTACAAATATTTTTTATAAAATATAATTATGAGTGTAAAATTATAATGTTTATATATTTAAGTAAAATAAGAGTGTAAGTTCATACAAAAATTATTAAGTTGATTTTAAAGATTAAATATATATTTTTAAAAAAATTGTTGTATTGTAAAATGAATGTATAATATTGAATGGAGTTCGGATCTCAGACAACAACAATACGCAGACGCCATGGTGTCGTTTTATGACAAGCCAATGGAAAGTAGTGTATAATTAGAAGTCGTAAAATCATAAAAACGTTGGAATCAATTTATGGCCTCAATAAAAGTGTTGGGATAAATTTATGACTCTTCAGACCACCCAAACTTTAAGGCAGATAATAATATTAAAGTATATGTTAGGGGCCATTTGCAGACTGCTAGCTAATAGGCCTATCGAAGTATAATAAAAAATCTTCTCACATCCAATAACAGTGGACTAGACAAAAATAGCTCCACCCACTGCAGGAACTGGTGTGCAAGAAGAATAAGTTTTAAAAAAAGATAGTCTGAAAAAAGATGTAGAGGATGCAAGAGCTCTCCTGAAAGCCCGTGCAATGAGTCCCGCAAGCCCTAGTAAAGCCCAGGCGAGATGGACCTAGCGGAGCGAGCCTAATCCAGCCTAATCAAGCCTAATTGAGGATGTCTTCCTGAGGTACCTATCGGAGTGAGCCTAAACAAGCCAAATTGAGGATGTCTTCCTGGTCTACATATCGGAGTGATCCTAATCAAGCCAAATTGAGGATGCGTTCCTGACGACACATTGCCCTGATCCTAAGCAACGCAACATCTCGGAATTTGACAAATAAAGGCCACCATCCCGTATATTAAAAGAAGGTACTATTTTACACATTTTCTTTTACCACATAAGTTCATATGAAAAATCTAAAAAAAATACTTTTCTGATATTTTATGGTAGAGAGTTATCTGAGATCCGATCAAACCAATAATTAAATAAGATTAAGGTAATTTTAAAAATGAAAGAGAGTGTTTCTTTTAGCAAAAAGAAACAATTATAATAATTAGAGTACGTGAAAATATTGTATTTTTTTTTTTAAAAAGATTAAACATACTTAAAATAATGAGAAGCAAACAAAAGTGTTGCTTTCTATTTTTTGAATTAATATTACGTTTTTCTGTAAATAGATTTGTTCAATGTAAATAAATTATTTAATCAAGTTTTAAAAAGTTTCTGTAATTATTTAATTAATATTATTTAAAGTGTGTCAATTCTTTTTTTTTACAGCTTAAACTTTAGTTTAATTCATAAGTGGAAGAGTTCGTCTAAATAATTCACAACGCAAACTCTTAATTTTATTCGTAATTATTCAAATTTAATAATTACTTTTTGACGCGAATTATAATTTAATTTTATTAATGCTTCGCGTTGCTCTTCTACTAGAATGTAGGTAAATACGATCACTTATATTATTTAATCTAAGGTATATAAAACTATATACCAATTTGCTATGAGGTTGCTTGGATGATTGGGACCAATTAACAATTTTGAATATATTTAATAAAAAAATAAAAAGGTGTAATTATCTGTCCAGCATCCCCCCTTCATAGTAACAATTGGCGCCGTGACTCAGGAACGTTCATTAAGTAACAATGGTGCTATGACTCAGGAACGTTCATCTGAGGTCATTAGAAATAATAATAATAATAAAGGAAAATAAATTTAAGTATTATTTTAATGTCACAATTTTAAAGATATTGTAGATATGTAAGTTTAATTGATTAAAATTTTATTAAAATTAATTTTATTATCGTAACAATACTGACACACATATAATAATTTTATATAAATAAAATGAATAATATATGTTAGTAAAAAAAAAAAAAAAAAAAAAAAAAAAAAAAAAAAAAGGAAATAAAAAAATAATTCTGGGATTTATAATAGGTAAATTTAGGAATTACAATTTTGTTTTTTTTTCTCTCTTTTCTCTTGTGGTTGGATCTCAGTTACCATTGAAAAATAATGGCATTCACATCACAGATGACACATTTGTAAAAATAATTTTTTCTTATATAATGTATAAATAATAATAATAATAAGAATAATGAGTAAAATTTTATAATATGTCTGATATAAAAATGATTGAAATGTCAATAGATCACGATTTTTGAAATTGTATCACCTTGATACAAAAGAAAATTTATGAGTCGTACTAAGAAGTAGTAGTACAATATTTATATAAAAAAAAAAAATAAGATTGTTTTTTCTGTAGAAAAAGACAGATATTTTTCTGTTAAATGAAATTATGTTGTTTTTTATATATACGTGTATTATAAATATTTTAGGGGTATTTATGTGTGTAAAAGAATAATCTACAAAACAACCTCATCTCCTAAGAAATTTTTTTTTTAAATTTTAGTGTTGTTGTTTTTATGTATTTATGCAATTTAGAATATTTTCATACATATGTTGTAATATAGAGAAAATAGTATGAGATGCAAAATATTCTTTTAAGAGGTATAGGATCTATTTTCAATTGATATTTTGAAAAAGTATACATTGATTACTAATATTTGTTAAAAATGACTCAGACGCTGGATATAGATACACGTATTAAGTTAGTGTCACCATTTGACAATAAAAAGAACAAAAACATTATATTTTTCTTAGAGGAATTTGAGAATATTTTCAATTCGACAGATATACAGGAAGAAACTAAATTATTAATTTTAAAGGCTAAAATTACTGGGGACGCAAAACATATTTTAAGTAAACAGGTTGAAAAATATAACGAGACCAATTATAATTTATTTAAAAATAATTTGGTGGAGTTATTTGGTACAAAACTAAGCTTCCTTAATGCTCAGAGCAATTTCCTAAATTTAAAACAGGCCGCAAGTCAAACGATAGAGGATTTCATTTTGGAGTTTAAAAAGGGTGTAAAATCTTATATCGAAAGTGCAGGCGAAAATGAGGATAAAAATGAGAATTTAAAAGACAATGCTCAAAAGTATCCAAAAAAGTATAAAAATAAGGGTAAAACTGATGATCAAAGGGACAAGTAAGGTATATGAATTGGTATTAAAAATAACTCAAAATGCATAATTAATCGAATTTCAAAATTTAAAAAATTTTTCAAAATTTAAAAATAAATTTTTCTTTTTTTAGAAAAAAAAAAAAAAAATTGAAACAGAATTAATAACTTGCCTTTTTAAAATTCAAAATAATAATAAGAAAGGATAGGAACATGGGAACGCCAATTTGTCTCAGGGTTACAATATTGAGCAAATGTGCAGGGCGCACCCGAAAACATACTTATAAAATTATGTAATGTGCTTCACAAAACTTCAATGGAGCAGTGAAATATTTCGCTCCAGGCAAAAGTTATATATATTTTTTTTCTTTTCGAATATGAATTAGAAAATATAAAATCTTAACAAAGCCAAATAACATTAAAACTTAATTAATTTCATAGTAAATAATGTTGGAGCAATTTTCAAAAAAAAAAAAAAAAAAAAAAAAAAAAAGAGAATTTTTCTGTCTTCTATAAGGGTAGCCTTTGCTAATAGCCTTACAATTTAGATGACAAAATTTCAGAATTACTCTTTAAAATGAGTAGGTGTAAGCTATAGGTTCAGGGTAGTTAGAACAGCTTTATAGCATACTCATATATATATATTTTTTTTATATAAATATATGGTTGACAAGGAATAAATTATTAGTGCACTCTATATTAGGATAGCGGTCAGCTATAAGCCTAAATATAATAAAATATACAAAAAGTGCTAAGATTTATTCCGGTAGTTCAAGTACAACTTATATGCTAAAGTCTAGAATTTAGACAGCAGGGATAAGTTTTATGAACAAAAGTGTTATAAAAAATTTAAAAAAAAAGGATTTTGGTGTAGCACATTGGTTTTTAAAAAAAAACACATATATGTATAACAATGGACAAGGCAAGTTATTTCAACATGATTGCACACAAAAATAATAGTAAAAATACACAAATAAATAATTGAAGTAAAATTAAAATTTTCTCAACAAAGGCTTTCTGTATAGGGTACAATTTTGGCCTACGGCGGGGTATGCACCAACACCAACAAAATTTTTGTAGAAAATTTATCAATTCACAGATACATCAATATATGGTCCACCTAGGCATAAATTTCAGGATTCTTGGCTGAAAAAGGAATCGAAGAAAAAATTAAGTATGGTATAATTACTAGATGTTATGCTCAGAAACAATAAAATTAGTAATATTATATGGTAAAAAAGCAGCATTTTGAGTTTTCTTTAGGAAAATTTTTGATTTTTAGGTTTTACACATTTATGGAGTGTCTAGCTCAGTGTATAGTTCCTAGATTTAATAAAAAAATAATAAATAAAAATATAAGTTCGTGTTGTTTTCAAAATAAATAACAAAAGGTATAGCAATTAGCATTTACAGTTAAAATTTATGGAATTTTCATTAAAATTAACATTAGACAAACATAGTTTATATTATATTTAACTTGATAAGCTAATTGACTTTTATTAACGGTATTCAATTAGAATTAAAGTAGGCTTAAATTCAAGTTAAATTAATTAATAACATTGTTGTAGTGTAAAATTTTATGTAAGACTATTATATTTTTATTGTATATATAAAAATATGCAAATTTAACAATTAATAAAATGTATTAGCAAAATTATTTAATATAAATATTAAATGACATCTTGCTGAAATCAGCTAGAAATTAGATTTTTTTTTTTTTTAAATAAAATATTTTATAAATTTATGTTAGTTTAGAATTTAAGCATTTTTTTTTTCTTTTCTTTCCCTTAGAATTAAATGCAATTCTAAATTTAACACATATAAATATACATAGTATTGATAAATTTGAGTATGTGAGTTCATAGAATATTTTTTTTTATATAATTTGGCCAATTTAACATTAGGAAACAAAATAGATAAATAAATATATTTATATATATTGGCCTTATTTTTATTAAAATATGTAGTATGGCTTAATAAATTAATTTAATTTTTTCATAGTACATAAATTTATCATTTTAAAAACTTGATCTGTAGCAATTTGATGTGGATATGTATGAGTATACAAAGATGCTTTTCTGCTGGCAGAAATTCTTTGGTTCGGGCCCGAGTACTCATGGATTACTGCATACGATTTTACAGAATATTTATCATTTGCTTTTAGTACTTTTAAAAATTTTACAAGTGTATTAATAACAATTTTTTTTTAAATAATAATTATTAATGTTGGATTAATAATAATAATTTATTATGTTTTACTTTTTAAACATATCATTAAAGTTTAGACAGTAGAATTCACATACGGAATGTTAATGATAAATAAAATTTTGAATAAATAATTTTTTATTTCATTCAGTAAAAAAAATAAATAAATATGAAAATTTAACAATCTTTTAAGATAGAATTGTTGGCTAAATAAATAATAATTTAAGACACAAAAATTGTTCTCTTCTTCGTCAATGGCATTTTCTGACAACACTATTTAATAGTATTAAATGAAGGTGAATTTTTAAGGTCAGCGTAATGCATATTTGGCATTTTGGAGAGGCCGTAGAAGTCATTTTTCCGTGTTGTTTACATTTTAATAGTAAACAATATCATGAATCAAAATTTGTGTTTGTTAAAAAGGTCTAAAAATATACAATGTAATCAGTTAAAGAAAATTATATGCATTTTTTTTTTTTAATCCTGAAAGGCAATTTGGGTTAGATTTAAACCTGGATGCATAAAAAGCCACCCTCGCTTCAGTTACAGTATGAGGCAGGAGAATGCACATGCTAGAATCGCCATTTTTCCCCTGCAAAATAAAAAAAAAAAAGGCAGAAGGTTTACATTAGATACGATACAAATACATACACTGTTTATGCATAGATTATGTTTAAAATTACATACAGGCATGCACAGTGAGTTAAGAAGAAAGTATATCAAGAAATTATACTAATTAATACGGTAATTACAAGCATGAAATGGTTTTAAATACTTACTTTTTGAAGTCGTAAAATTTTGTCACAGCACAAATCACCTCACAGAAAGCGATTAGTAGCTTGACCACCCCCCACTTTTCGGGAGGATCGGCGACGGTCAAAAAAACTGGTTTTATTCTCTCCTGCTTCTTCTTTTTTTTTTCTCTCGTATCGGGTAAAGTTGGAAAGCATTGCGTAATGATATATTAAAGGAGATGAATTAGCTTGTACATTTTGACAGATCATACATGTTTGAAGTAACAAATAAATAAAATAATGTAACAAGTTTGTATACAATATTTTTTCTGATTATAATTTGAATACATCAGATTAATTATGTGAAAATATAACATGTCATATTACAAGCATTGTATTTACTTTTATTCAGTATAAAATGTGTTTTAGATAAAACACTGTGTCATAAGGTTGTATGTGATGAAATAATATGTCAAATGCGTATGCCATTATTTTTCTTATAATGAGGTTTATTTCGGCATATTAATTTCAGACAAAATTATAGCTTTGAATGTATTTTGGGCACTTAAACTGTAAAGTTACAAAATTAGTAAACATGTGTGTGGTAAAGAAAAAAGGCTTCGAGAAAGACGTCTGATTGTCAGTACAGAGGTCCTCTATAAATGTGAATGTCAACAGACAACTATGCTATCATGTGTTGAACTTTCTGTTATGAAACAATAGAAGAACTTCTTATAAAATATACCAGAATCATTCATAATTGAACTTTACAGTCTTCGATCAAAAACTGTGTAGATACACAGTCATATGGACACGTACATTCCTTCAAGCTTTAAAAAAAAAAAAAAAATAAAACCAGCAATCAGTTTTTATTTTTTTTTTTCTTCCGATACCGGGAGAGATGCTGGGCAACATATAACTATGATATGTTCCCGCACCATGTTGGTGAAATCAAAGTAAAATTGCGTAATTTGTTATTTCTATTTGTACAAATATTTTTTATAAAATATAATTATGAGTGTAAAATTATAATGTTTATATATTTAAGTAAAATAAGAGTGTAAGTTCATACAAAAATTATTAAGTTGATTTTAAAGATTAAATATATATTTTTAAAAAAATTGTTGTATTGTAAAATGAATGTATAATATTGAATGGAGTTCGGATCTCAGACAACAACAATACGCAGACGCCATGGTGTCGTTTTATGACAAGCCAATGGAAAGTAGTGTATAATTAGAAGTCGTAAAATCATAAAAACGTTGGAATCAATTTATGGCCTCAATAAAAGTGTTGGGATAAATTTATGACTCTTCAGACCACCCAAACTTTAAGGCAGATAATAATATTAAAGTATATGTTAGGGGCCATTTGCAGACTGCTAGCTAATAGGCCTATCGAAGTATAATAAAAAATCTTCTCACATCCAATAACAGTGGACTAGACAAAAATAGCTCCACCCACTGCAGGAACTGGTGTGCAAGAAGAATAAGTTTTAAAAAAAGATAGTCTGAAAAAAGATGTAGAGGATGCAAGAGCTCTCCTGAAAGCCCGTGCAATGAGTCCCGCAAGCCCTAGTAAAGCCCAGGAGAGATGGACCTAGCGGAGCGAGCCTAATCCAGCCTAATAAAGCCTAATTGAGGATGTCTTCCTGAGGTACCTATCGGAGTGAGCCTAAACAAGCCAAATTGAGGATGTCTTCCTGGTCTACATATCGGAGTGATCCTAATCAAGCCAAATTGAGGATGCGTTCCTGACGACACATTGCCCTGATCCTAAGCAACGCAACATCTCGGAATTTGACAAATAAAGGCCACCATCCCGTATATTAAAAGAAGGTACTATTTTACACATTTTCTTTTACCACATAAGTTCATATGAAAAATCTAAAAAAAATACTTTTCTGATATTTTATGGTAGAGAGTTATCTGAGATCCGATCAAACCAATAATTAAATAAGATTAAGGTAATTTTAAAAATGAAAGAGAGTGTTTCTTTTAGCAAAAAGAAACAATTATAATAATTAGAGTACGTGAAAATATTGTATTTTTTTTTAAAAAAGATTAAACATACTTAAAATAATGAGAAGCAAACAAAAGTGTTGCTTTCTATTTTTTGAATTAATATTATGTTTTTCTGTAAATAGATTTGTTCAATGTAAATAAATTATTTAATCAAGTTTTAAAAAGTTTCTGTAATTATTTAATTAATATTATTTAAAGTGTGTCAATTCTTTTTTTTTACAGCTTAAACTTTAGTTTAATTCATAAGTGGAAGAGTTCGTCTAAATAATTCACAACGCAAACTCTTAATTTTATTCGTAATTATTCAAATTTAATAATTACTTTTTGACGCGAATTATAATTTAATTTTATTAATGCTTCGCGTTGCTCTTCTACTAGAATGTAGGTAAATACGATCACTTATATTATTTAATCTAAGGTATATAAAACTATATACCAATTTGCTATGAGGTTGCTTGGATGATTGGGACCAATTAACAATTTTGAATATATTTAATAAAAAAATAAAAAGGTGTAATTATCTGTCCAGCACTTATAAAAAAATATATATAATAAATATTAAATTTTTTTTAATGTAGATTACAATTCAGCCCAAAAAATCGAAAGGCCATGTGCATTACAAATTTAACACAACGTGTTGCTACGCAACTAGTGTAAATAATAACGAAGTAAATCATAAGGGTAATAGGCCTAATAATTATTTCAGGTTTTAAAATCTAAGCGTGTTTTGCCCAAAACAAAAACATTAGCCTGGATTATCTTATAAAACAGCGCGTGGGATAGCACTGCTTCGTGATAGATTAGTAAGTTCGCATTTTTTTTTTTTTTTTTTTTTTTTAAATTTCAGAGTTATGCTTATAGAATGTCTTCGGTGTGTGATCAGTCTTAGAAGTTTTCAGACAATGGTTGATTTATTATCTAGATTTTTTTCTCTCCTGTTTTGTTGCAATTTTGCTTTAATATTGTAACCATTTTTTTTTTTTTTTGTTCCTGTTAAATGTAATAAATTTTTTAATTTATTTAATTAATTAATTAATAAAATTTTGTTTATTCATCAACATTGTTCTTTCTTCAAAAGAAAAAGTAAAAAATCATTTTTTTTTCGAAGAAAGAGCATTTAAAAAAAATCTTTTAATTTAATTTATAGCTGTTTAAAACAATGGAAATATATTATTAAAAACACGCGTAAAGCAATATCCTAAAAAAACAATAAAGATGAAAATTGCTCAATGCGTTAATAAAATAAAATAAATACTAAAATATATGATATTTAATCATCAGAAGCAAAAAAGACCGTATGATTTTAAATACGGGAATAAGAAAATAGTAATCAATCATCTCTAGACTGTACCACCGATTAATTAAGTTATCGATAGATTTCAGAGAAACCGACGGACAGAAGAAAACATTCCTTATGAAATTAGGGGAAAACAGCTTATAGGAAATCTGGAGTACAAGACCAATCAAGACCCTACACAACATAAATAATTACATAAATAAATTTATTTATTTGGTTGTTTTACCCTCTTTGATTGTTTTGCCTTTTGAGAAAAAAAACCTATAAAAAACGGAATCGGTAGAAATCGGAAACATTTTTAGGCAGTCTTCCGCCATAGAATCTCTATGTCATTACAACTGTTGTATTCTTGAAAATTTTCCTTAAAAATAATGACCGTTTTGACAGATTTTACCGTATTGTCATCCCTCTTTGTTTACCTTCAAAGATAGAATTTCTGTTATGCAACATAAATAGATTTTTTTTAATTCTCTAAGATTATCTTTTCAACTACAATAAACATTGTACGACGATGGATTAGAAAGGAAGATTACAAGAGTAATAAAAATTTACTTATAAGCAATAGGCATAAAATCCAAATTGGGATTATGAGGTATACTAGTCGATCAATTTTACGCATAATCACCATATCTATTTATACATACATCTAAAAGCAGGACCAACTTGTTTAAGCCATCTTCGTAGAAATCAAGATCCTGAAATTTGAGCTAGTTGCCCGCGACTGTTATGAGAATACTGTCTGAAGAGAACCATGTTCCTGATAACAGTTCCCTCGATTTCTGAAAAAGGAAATAACTAAAGTATGCCAAATCTGGGCTTCATAGGGTGTGGCTCAGACTTTCAAATTGATTTTTTGCAACAATTTTTAAGTTTGACGAGCAATATGGGGCTTGAAATTGTCATGTAGCAGGACAATACTATTAGTTAAAATACAATGGCGTTTACGTCAGATGGCTTCACTAAACCGTGTCAAAGTGGCACAAGCGAGATAACTTTTCTTAACGTCTTGTCATTTGAATAACGCTGACACATCTTCGAAATTGTTCTACCTAACTACGCAACCGCTTTAAGACAACTGGAGCAATCTGAATCCATTCACGTGGGAAATATTCTCTCCACAATAATTGCTTTTCAAATGCAGCTCCTTGTAATTTTTTTTGGATCCAACCTCTTGTATAATTATTAATACTTAATGCACGATCATTTAATATTATTTACAGATATAAATGCATAATTAATTGTAAAATATTTTTTTATATTAATTTTGTTATTTATTTATTTTTGTGATATTTAATCCATCTTTTCTAAATCTTATTTTGCATTTGGTGTAGTATTGCAATTAAATAATTAAAATAAATTTTCATAATTGATTCATTGCAATTAATCAACTTTATAAATTAATTATAATAATGTAAATAATCTATTCCCGACTTAAATAATAATTGTTAAGAAATTTCACGAATCGTATTGTTTTAAATAATTATTTTTTTTTTCTAATTAGAATTCAAAATTACAAGTAGTAAAGCTATAATTCATAATTGAATTGCTCTTGCACTAATAATTTGTGACAGACAAATGCGGCATTTTGACAGTAATCAATTCCATATAAATCATGGTGGATTTGTTCATAAATCAGATGGCATGAAGCAACTGTCAATAATGTATGGGTGTCTTGTGTCACAAAAGCTTTGCTGTAACAACTTTCATTGATGCATGGGAAATCGATATAGAACTGTCACGGAATGATTAAATATTTTGAACTTTGAAATAGAATAGTTTAAGGAATAAATTGATTTTTTTAAGCTGGCGATTAATTTCTATCCGTTTTATTTTTATATTATTGTAAAAGTTAGCATTGAATCTAAGTATCCATATAATACAAATTTAGTTCAAATTAATTTTCAAGATTATTTCATTCAAATTTTATGCTTGCGTGCCATATAATTTGAATACTATTTATCATAAATGAAATAAGGCCTTAAAAATTTCGTGATTTAAGATGTATTTTCATTCGGCTATTTGATCTTTTAAGACCTGCTATACGAGGGGCTGTCAAAAAGGACCCTGAATTTCGTTGTAACTCTTACCAGAATATAGGTACATATTCACGTAATCATCTTCACAGTCGGCACCATCAGAACACACACTGTTGCTCCAATGTTCCCGACATTGGTGGAAACAACGATGAAAGTCCTGTTTTGGTATCTTCATAATTCCAGCCGTCGCGTTGGATTTGATGTCTTCTACGGTGTCAAAACAGTTACATTTGAGGCCCATTTTGATCTTGTGGGAGAGGCAGAAATTTCCATGTTTTGTGTATTCATTTTTCTTTCGTTCATAAGGCTGAAAATGTCCCTAAAGCAGATTTCTCTAATTTGCACATGAATTTGTTGTTCGCCTTTTGCTCTAACTTCGACATCGCGCCAAATGATCACCACACTTCTACTACCTTCAGCTACACTGCCGTCAAATTGACTGTTAGGAATTCCGGTAGTAAAAAATATAGTGGTTGTAAACAAATAAATTAATTGTACTGTGGTATTAAAAAGTTACAACGAAATTCCATGAACGCTTTGACCGCCCCTTGTATTTGAAACCACCATAATTTATTTTGACAGTTTTCTCCCTCTATGTATATGTACAGAAGTATCCCTTGTTCTTGATTTGCAACCTTCATATCTACATTTTGAAGTAAATTTATCATTCAGTGAACGTGGGAAATGTCAAATGTTTCAATATGTAATGAGTTGTTAAAGTACCCTATGTTCTTTTCATGGTGGTTCACTTATAGAATTGGTTTCGAAATCACCTAAAGATGAATAAATTTGTCGAAGGCCCAGACGGCATCGTAATTCACTTGCTTTGCCATTATATTTTATCAATACTTATGCAATCTGCAAACTATACTGTAAGAGACACAATCAGTCAATTCGAGATATTTAACCTACTTTACAAATTCTGATATACATTATCTAACATTTAGAAATAACTGGATTTATATATTCGCAATGCACAAAAACTATTCTTGGCCACTTTATTGTATGACTAGTACAGCAGTTTTAAGTTAAACCCTACCAGCTTAAAACTGTCCAACATACACTCGTCTTCACAAGTTTTGAAACATTAATTTACTGTTTTAATCTTTAGACTACACAGGAAAGCTGCTCTCGGGATTACTACCAAGACGAATTGAAAGTAAACTTACAGATTAATTATATTTCCATTTCTCTATGAATATTTCTACATGTCCCTCACTCTCATCCTATTCTGCACGTTGAAGGCCTAGATCGTTTATATACTTTTTTTATCGCCAGTTCCAAGTCTTGTTCAAAGTATTTATCGTTTGCCAATTTGGTTAAGTATTGTTCCTCAATGATTTTTCTACACATTTTACATTAATGAAAAATCGATCAGTATAAATGTGTGTGTATTGTGTCTTGGTATAATTTTATACATTAACTTGGCAATTTTACATGTTAGCCAAGGATAAAAGCAAAATTTCGGTAAAAATACTTTTCCGTTACATACGAAGTAAAACTAATACTTTGACTTTAATCGGTGCTTGTAAATAGCTTAATCGTGGGTACAAGCTCCACAATTGTTTGAATACAAGTACATATTGATACAATTATTTTACGCCTACTAATTGACCTTGAAATTGTATAGGTAAACAATAAATCTACTTTTGTGTGATGAAAATTGTAGCAGTTAGTTATTTGATGTCTATCTTGAAAATCGGACATATCCAGAATAAATGAATTAGATTGTAATTTATATATCATAAATATGTTCTGTGATTTTAAAATCATAGGAGTAGACCTTAACATTGCTTTTGTAACAGGAATGCTATTTAAAAACATATGTGAAAATTGAATTTAAGAATTTAAATTCTTAAATTTTTAAATTGCCAAAATATGCGTATCATAATTTGAAGAAAATCAACAGATTTATTTCTCTGTTTTAAAAAATATCTTTGTTTCCTTTTCTTTAAGTGTGAAATTTAATATAATTTAATGCATATAAATCATCGTTTTTTTTTTTCGTGAAAATTTAACAAAATAAGTTTAATTAAAAGGAAGTGCAGTGATAAATTAGAATTTGTTGCATCTATTTTGCATTATTTAATTAGTGGTGTCGAAATGACATCACTAATCGTCTAACCAGACCCATCTTTGAGAGTTATTACTACTGATGTAATCAAAAAAATGGATATCCACTTGCATATTTTAAAGATAGTTAGGAAACATTATAAAATTATTATAATAAATTTGGCCGGAGAGCCAAATTTCTACGTATAGTTTTATGAATAGATCAAACAAACAGCTTTGCCGTCGAGTTCGACATTGATACTGATCGACACCAAACCATTAATTGCACTGTATTATAACATGTATTTTACGTTATTTTAGAAACACCAGATAGTTTTCTGAAGCATTTATGAGGCTCAATCTGCTACGAGCAGCCTTGATTGAAGCAAGAAATATATTTCGTAAAAGGCACAAAGTTTTACACCATCATACAATTGAGGCATATGCTATGGAATAATTAAAAAAATCACCGTGAACTCAATTCCAAACAAATGAACATCGTGTTAAATGGTGGTTCTCTTCTTCCTGTCTCGCCACAAACGGACGCAGGTCTGATGCAATGGGAGCTTGATCTACGCTTCATGCGTTTAATTTTACTACAAAACTTTATAATAAAGCAACTGTCCGTTTTACGGTTAAGACTTTAGACCTTCCATAAGCAGCGACTACATGGTCAAATTAACCACTCGACATTTATCTTCAAAGCAGCTACAGAGATTGTTGGAAAAATGTGTCAAGTTCTTGCAATAAAGAAACTTGTATTGCAGAAGTACTACGGAAAAAGAATTACAGTATTATAAATACATCGTGGCATGTAGAAATAGACATCGATAAGTGTGCTTTGACGACATGATAAGAGAAAACGACAACATCACTTGATGAAGCTATTCCTCTATATTATGCACGGTTAAATAATAGCTTTATTTTCATTTGGACAAAGACATATTTTATGAGATATATGACATACGTGAAATGCAATGATTTCTGCGTAGTAGTGTCTGTTCTCAACTGTACTCCATTCATGCTTAGACGGGATGGGATTCCTTTTTGTGCATATTTGGTATTGAAAAATGATAAGCATTCCAAAAACTTACTACTGAACAAATTTCTCAGAAATGTGTAAATATTTTGCAGAAACATAATAAGAAATGTGCTATTAAGGGGCCAAACAATAAGGTATCGGTAGATAGGTTTAGGGGAAAATGACCGATTCCTTTACTTGTTTTTTCTTTCTAGTCTTTAATATTGGGGTAGAAGATATTGCGCATTCAGTATGTACCAGACGTCTTGAACCATAAATTCTTTTTCATACGCTCAAATGTAATCGCACAAATTTCTGACAAGGAAAGCGGTGCAGTTACGCAAAATATGGACTACAATGCATGCCTCCTTGTGTATCACGCTATTAAGAAAATTGTGAAAATCAATTCGAGAAAAAGTTCGCAATTTAAAAAATGAATGGAACAGAATGGTGACGCTTTTAAGTAAATGCATTGCAAATATTCAGAATGTGACAATGACTATTTATAAATATGGTTAATGCTTTTCGTAAAAGAAGGATTTTTTTTTCTTTTTTTTAACAGAATTTAGATTTGATTAGTGTATTTTTTGAGCCTAAAAACATCGACATACACACTAAAATTACTTTTGTAGGAAAACATTATTATAGTTCTGTATTTGACGGACATCTTGCAAATCATCTTAAAATTTGGTCTACTAAAGAAAAAAGTATAATTTATATTTTAAATGTGATAAATATATTCTGTCAACATAAAAATATAAGGAAAAGCATCAATATTACTTTTGTAAAATGAAAAATACAGGAGTTAAATATTTGAGCCAATTAATAGATATTATAATTAAATTAAACTCATTTACAGGAATGCTCAAAAGACATTGATTGCGTTCTGTGTATTATCGGAAGTGCACTTTCAGTTAATCATAGGTTTCAATATCATTATATTATTTATTTTAAAATACATTTCAGAATACTGTTACATTTGAAAGAGTTATAACCATTAAAATATCATTTTCTTTCTAATAAAAAAGTCGCAATCGCATGTATTCAACAGTTTTAAAATAATAAAAAAATGATTTAATTTCAGAAAAGAAAGAGACAAAATCTTCAATAAAAACTGAAAATAATAAAATCGTTTGGGATTTACTTTATGTCGTGATTTAGTAAACGATTCGTGGCACTTTCAAAATGTTGATGATTAACCTGATGTTTTGAAATTTTTCTCTTCCTAAAGTCCTTACGTGATTTTGGTACAGCGTTTGAATTCTGAACTTTGTCTTTCATATTTTATTTGTCCGAAATACGTTTTTCGATTTCGGTCAAAACTAAAGAAAATTTGAAAAATTATTTGATTTACTATTGCTTTATATATCGTTCCCCATTAATTTTATGAAGCAGTAATAAGATTTCAAAGGTCACGTTATTTTTTATATCTTTTTGTATTTAAGATAAAAAAAAAAACAATCGGATTTAGAAATAAAACAGAAGACTTTTAGTGAAATTTCAAAGACATATATTCGCCTTTATAATGTTACACTGTTTAACTGTGAAAATGACATTATGTTGCAAAAACTAAAAAAAAGCTAACAATAAATTTGACATCGATATAAACTTTTAATTTTATAAAATCTTTGCATTAACTTTGACTTGGATCTCTGATGCGAGTACTAACGTTTATAAATGTTACTATAAATTATCGTATCAATGACAGAAACGATTTTTGGACGACAAACATATTATCGTACCAGTTCTTAAAAACCTTTTTTTTTACAGTTAAAGGTATGAATAGAAAATGCTAAAACTAATTAGGAGCATTAATATGTATAAAAAGGTACTTTTCTGCATTGCAATTTTTAGAAAGTAATAGGGTAACTTCCCCAGTAATTGGCACTTTAAGAATTTGTCCTTAAACTTACCTTTGTTTTCATTAGTTTAGGAAAAAATATTTACTTGCAAATATTTTTAAATCAAAGAGTGCATATCTGTGCATCTATTTTACCCACTAAAATCAAAAATATTTGAACAGATATTTTTATAAAAAAGTATTTATAAAAAGCTACTATAATCACCAGTAATTGGCACTAAGTACACCAATGTATGACACCTTGTGATCCAGTGATTGGCACATGTGTATATAAGTAAAAAAAAAAAAAACACTTTATTTTTTACTTTTAGATTATATGAAAAATATGACTATGAGAAACATATGATAGAAAAAATTAATTATAACATAATATAGGCAGAAAATCTTAATTATAAGTTAACATAGCTTGATAATATTAATTGTAACAACTTTATGGTGAAAATATTAATCACTGCATAAATAAATTAATGCTAATTCACACATATTGATGTTGGAAATATATTATAACTGTTTTAGACTTGTCTAAAATAGTTATAGTATTTCCAAATTGCTCATAATAAAAACTGCATAATAATGATCTTTCAACAAATTTATTTCCTCTTTCATTTCTATATGATCATCTCTAAGACTTCCCAAATTGATATTGCCAATATCTATTGAATCATCATATATTATTTCTCCATCAGACTCTGAATTTTCTGAATTATTGTTTCTGAATTTTTTCTTTTTCTGTACATTCTTAATTTTCTTTGAGTTTTTTATTAAGAAGCAGCTCTTTTTTAGCTAGTCTTTTTTGTCTTCGCTCCTCTTTTTGCCTCTCTTTTCTTTGTTTTCATTTTCCTTCTTCTGGTAGTACTTTTACCATTCACTGGATGTTGCAACTGATGGAATTTTTTTATTTTTGCGCTCTAATCTTTTGCTTTTGTCCATTGGTTTGGGCCAAAATAATACTCGCTTGAAAGAAGAATTTACTGTAGTATTGATGATTTCAAAAGATTTAGATTCTATTGCAAAATTATGATAATTACTTGAAGCATCAATTGCATTTAATTGGAAATGTAAAGGTAGTGGTGTTCAGACTTCTAAATTTGCATATTCTGCTTCAAAAGTATCAGAAATCAAACTAGAGGCAGGGCATTCAGAGTTACTAACTTCAACAGATATGTTAGAAGCAGCAAGATTAGGCACTGAAGTAGTACCACCAGACGCTAGACGCCTTGGAAGCAGTAAGATTAGATACATTATTATTATTATTAGGAGAAGTAGAATCAGTTAATTTTTCAAATTAACTGTGATCAACTCTATCTGGATTAAAGAGATATAGGCCACAATGTCTAAAACCATGTGAAATACATTCAGAACTAATGCATCTAACAACAATTTCAAACATTTTTGCAAACGTAATTTTTGTAATAGTTTTTGTAATAAGAGTTAATCTCCGTTCATGAACTAACAGCTTCCACTTCAATTTCAGCACTTTGAAGAAACTGACATCGCATGGTTGCATTGTATGTGTTTCATTTGGGGGAGAGCAATCAATACTATAACTTTTTCAGCACAATAATTACTTAAATGCAACGTAAGGTGACTTTGGTGACCATCCATAAAAAGTATTACTGGTAAATCAATCTAATTTCTGCAGCCATGGAAAAAAATATATTAGCTATATATTCATAAAATGTTTCACCATTCATCCAGCCACCTTTACTTTTCCCTGAACCCCAAATTTTAGGAGCATTATTGACAAAATCTGATGGCAATCGCACATAAGAATAAACTATAAATGGTGGATAAACAACTCCATCAGTACAGTAAGAGATTCTTTGTCTGAGACTTGCACAATCTCATAAACATCTTTGCACGCTCTTTTCCAGTTTTGTAACAAAGCAAAAATGAAGTCTCATCACAATTATTGTATATTCTTTGGGGATCTTTGAGAAGCTCTTTGAGATTTTCTTTGCAAAAATAATCTTCCATTTCTTTAAAAAATATTCGCAAATCTAACCCAATTAGTTTGGCTATTGAATGAGTAAGAGTTTCTGGAATGCTCACGCTAATTTCAGGGTGACAATCTAAAAATAATTTAAATCATTTTTTCCTAGGTTTATTATTTGTGAATGGAGATTTCCTGTTTGACAGTTCAATAATTTTTTGAACTGTACACAATAAATCCTCTTTTACCAAGGGAAAGCCAGCTTTGGCTATGCTCAAAATTCATTTTAATACGTTAACTTCTTCTGCTGCTGTAAGAACTTGTATTGCTCTCATTCTTCTTTCTTTCTCTTGGAGTTTTCCCATCAACTTAATTTTCTAAAGTATTATGAGGCACACCAAATGTAACATTGGCTTTATGAAATCTCATGTTTTGAGTATGTGTAGCATGCGTTGCATTCATCACTGATTCTTCAGAATACAAAAAAATGGGTTTAATCCCTTTCGATGAATTTATTCTAGATGAAGATGCCATATTTCAGGTTTTTGAGAGAAAGAAAGCAGCATAATTAGTTTGAAATGCGAACACTTTAAAACAATACAATATATTTATATTAATACTCAGTAATTGTCATGCCATCCCCAGTAATTGTCATATGAAGCTTTAATGCACGCCAATTACTGGTAATATTTCATATTTTCAAATAAAAACAATTGCTAAACAAAATTAGTTTATAATTTTAAAAGAACTGCCAAAATAAGAGGTTTAATCTCAAATTTTGTGATTCCCCAGGAATTGGCACATGTGCCAATTACTTGGAACTAGCATAACTGAAGCACCATTAAATGGCACCTATCATTAATTCAAAAATCCAAATATTTATGTCAAAAATACTTTTACACAATTAAAGTAAGCCCTTTCAACTAAACAAAACTTTTGTCAGTCAAAATTTATAATGTATTAGAAATCAGATAATAATGAATTGATATACATACTACCTTAAGATAGAGAAGAAGCATTTGCAACAAAAATGGCTAATTTGACACAAGCCATAATTGTTTCTCTTTCCTATGCACTATTGTCATCTAGTAGCATAAATCAAAGTTATAATATTTAAAGTAAATGTACATATAACTGAAATTTGGTCTTGCACTTTTAGAAGATTGAATATAAATCTTATTTTAGGACATTTTTGTAGGATGTGCCAATCACTGGTCACCTGCCAATTACTGGGGATGTTACCCTATTCGCTTATTTTAATTAATTAGTAAACAACTGAAGGAAAACAATCCTATATATCCCCAAGATCTATAAAATAATTAAAAGCATGTAGTAACTAATAACAAATTCAGCGTCCTCCAAAGAAGTACTTTGTATATATTTCTGTTAATACTTTTCTAATTATTAATTTTTTTATTACCCTGTATCTAAAGACACACTTTCATGTAAACTATTTGGAATGTAGAGTGGAATCATTCCAATGTTTTTAAAACCTTTGTTTCTAATTATTCTTTATTTTAAAAACAGTAAAATAAAGAACCAAATCAGAAATATAAAATTAGGAAGACATTAAGAAACACAAACGAAAATTATTAAGTTTTAAAGAATGACTGAACAAAAGACGTGATTTACTATCAATGAAACAGGCAAAAGTGTTTTCTATTTTTTTCATTTTACAATGTGACAATGGTGGAATCAAATCAGTTTGCAGTGAGGAGGAAAAAATTCCCAACTAATTTGTACAAAACTACATTTTTTTAACTATCTTAAAATATTATACTTTAACTTATTATATTTTTATACTTAAAAGTTTATGATAGTTTTATAACTCTTTTTTTTTTATTTAAAACAATATAATAAAGAAACAGATCGGAAAAAAAGGAAAAAAAAGCCCATTAAGAAACCAAATCGGAAACGATTGAGTTTTAAAGGATAACAGAACAAAAGATGTGGTTTACCTGCAAAATAAATAGGCAAAAGTGTTTTCTTTTTCATTTTACCATGTGTCAATAGTAAAATCACATCAGTTAGCTGTGAGAAGGAATAAAAAACTAAATTTTACAAAAGTACATTCATTTAACTATCTTAAAATATTATGTTTTAACCTAATTTAGTTAGTACTTATTATAATTTTATAGTTAGTAACTGATTGTAGTTTTATAATTCTTTTGTATTTTAAAAACAATATAGTAAAGAACCAGATCTAAAACATAAAAATAGGAAAATGTTAATAAACACAAGAGAAGATGATTCAGTTTTAAAGAATGACTGGATAAAGGGCGTGGTTTACTATGAATTAAATAGTCAAATATGTTTTCTTTTACACTTTACAATGTGACAGTGGTGAAATCTCACTAGCTAGCAGTGAGAAGAAAAAAATCAAAATTTTACAAAACAGCAACACTTAAGCTATCTTAAAATATTAGGTTTTACTTATTATAGTTTTATAATTAGTAACTTATTATAGATTTTTAATTCTTAAAAAAAAAAAACAATACAGTAGGAAACAGATCAGATGAATAAAATTAGAAAAATGTTACAAACACAAACGAAAACTGTTAAGTGTTAAAGGTTGACGGAACAAGGGACATGATTAACTATGAATTAAATAGGCAAAAGTGCTTTTTTTCATTTTAAAATATGGCAATGGTGAAGTCTCATCAGTAAGCAGAAATGGGAAGGAAAATAAAATTTTACAAATGTACATTAATTTAGCTATCTTACAATTTTATAATTTGACTTGTTATAGTTTTATAGTTAGTACCTTATTATAGTTTTTTAATTATTTTTCACTTTAAATAGAATGCAGTAAAGAACCCGCTCAGATGTATAAAATTAGGAAAACGTTAAGAAACACAAACAAAAACGATTGTTAAAGAGTGACTAATCAATGGGGTGTGACTTACTGGGAATTAAATAAGCAAAAGTTTTTTTTTTATGTGAGAATAGTGAAATCACATCAATTAGCACTGAAGAGAAAAAAGAACTGAAAAACTAACTAAATTTTACAAAACTGTATTATTTTAGCTATCTTAAAATATTATAGTTTAACTTATTATAGTGTTACACTTTTATAATTCTTTTTTATTGTAAAAACAATGTAGTAAAGAACCAGATGATAAATATAAAATTAGAAAAAACAGCAAGAAACACAAATTTAACAATTAGGAGTTAAGGAATGACTGAAAAAATGATTCTGTTTACCATGGGTTAAATAGGTATAACAGTTTTCTTTCCATTTTACAATGTGAGAATGGTGAAATCTCATCAATTAGCATTTATGAGGAAAAAATGAAAAACAATTAAATGCTACAAAACTACATTACTTTAGCTAACTTAACAAGTTGGAAATTGCTCGTTAAACGTGGCAAATCGGGTGCGTTCGTACTATAACTATTTTTTAATTATTTTTTGCACCCCATATTGCACTGAATGTATATTTTTTTGCACTTCACAAGTGAATAGTCTGTAACATCATTAAAATGCACTTGCAATATATTTTTTTCCCATTCCCCGTAATGTAACGCAAATCTTTTGATTGTCCCTGTAATTAAACTATACATCCGATTTTCAGGAAATTTGAAATGGCTTCACAAAATTTTGCAAGAATTATATATTTAAAATTTCAGACCATTCGGAAACCTGTAACATCATTAAAATGCACTTGCAATAATTTTTCCCATTGGCCGTAATGTAAAGAAAAACTTTTGATTGTCCCTGTAATTAAACTATACATCCGAATTTCATAAAAGTTGAAATAGCTCGACAAAATTTTGCAACAATCATATATTTAAAATTTCAAACCATTTGGTTGGGTAGTTTTTGCTCTGTTATATGCGGACGGACAGACGGACAGACAAACGGGCTGAACGACGACTATAGGTGCTACGTATTTATATAATTACGAACGCACCAAAAAACGGTGTTTTTTCTACAATATAAATGCTTTTTTTATCAACATTAAAACATATTTCATTTTATTAAATTCTCCCCCATCGTTTGTTTAATATGCTGTTGCTTTAAACAATACTTTAAAGGAAGAAATGGGATATCATTTGAAAAAAGAATATTCGTGATAAAATATTGAACAAATACAGGAAAATAAAAAAATAGTTTAAATCATTCGGGTTATTTTTTATAACTTCATTTGGTAAACGAGTCGTATATGTTTCCAAAACTATAATAATTAAGCTAATATTTAAATTTTTTTTACTATCATAAAACCATTACAGAAGTTTTTTAGTGATATAAGTTAGGATTTTAATTCTTTTTTCATGTTTTTTGATTTTTTAAAGATCTAAAAAAATCCAATGAATCTTTATTTTACATTTCTTTATAAATATATTCTCATTAGATTTATCAATGTACATAAAAAAGTAGAAAATAATTTTAATATATTTGTTGATAAAATAGAAAATAATAAATAGTAAATAATAAAATAATGAATAGTAAAAATAAATATAATTGTTTTAGATATTTATTGACAAAAAAAAAAATCGTTTATCGAAGCAAGCGTGATTTCTTTATTAAGTATTACAATTTTTATCTTAAAAAAAGATTACAAACTACATAATTGTAGTAGCATTAAAATAATATTTAATTTTAACCCGTAAATGCGCAATTTTTTATTTTGTTTAAAACAAAATATATATGATATTCTGAAAGGTTTATAACACAGGAAAAATAATGAAAAAAATCTGAGATACAATTTTCATATAACACGTCAATCTTTTCTTCTGTTGCACACCTGCAATACCATTAAAAACTACCGTCGTGTAGCTATTTTACGCTAAAATAATGCAAATTAGTAAATACTTTAATAAGTATGTCTCCAAATACCTTATTTTATATAATTATTTATTTTATAAAATTTAACATTTAATCTTTTAATTACCATAATAGAACACTTTCTAGAAATTACGTAGTTCACACTGTAAAAAAAAATCCGACCAGTTTTCCTGTAGGAATCGGAAAAATAGTTGCCCTTATCCTACCGGAAATTTTTTCGATCCAGCTCGGAATTAAATCTGTAAAAAAAGGAAATAGTCAATAAAACGTTATTTTACGGGTTTTATTCCGAGCTGGGTCGGAAAAATTTCCGGTAAGATAACGACAACTATTTTTCCGATTCCTACAGGAAAACTGGTCGGATTTTTTTTTTACAGTGCAGAGAATCTGACTTTAAACCTGAAAGTTTTAATTGTTAATTTAGCTTTATTTAAATACGGAATGTCTGTTTTTCAAATAAAGCAAATATTGCTATTTTAATTTTCTGGTGTGAATTAAGTACACTGTAAAAAAAAATCCAACCAGTTTTCCTGTAGGAATCGGGAAAATAGTTGCCCTTATCGTACCGGAAAATTTTCCGACCCAGCTCAGAATAAAATCCGAAAAAAAAGGAAATAGTCAATAAAACATGATTTTACGGATTTTATTCCGATTTTACAGTGTATATGCGAATAAAAAAAATCTATTACGTTCAAAACAGTGTTGTTTGCATGTATGGAAAGGTGTGCACTAAAGGGTTAAATATTTTAATTAACCTTGATTTGTATCTCATATGCAAATAGACATTGATAAATGTTTCAGTATGTTTTCGTGCCAGTAACTTAAATAATGTTTGGGGGAAAAATATTTTTTTCCTGCAAGTTCTTCAAATTCTAATCTTAAAATTTCAATAATCAGCTTTTTGTATTGTCATTTGGTAAACGAGCCGTAATTGTTTAAAACACCTACGATTCTTAAGCTGCATTTAGAATTTTTTTGCATCCATAAAGCCATTACGAAAGTTTTTCAAGACATTTAATTTTTTATTTTTTCAATATATTTTGTTCGATAAATCTAATGTTAATCCATTAAAACATTTTTCCGTTCCTTTTTAAAATAATTTCCCATTAGATTTATCACCCGGTATTAAAAGGTCGAAAATTGCATCATTACCCTTGTTGTTTTCAAGTGAAATAATGGATTTTCGATAACTATAAATAATAAAATATGCTTTCACTGAAATATGACAGATAGATTTTTACATTTTAAATGTTAGATCCTTTTTGCGCTTACAACAATAACTTATTTTAAAATAATAATAAAAATTACAACAAACAGATATTTTAAATTGATAATTTTAAATATTTCTTATTAAACTATGATTTGTCTCGCTAATCCAAACATTGAACATTGCTGACATTGAAAGTTGATTAAATAAATTATCGTGTCAGTGATTGAAATAAGGTTTGAGTGACAAATATTTTTTCTTGTTTCTTCTTAAAATCATAATTTAAAAATTTCATTTATCTACTTTTTACAATTAAAGGTAAGTTAAGGGGGCATTGGCGGTTGAAAAAATAATTTTTCACAAACTTCAGAATGGATACCTTCAAAGGTTACAAATCCACTGCAAAAAGAATTTTACAAAAATACCAATTAGAACAGAAGTTATGGCTAAAAATATCTTGTATAAAAGCATTTTCTGTAATGTTATAAGCCAACTTTGAAGCCCTTTTTAATATATATATATATATTGCATTGCGTGCACTCTCATTAGCATATAAAATGAGAAATTTTGTATATTCTTAGGTCACATGTGTTAGTTTATGCTGAACCTCGATTTAGTCTGATTTTTGTCACAGAAAATTGTGTATTGAAAGTATACATTTTTGTGAAAAGTATATAGTAAAGTGGGGACAGACGCCGTGGTGGTACAGATACCGCAGAGATTGTGTGGGCGACACAAGCGTTCCCTGGACCAATTTTAGAAGTTCGTAGTGTTCCTCAGTGTTGTGTGATGTGTTGTATGCGTTTCCACCGCTTAATTGTCAGTATTTACATATTTATGCTGGTTTTTATGGCTCGAACTTGCATGGTAAGCTGGTAAAATTTTTCTAATGAAATTTTATTACATATTTTAAGAAAAATAAACAGAGATTTCATCTCAAAATCGATTGCAACTATAGACTAGATCCTAGTAGAATACAGACATGTGCTTGTCTCTCTCTCACGTCGCTCACATGATACAAAATGGCGGTGCGGCATCTTACCCGCCTCTATGGGACAGATCCCAAACCGAAGTTGAGGGACAGATGCCGCAAAATATATTTTTGTTTTTCGGTTCAATAAATTCATCACTGCGATTTAAGTAGAACTTACATTTAAATGAATGTATATTAGCGCATTCTGCTACTTATCAAAATATTCTCAGCAACATTATTGGTTCACCATGAGTGAATAAGAAAAACGTACGCCGTTTACAATTCTCACCATCTAAACTGTTAAACAAAATATCTTCTACCACAATGGTCAAATGACCTATACAGCCAAGTAAGAGAAAGTAAAAGGATGCAAATATTACAAGCACAGAGTTTATAAACAATAAAAAAGAAGAAGGAAATGAAAAACAAAAGAAACTAGAAAGCGGCAAAGAACGACAACTTGGCGGAAGTAAAATGTGTTAGAAAAGGAAGGGAAAGATCAATTTCAAAGAAGATCAATGAAAGATCAACGACAATGGGTAAATTGTCCCTCTTATGGATTCTGATGGCAGAACTGGATTGGAATTTGATGACTCTGCGTATGTTGAGGGACTGGAGTCCTATCAAGGAGCAAAGTCTAAAGCGAAAAGGATTCAGCCCATCAAATTCAATCAATAGCTGCATGAAAAACGGTTACTTTACATTTTCAACGGGTAGTGTGGTACAACTGAGGGCGGATGGAAATACAAAATCAAAGTATGAACAGAAAGGACAAAAATAAACAGACTAGGGCCTAAATAGAATAGAACTAATACTTACATTAAAAGCAAACTGCAATGTTCGCCTTGATGTAAACCAGTTATTTATATCTTTTTTTCGAACTATGCTGTCTATTGTTTCTCGTATTTATGCTATCCCTTCAGGTAAATTTAAACGATTTACTTTTCATTTTCACTTTTTGTCTTAAGTTTTGTTTATAGAGATTATACTTTTGCATTTTACACTTTTCACAATTTAGTGATATGTATAATTTTTGTAAGTTTACTGTTATTTATTTTCATTTTAAGTTGTTTGAGAAAATAAAAATGTGATTTGATTGAAAAAAAAATAAACAGCCTAGCATTTTTCTCCATGCGGCCTCTGTCCCACACCCCATGCGGCATCTTATCCAGCACATAAAAAATGATGTTAAAAAGGACCTGTGGGAAAATAATTATGCCTACTTTATTAAGAGGGTTTTAACTTGTTTAACATAGAAATTAGATTCTAAAGGGTTTGATCAATGATTTCTGGTACTTAGTTTGTTGTTTTTTGCCTTATTGTACATTTTACAAGAAGAAAAGAAAAACTGCGGCATCATTCCCCACTTTACTATACATTTTTTGCTGAAATTTAGTGAATTTGATTAGAAAAGCCATTAATTAAACTAAAGAATTTTAATTTAGGTTCAATGTAAAAGATAGTATTATAAGTAACAGAATATGAAACATTAAACATATATCTGCAGCAGAATTTTTAAAATCGTGCGCGCAAAATTCATATTTCAATATTCCTATTTTTCAAAAGCCACTTTTTTCGTTATCATTTAATAATTATTACTAAATATATGCATATTTGAATATTTTATCAAACCATAAGAATGCGTGAAAGTAAAGAAAAAAATGTTGCGTTTCATTCATTGGTTAAGAAACGAGATTTCCGTTGAGCTTTAAATATGGTCAGTTTCTGGCTGCTCAGCGTGATCTGCTCCCTTAAGTCAAAAAGGGTGCAAAGAAAGATAATATTTCCATATTTTGTCTTTTTTAAAGAATCTAAAGAAAATCCAATGAAACTTGTTTTACATTTCTTTTATAAATATAGAATTCAATTAGATTTATCAATGGACATAAATAAGTCGCTAATAGTTTTACAATCTTTTCTGTTTTTAAGTGATTTAGAAAATTTTTGGATATTTATAAACAAATAATTTCGTTTATCGAAGCAAGGTTCGCCTATTAAATATTAGAATTGTTATCATAAAAAATATTACAAACTATCTATTTGTAGTAACAATAACATTACTTTTAATTTTAAATATTTTAATTTTCTTTGATTTGTATCACATATACAAATATGGACATTGATAACTGTTTCATCAAATTATAGTGCCAGTGACTTAAATAACGTTTGGAAGGAAAACATTTTTTCCTGCCAGTTCTTCAAATTGCAATCTTAAAATTATAGTAATCTATTTTTTCGTACAAAAAAGTAGAAAGAAAAATAATATGAGTTACATTGATTTAAAATTGGCACATTTTTCATTTAAAGTTTTTTCTACACTTTTGGATAAAACAAAGAAGAGAAGAAGTCCTGCATATTACAAAGCTGCAATATATTAGCTAGCTATCTGAGAGGAATCTCTTTTCACTGATGTATTTTTTTTTTTTTACCAATTCAGAGCATGCTTTTTTAAAAATGCTTTCCTAAATGTTTAAAATACTGTTTTTTTATTCAGCAGTGTGCAAAAAATAACAAATAAATAAATAATTGTAACAAAACATTTTAAGAAAAATTCTTATATTCAAGAGAAAAAAAGAAATTAAAATCGCTTGAAATTTATTTTTTACATACTTATTTGACAAACGAATCACGTAAGCTTCAAACATTTTCGCGATAGCTATAATTTAGTATTTTTAGGTAGCTTTCATTACAAAAGCTATTGCAGCCGTTCGGAGGAAAGCGATTTCAAAAAATTTTGGTATATTTTCATGACCCCCAGACCCCGAAACCCCCCTCCGTTCAAAAGTTTATATATATATATATATATATATATATATATCTGACCTTCGTCATACTGTAACTCTCGAATTTATGAACCGATTTGGATGTAACTCGGTATGTACATAGCACACATCAATGTCTCGACCGAGTTCGTTGGCCAGCTTCATCCGCCATTTTGTTTCAAAATGGCGGCCATTTAAAATTTTCTTAAAAATTTGAAATTTGAAATGTGGTACCAAAGAATTGAAAATGGAAAAATATTTTTTTCTTATGTATTTGACCTTTATACAAAGATTCCGGAGCAGTTTTTGTTTCGTCTATATCTTAAAAAATGGCTGAATTATAGCATTTTGAATTTTTAGCATGGCTGACATTTTGAAACGTCCTGAATTTTGTCACGCTATAAAAGGCGTATTTATGAACGGGTTTGGATGTAACTTCGTTTGTACATAGTACATACCAATGTCTCGACCGAGTTCGTTGGCCAGCTTCATCCACTATCTTGTTTAAAAATGGCAGCCATTTAAATTTTTAAGAAAAATTTAAATTTGAAATTTGGTACCAAAAAATTGAAAATTGAAAAAATATTTTTTTTATGTATTTGACCTTTATACAAAAATTCCGGAGCAGTTTTTGTTTTGTCTATATCTTAAAAAATGGCTGAGTTATAGCATTTTGAATTTCTAGCGTGGCTGACATTTTGAAACGTCCTGATATTTGTCACGTGATAACAGGCATATTTATGAACTGATTTGGATGTACTTTGGTGTGTACATAGTACATACAAATATCTCGACCGAGTTCGTTGGCCAGCTTCATCCGCCATCTTGTTTCAAAATGGCGGCCATTTAAAAAAATTTAAAAAAATTAAAATTTAAAATGAGGTACCAAAATATTAGAAAATGAAAAAGATTTTTTTTGTATGTGTTTGACCTTAATGCAAAGATCCCGGAACAGTTTTTGTTTCGCCTATATCTTAAAAAATGACTGAGTTATAGCGTTTTGAATTTCTATTGTGGCTGACATTTTAAAACGACCTGATATTTGTCACGCGATAACAAGCGTATTTATGAACCGATTTGGATGTTACTTGGTCTGTACATAGTACATACCAATGTCTCGTCCGAGTTCGTTGGCCAGCTTTATTCGCCATCTTGTTTCAAAAGGGTTGCCATTTAAAAAAAATTTAAATTTAAAATTTAAAATGAGGTATTAAAAAATTGGAAAATGAAAAAGATTTTTTTATGTGTTTGGCCTTGATACAAAGATTCCGGAGCAGATTTTGTTTCTGAAAATTTGTTCTTTTGTTTATATCTTAAAAAATGGTTGAATTATAGCACTTTGAATTTCTAGAATGGCTAACATTTTGAAACGATCTTGTATTTGTCACGCGATAACACACGTATTCGCCTATTTCCATGTGAGAAAGTTTGTGGATAGTATACATCAACATCTCAGTCAAATATAAGTTACTTTAAATAAAAGCAGCTTGGATAAAGCTGACTAATTTCGTGAAATTCTCATTCATAATGATTTACTATTGATAAAAATTAGTATTGAATCTCCTATATTCGGTTTCCACTAAATTGAGCTTCGTGTGTTTGAATAATATAAGTTGGCTTTTTTAAAAAAAGGTATTTGAAAGCTACCTCTTCCTCCCGGCACTGGCCGGAAGGACATTTTGTATACATAAAGTCTGTACATTAATTTTGTAGAGATTTTTGATTTACATTTTTCTCTTGCTGTATGATTTATAACCTTGAAAGAAGTATAATATAATTCAATGAAATTTTGGTTTGAAGTTTTTTTTACTGTTGTTTCCTTTAATTTTATTTAACTGCATTAAAGTGTCGTCATTTTTTTCTTTATTTGTGTTCTTTCTGCGAGAAAGTAAAATGTTTCCGTATTTATTACTAAAATAAAATATTTAAATCGATGTTAACAAGATGTTATTTTTTCTTTTTTTAATTTTAGAGTTTTTATTAACTTTATAAACATTGGATTTCTGTAACTTTGTAAAACTATAGACATAAAAGGACTTTTCTATTTCACATAACCTTTATCGTGAAATTACTGACATTGATAAATGTTTCCGTAAATTATCTTCCCATTGGTCGAAATAAATTTTGAAAAGAAAAAATATTTATATAAGGTTAGTCTAGAAAATGGCATACTTTATTATGTTTTAAAATAAGAACTCCAGAAAGACGTAAAGAAGAAAGTTGTAAATTACAGTACGTAAAGAATGGGCATGACTTTCGTTAGAAGTTATTGAAATGATACTTAAAAAAATTTCCCAACTAGCATTCACTTTGAAAAGACCGAAATAATACAAAGCTAGGTAATATGTATTATTATAACCAGTAGCGACGCCTGATTGGCTTTATTTGGGGCACTAAATGCATGGCTGCAAAATTTATTCTTTTCTTCCCTTTATTTTTTAAAAGAGATCTTTATTTTATTTATTCGCTGAATCCTCTGTCACTAAACGAGGAAATTATTTCTATCAAAGAAACACGATACAATGGAATAATTTTTCCACTTCTGTATTTACTGTCTCTTAAAAAGTCACTCCCGAGTAGTCACTCTTTATAACACTTTTTTTAACAGAACTGGCCAAAAGACGTAAAGAAGAAAGTAGCAAGCTACTGTGCATGTAAAAAGAACATACCATTTGTTGGAAGTTTTTACAAAGCAAACTTTAAATTTTCATTAACTAGCATTCATTTTGAAATACCTAAATAATACAAAACTAGATAACATGTTCAATTATAACCCTTTTTTAAATAGAGTTAATATTTTTTTAGAAATTTCAAAACATCCTTCCGTTTTAATACTACTATAAATGCTTTTATAGTATACTGTTCTTTTATTAAATAATTTCAAATTAATAAAATTAATTTGAAATGAGATGCATTAACTAACATACATTTTAAAATGACCCAAATAATACAAAACTAGATAACATGTGCTATTATAACCTTTTTTTAAGTAGAGTTATATATATTTTTATCCAGAAACTTCAAAACACGCTTCCGTTTTAATACTTCTAAAACGGCTTTTATAGTATGGTGTTATTTTATTAAATAATTTCAAATGAATAAAATTAATTATTTTCCCAAGTACTATTTGAGATTACATTCTTGTGTAAAAGCAAGAAAATGGGATTTTAAATGATTTCGGAAATTTGTCTCGTCATTTCCTAAACGAAGTTTCGAAGTCATTTACAATTAAAAAACCCTTTATTGCAGGGTTCGTTGATTTAAATCAACTTGACTTTTATCATGATTAAAATCATGATTTAAATCAATTGATTTTTTAAATCATTGATATAAATCAGATTTTTAAAATCTATTTTAAAATCATTCAAGGCTTAAACAAATATATTAATTTACTTTAATATAATTTAGTTTCGTATAATACAGATAATCAATCTATTTTTAGAAAGATAAAGCTTAATATTTGTCAAAAAGTAAAGTACAATGTAATGCTTTCAAAAAATTTGTTTCAAATTTCATTTGACACAAATTATAAAACACACTTGCAACAGTAAGGAAATCTACTCAGTAATATTTATTTGCCTATTACTTAGTACACTAGTGTACAAAACTTAAGCAACAATCACAAAATGCTAATTTCTGAATACGTGAGTACTCAATAGAAAATTCTATGAACAGAAAGTGTAGAAAATAGGTAGTACCACAAGAACACGGTCAGTCGATGTGAACTGTGCTTGAAGTCATAAATGGTCACAAGTGTCGTAGTCACTACAATGAACTGAAATGTGATATGCTTCTTTCGTGTCATTCTTACCCTAATTTGGTTACTGCACTGAGATGTCACTATGACTGCTGCTTTCTGACGAGTCACTAGGTGACATTACAACGAAGTTACCCTGTGACTCTCGTGTGACCGTCTTCTGGAGACTTCATTGTAAAATTTTTAGATGTTTTTTGACGAATTCTCAAGTGATAGAAAATGAAATCATCTGGTAACTTTACACAGAGGAACGAAATAAGGACTTCGCAGTAGTGTCTCGGTCATTTGAAAGACATCATGTGACTTCATTGTAACATTATTTGGTGACTCATCATAATGCAATGCTCACAACGACTTCAGAATTGAGTCTTGAAATGATATTCACTTGAGAATCACAAGGTGACTTCATTGTAATGCCACCTCGTGACTTCCCACAAACAACTGTCACAGTGACTTTTCAATGGAGTCACCATATGGCGATCGTCTGAGATAATGAAACGAATGAAAGATCCCATATTTTGTTTCACCTTACTGACTTTCACAATTATCACCATGTGTGACTTGATGGAGATGTCACATCGACTAGCTGTGATGTAGGGGTAGTCCCTATTTGAGTTATCTTTTTTTATTTGCGAACTCGTGGGCTTGAAAATTAGCATTTCATGATTGTTGCTTAAGTTTTGCACATCAGTGTATTTAGAAAACTGCAAGTTTAAGTAAAATGAAATTGTGTGACTTTGCTCGTTATAAACAAACATTGAGCCCAACATATTTATTATCCTTCCTTTTGAATCCCTGTTATGTGGGATAGAAATTAACAAGCTCTGGGAAAATATCAGCATTATTGCTTATTAAAGAGAAATTCTCTACTTTGGTGATGCCTATTATATTAAAGTTTGATCTTAAACATCAAAGGAATTTTTTTCTCAGTCTAATATAGTGAAAAAACTCTCTCCTTTAGAAGGGTGGAAGATACACGTTACAATTATCAAAAAGGATAATACTAAAAAAAAATAGGTAAATTACAAAAAGCTACCTATTGCAGCCGTTCGGAGGAAAGCGATTTCAAAAAATTTTTGGTATATTTTCATGACCCCCAGACCCCGAAACCACCCTCCGTTCAAAAGTTGATATATATATCCATATATATATATATATATATATATATATATATATATATATATATATATATATATATATATATATATATATATATATATGTGTGTGTGTGTGTGTATATCTGACCTTTGTCATACTGTAACTCTCGAATTTATGAACCGATTTGGATGTAATTTGGTATGTACATATCACATATCAATGTCTCGACCGAGTTCGTTGGCCAGCTTCATCCGCCATTTTGTTTCAAAATGGCGGCCATTTATAATTTTCTTAAAAATTTTAAATTTGAAATGTGGTTCCAAAGATTTGAAAATGGAAAAATATTTTTTTCTTATGTATTTGACCTTTATACAAAGATTCCGGAGCAGTTTTTGTTTCGTCTATATCTTAAAAAATGGCCGAATTATAGCATTTTGAATTTTTAGCATGGCTGACATTTTGAAACGTCCTGAATTTTGTCACGCTATAAAAGGCGTATTTATGAACCGATTTGGATGTAACTTCGTTTGTACATAGTACATACCAATGTCCCGACCGAGTTCGTTGGTCAGCTTCATCCGCCATCTTGTTTAAAAATGGCAGCCATTTAAATTTTTAAGAAAAATTTAAATTTGAAATTTGGTACCAAAAAATTGAAAATTGAAAAAATATTTTTTTTATGTATTTGACCTTTATACAAAGTTCCGGAGCAGTTTTTGTTTCGTCTCTATCTTAAAAAATGGCTGAGTTATAGCATTTTGAATTTCTAGCGTGGCTGACATTTTGAAACGTCCTGATATTTGTCACGTGATAACAGGCATATTTATGAACCGATTTGCATGTACTTTGGTGTGTACATAGTACATACAAATATCTCGACCGAGTTCGTTGGCCAGCTTCATCCGCCATCTTGTTTCAAAATTGCGGCCATTTAAAAAAATTTAAAAAATTTAAAATTTAAAATGAGATACCAAAATATTAGAAAATGAAAAAGATTTTCTTTGTATGTGTTTGACCTTAATACAAAGATCCCGGAACAGTTTTTGTTTCGTCTATATCTAAAAAAATGGCTGAGTTATAGCGTTTTGAATTTCTATTGTGGCTGACATTTTAAAACGACCTGATTTTTGTCACGCGATAACAAGCATATTTATGAACCGATTTGGATGTTACTTGGTCTGTACATAGTACATACCAATGTCTCGACCGAGTTCGTTGGCCAGCTTTATTCGCCATCTTGTTTCAAAAGGGTTGCCATTTAAAAAAAATTTAAAGTTAAAAGTTAAAATGAGATATTAAAAAATTGTAAAATGAAAAAGATTTTTTATGTGTTTGGCCTTGATACAAAGATTCCGGAGCAGATTTTGTTTCTGAAAATTTGTTCTTTTGTTTATATCTTAAAAAATGGTTGAATTATAGCACTTTGAATTTCTAGGATTTCTAACATTTTGAAACGATCTTGTATTTGTCACGCGATAACACACGTATTCGCCTATTTCCATGTGAGAAAGCTTGTGGATAGTATACATCAACATCTCAGTCAAATATAAGTTACTTTAAATAAAAGCAGCTTGGATAAAGCTGACTAATTTCGTGAAATTCTCATTCATAATGATTTAGTATTGATAAAAATTAGTATTGAATCTCCTATATTCGGTTTCCACTAAATTGAGCTTCGTGTGTTTGAATAATATAAGTTGGCTTTTTTAAAATAAGGTATTAGAAAGCTACCTCTTCTTCCCGGCACTGGCCGGAAGGACTTTTTGTATACAAAAAGTCTGTGCATTAATTTTGTAGAGATTTTGGATTTACATTTTTCCCTTGCTGTATGATTTATAACATTGAAAGAAGCTTAATATAATTCAATGAAATTTTGGTTTGAAGTTTTTTTTACTGTTGTTTCCTTTAATTTTATTTAACTGCATTAAAGTGTCGTCATTTTTTTCTTTATTTGTGTTCTTTCTGCGAGAAATAAAATGTTTCCGTATTTATTACTAAAATAAAATATTTAAATCGATGTTAACAAGATGTTATTCTTCATTTTTTTTAATTTTAGACTTTTTATTAACTTTATAAACATTGGATTTCTGTAACTTTGTAAAACTATAATAGACATAAAAGGACTTTTCTATTTCACATAACCTTTATTGTGAAATTACTGGCATTGATAAATGTTTCCGTAAATTATCTTCCCATTGGTCGAAATAAATTTTGAAAAGAAAAAATATTTATATAAGGTTAGTCTAGAAAATGGCATACTTTATTATGTTTTAAAATAAGAACTCCAGAAAGACGTAAAGAAGAAAGTTGTAAATAACAGTACGTAAAGAATGGGCATGACTTTCGTTAGAAGTTATCGAAATGATACTTAAAAAAATTCCCCAACTAGCATTCACTTTGAAAAGACCGAAATAATACAAAGCTAGGTAATATGTATTATTATAACCAGTAGCGACTCCTGATTGGCTTTATTTCGGGCACTAAATGCATGGCTGCAAAATTTATTCTTTTCTTCCCTTTATTTTTTAAAAGAGATCTTTATTTTATTTATTCGCTGAATCCTCTGTCACTAAACGAGGAAATTATTTCTATCAAAGAAACACGATACAATGGAATAATTTTTCCACTTCTGTATTTACTGTCTCTCAAAAAGTCGCTCCCGAGTAGTCACTCTTTATAACACTTTTTTAACAGAACTGTCCAAAAGACGTAAAGAAGAAAGTAGCAAGCTACTGTGCATGTAAAAAGAACACACCATTTGTTGGAAGTTTTTACAACGCAAACTTTAAATTTTCATTAACTAGCATTCATTTTAAAGTACCTAAATAATACAAAACTAGATAACATGTTCTATTATAACCCTTTTTTAAATAGAGTTAATATTTTTTTAGAAATTTCAAAACATCCTTCCGTTTTAACACTACTATAAATGCTTTTATAGTATACTGTTCTTTTATTAAATAATTTCAAATTAATAAAATTAATTTGAAATGAGATGCATTAACTAGCATTCATTTTAAAAAGATCTAAATAATACAAAACTAGATAACATGTGCTATTATAACCTTTTTTTTAAGTAGAGTTATATATATTTTTATCCAGAAACTTCAAAACATGCTTCGTTTTAATACTTCTAAAATGGCTTTTATAGTATGGTGTTATTTTATTAAATAATTTCAAATGAATAAAATTAATTATTTTCCCAAGTACTATTTGAGATTACATTCTTGTGTAAAAGCACGAAAATGGGATTTTAAATGATTTCGGAAATTTATCTCGTCATTTCCTAAACGAAGTTTCGAAGTCATTTACAATTAAAAAACCCTTTATTGCAGGGTTCGTTGATTTAAATCAACTTGACTTTAATCATGATTAAAATCATGATTTAAATCAATTGATTTTTTAAATCATTGATATAAAACAGATTTTTAAAAACTATTTTAAAATAATTCAAGGCTTAAACAAATATATTAATTTACTTTAATATAATTTAGTTTCGTATAATACAGATAATCAATCTATTTTTAGAAAGATAAAGCTTAATATTTGTCAAAAAGTAAAGTACAATGTAATGCTTTCAAAAAATTTGTTTCAAATTTCATTTGACCCAAATTATAAAACACACTTGCAACAGTAAGGAAATCTACTCAGTAATATTTACTTGCCTATTACTTAGTACACTAGTGTACAAAACTTAAGCAACAATCACAAAATGCTAATTTCTGAATACGTGAGTACTCAATAGAAAATTCTATGAACAGAAAGTGTAGAAAATAGGTAGTACCATAAGAACACGGTCAGTCGATGTGAACTGTGCTTGAAGTCATAAATGGTCACAAGTGTCGTAGTCACTACAATGAACTGAAATGTGATATCCTTCTTTCGTGTCATTCTTACCCTAATTTGGTCACTGCACTGAGATGTCACTATGACTGCTGCTTTTTGACGAGTCACTAGGTGACATTACAACGAAGTTACCCTGTGACTCTCGTGTGACCGTCTTCTGGAGACTCCATTGTAAAATTTTTAGCTGTTTTTTGACGAATTCTCAAGTGATAGAAAATGAAATCATCTGGTAACTTTACACAGAGGAACGAAATAAAGACTTCGCAGTAGTGTCTCGGTCATTTGAAAGACATCATGTGACTTCATTGTAACATTATTTGGTGACTCATCATAATGCAATGCTCACAACGACTTCAGAATTGAGTCTTCAAATGATATTCACTTGAGAATCACAAGGTGACTTCATTGTAATGCCACCTCGTGACTTCCCACAAAGCAACTGTCACAGTGACTTTTCAATGGAGTCACCATATGGCGATCGTCTGAGATAATGAAACGAATGAAAGATCCCATATTTTGTTTCACCTTACTGACTTTCACAATTATCACCATGTGTGACTTGATGGAGATGTCACATCGACTAGCTGTGATGTAGGGATAGTCCCTATTTGAGTTATCTTTTTTTATTTGCGAACTCGTGGGCTTGAAAATTAGCATTTCATGATTGTTGCTTAAGTTTTGCACATCAGTGTATTTAGAAAACTGCAAGTTTAAGTAAAATGAAATTGTGTGACTTTGCTCGTTATAAACAAACATTGAGCCCATATTTATTATCCTTCCTTTTGAATCCCTATTATGTGGGATAGAAATTAACAAGCTCTGGGAAAATATCAGCATTATTGCTTATTAAAGAGAAATTCTCCACTTTGGTGATGCCTATTATATTAAAGTTTGATCTTAAACATCAAATGAATTTTTTTCTCAGTCTAATATAGTGAAATAACTCCCTCCTTTAGAAGGGTGGAAGATACACGTTACAATTATCAAAAAGGATAATACTAAAAAAAATTAAAGAATTCATAATCAACCAGCTTTTTATTGGAACAGCCTCATCCGCTTCAGCAGAATGACTGTTTTCTGCTTTTTGTTCGGTACATTTGAAAATTAGGAACTGAAAAAACTGATAAACTCGTTTTTCTATACCAGCACATTAACAAAAAACAAAAGTTAACATCTTAACTTGCTTTCAATTTTTTTTTTTTTAATTTTTATGTGCTGTAGTTATTTTAATTAAAATATGTAAGGTTAAATTGATTTTTGACGTCTGATTCGTAGTTTTTTTATACACTTTGTGTAAGAAAATATTTTGATAATCTAAAATGTTACAATTTTAATCATTTATGTAAATTATTAATAGTAATAATATTAATATATATGGGTAATACTTATACAGCATGCATGTGTGTGTGTGTCTGTGTATATTATTTCTATTTTATAAAATAAACGTCATATAATTTAATAATATTGTGTGAGGTTTAAAAAAATATATAAATATGATTTAAATAACAAAAGATCCGATTTAAATGAAAAAAGGATTAATTTGATTTTTTTTTAATCGAAAAAAATCACGAACTCTGTTTTCTTGATATCTTTGATTGTATAGAGCCATTTTCATGATTTTTTAGAAAAAGTTAAGATCTGAAATTTGTATCTTTTATTTTTTTTAGAAGAAAATCCAATGAAACTTTGATTTATTCTTGTTTTCTCCATTAACCTATTTCCATTATTTATATCAATGAATATTAAAGTGTCACTTAAAACTAATTATTTTTGGTATTTGAGAAAAATGAAAAGCTTTCTAAAGTCATTTAGAAAATATAATTTAATCGAATTTAGCCAAATGTAGTTTAAACTTTTTAGTTTTAGACACTCTTTCTGTTGAGTAAAGAATAAATAAAAAAAGTAAAAATAAAAATCTAACATATAGTGAATTTTAATTTTATACAATTGTTATATTTGTGCCTTTGATGCGAATACTGATATCGTTAATGTATCAGTCGATTATTGTTTCGGTGACTGGAAGGAGTTTTCTTCAATAATTGTTTTTTACTGTAACAGCTTTTACAATTACATTTTTTTCTGAAATACTTTACAGAAAAATTACTTATAAAGAAACGAATAGAAAATGACATTAACAGGAAGGTTTGCCTCTATTATGGACATAAAAATGTTGTATATATTCATACATTCATTCAAAATAATTCTTTATAATTTTTGCAATGAAATATTAAAAAAAATAATAATAAAGAAAAATAGTTAGCATTCACTTGAATAAATAAATAAATAAATAAATAAATAAATAAATAAAAATAAATAAAATAAAATAAACTTATAATAAAATAAACTAAAGAAGCATAATACAAAGCTAGATTACGTAAACATAAAAGTCATAAAAGAATACATTTTTCTCAATGTAATTTTGTTACAAACTTCGAAACAGCTCTCCTTTTTATAACTTCAAATAGTATGACGATATTTGAATAGTATTGAACAACTTCAAATAAACAAATATGAATAAATTTTGCAAAATTTACCCCCGATAAAATCGCGCAAGCAAACAGGAAAAAAGGATTTAAAAGCATTTTGGATATTTTTTATATCACCATTTGCCAAACGAATCGTGCGTTTCAGATTGCAAATTTCTGACGAATCAGCTATCATTTGGGGTTTTTTTCATATCTAACACATTAGGTACTTTTTTTTTCCTCTAACGTTTTTAATTTCAGAATTTTCAGCTTATTTCATTTTTAGTTACTTTATTTTTTTAGGAGTTAAAGCGAATCCCCCAAAATATTAGTTTACTTTGCTTTTTTTTAATATCTTCCCATTAGTTTTATTAAAGGTTGTAAGCTGTCAACATTTTTTTCATTATAATTTTTTTAGAAAATAGAAAGCTTTTTAATATGTATAAACCAACGAAAACAATTTAATCGGAGTTACCAAGATTTGTTTTTATCTTTTAAATGTTACATTTTCTGGCATTGAAAACAACAATTTCTTTTAGAAATTGAAACCTAAGAATAAATTAATTTTTAATTTTTAATTTTGATTTTGAAAGTAGTTGCCTTGATAAAAATTTCAGTACGTTCACTAATGTAAGTCAGTTCAGTAAGTGAGTTTCAGCGAAATGATTTTTTAAAGATATTTTTTTCTGTTAACTGCTCAAAATTACACTTGTGTTTTATTTTAAATTATGGAGTATAGGAAGATAAAAAAAAAGGTAATTTTTAAGTATGCATTAAGGGATGCCACTAGTTTCTAATGAAAGTTTTCAACGAAACATTCATAAAATCTTATTAATTAGCATTAACTTAAAAAATAAAATAAAATAAAAATCGAGATTAAATAAACTATCTTAAATAACCATCTTTTTCATAGAGTTGTTAATTTCCAATATTATTTTAATAATTCTTGAATAATTCTGATAATCGTAATAATTCTCAAATCCTAGATTCAGTATTCTGTTTTCTTATTGCACATCTTAAAAAAAAATCATTTTGGCGGTAAGATAACATTATCTGTTAAAACATGAAAAATTCCATTATTTTTATAAAAGGGCATTAAGTTGTCAACAAAATGTTTTTTAATTTAATTTAATTTAATTTTTAAGATAATAAAAACACCATTCAGGTATTTATAAATAAAATACATTAATTTAATCTTTTTTATACTGTTAAATTTAATAAAACAAAAATAGTATCCAATAAAATACAAAAACACAGAAAAAATTTCCTTTTAATAAAAAAAGGGTTTATTTTCAAAATTTATACTATCATCATACATAAAAATTAAATGTAAAAATATAATATGTGATATGATTAAGTGTGCAAGGGATTTTATAATTTTAGTGCAGTTTAAAGTTATGAAACATTGCTTTTTTATGTAATCTTTTAGTCATAAAATGTGTAATTACATAGTAATAGTATATTTAAAAATCCCATAATAAGCAAAACAAACAAAACAAATATTAATATTCAAATATAAGGATATGCAATATTTTATGTACGAATTGACATAAAGTTCTTTTTCATTTGTAAAGTGAAAAAATCAATATATTTTTTTAAGCACCTTAATTATCACTCCTTTCAAAAGTAAAATTATATTTTAGAATTCAACTTAACATCATCAATAAAAATAAAAAATAAAATAAAATAAAATAAAATTAACCATTTTTTACTGTGTTCCTTTTGTATCAAACCTTCATTTTTTTCATTTTTTAAGAATCATGGAATTGCATGTTTAAAACGCTCTTATTCTCTTTGCACAGCATATAACTGAAATATATATATATAAAATTTTATTAAAAAATGTTTGTCAATGAATCTTGAATGAAAAGAGGAATAAATGACTTGGAATTACTTAGGGTATTCTTAATACTTCATTTGGTAAGCGAGTTTTGACAGTTCCTAAAACAGTGACAATTAAAATATATCACGTACAATGCAAATTAAAATGTCTTAGGTGAAACAAGGGATCTCAGTTTTGGCTTAATTTAATCATTCTTCCAGTAGGTAATGACTTAAATACATTTTGCTGTTTTTTCCCCTGATCAGATCCCTACCTGCTGGGTTATGGTCATGTTGAACGGGTTTGATGATAACTGGCAGGTAGGCGAAATTCGCTTGATAGGCGCAAGGTGCCAGCGGTCTAGTTATCAAGCGGTCTAGTTATTAACCCCTTCGGGACGGGAGCCATTTACGAATTTCTTAATCTTCTGTCACCGTTTTTTAAATACATAAATCTGTGTCTTCTTAAATCGAGAAAATGCGCTAATTAAATAAAGCAAATTTTACAGTACAATTTTACTGGTAAGGAAAAACAAGGATTTTGAGCTCTTCATGCGGCACGTATACGTGCCGCTCGTCCCCAAGGGGTTAAGCAATTAATCAGTTTATGCTGTGTAGGCGAAGGTACAGATTTAAAATATTAAGTTATACATTCACTGATTTTTGATTAATTTTAAAAACTAAGTACCTCGGAGCACTTTACTGTCACGCTACGATGAAGGGATAATGAATAAATGTTTTAGAGACGAATTGGCGGTGCAAACAACGCTCGGGAAGAATTTTTACAAAAGAGTGCGAAATGAAAACAGGAGACTGCCCCAAACAGCTAGTTGTACCTGAAACAACGAATACAGGGGAGGCGTACAAATGCTCAAACAGAGCAGAGACAGTTTCGGGATTTGAGTTGAGACATTGTTGGTTGCGGCATGCTGATTGAATTGGCTGGAGACAAATGCATGCTATAAAACTAATCTAAATAGAACTGATTAAAAATAATATTTATCTTTATAACCAAAAATAGTAAAACTAAGTTAAAAGGATTGTGATAGTTATTCTCTGTCGTGGTGTGTCTTCGCTAGCATGAGTAATTTTAATCTTTTTTTTTTTTTTTTTGTTTTGTTTGAGGAATTTTACTAAATTAGCAAATAGGCTATTAGTACTTTCTAGTTGAATCGCTGTTATCACTTTTTTCAAATTTTATTTTCTTCGTGCCTTGGCACAATTGAATACTTTATGCGGTATGAAGCCGCAGCCAATAGTTCGTCTATATTATAAAATGACTATGTCACTATATTTATAACTTGTTTTATATTTATCGTCGTTTATCGCTTGATTGAGCATCTAGGCTATCAGTCTTTTCTTAATTGATTCTTATCTCAAGGAAATAAGAAGACACAACCATTATAATAAATCCATAATGGTATTTGGATAGTTCGCATGTTGAAAAGTTCATTTTATCATATTTTGTTTTAATGGTTATTGATTTTCAAAATTATTAAATATGAACACATTTAATGTAATTGAAATACTTTATATTATTCTATGTAACATAGCTTATAAGAATTTATGGCCCTCTTTAAAAATCGCGCCAACTTTTATTTATTTTATTTATGTATTTTTACTGGCTTTGAGATCCCATTATTTTGAGGTAAGACAGGATATAGTACATGCATAAAATGGCAACTGAAAAGCCATGCTTGAAGAAAGGCATTCAAAATTAAATTTGCATATTACATCGCTTCTCAAATTGGAATGAAGATAATTATTCTTTGGTCTTTAAATATTACATCCTCATTGCAATGTTACTTGACCTCTGACCACGAAGCATACTGCCAGACATTGCTTTGTGACTGTAGCGCCCTCTGATGTTCAATCTTGGATCTATTTCTACAAACCGGTGTATAACAAATTCCAGGCCTGTCTGTTCAACATACCACTTGTTTCACCTTCCTTTCTCTCACTGTTTCGTAGTAATGTCCTTTAAAAGTTAGGGAGTCCTTTCTGAAACACCCTGTATTACGAAATATTACATTCCATAGTTTTAAAAAACCATTTTTTGTCGCAGCGTCATTTTTTAAACATTTTTTGCTTTAATACCTCTTATAATAATTCTCCTATCATTTTCTTAATATACTGTTGTTTTATTCAACAAATTGAAACTAACAAAATTGGATTAATTTCGACAAAAAATATTATTAGAGAAAAAAAATGTTGCATAAAATCATAAAGAAAAAGAAAAACTCGTTTTGGAATTTTTATATCGTCATTAGGTAAATGATTCGTGGTAGTTTCAAAACTTTAACGATTAAGCTATCATTTAGAATTTCTTTTATATCCATGGGCAGGTTACGGGCATTTTTTTTATATTAGATTTTATTTTTTTACTTTGAGATTTCGTCCTGATTTTATAAGAATGTAAAGAGAATCCAATGAAACTTTGATTTACGCTTGATTTTAAAATCTTTTCCCATTAGTTTTATCAAATGGCATTAAAGTGTCAAAGAATTGTTTTCATATTTTTTCTTCTATTTCGGAGAAGTAAAATTAATTCGCACATAAAAAAAAGATATCTACAAGATAAAAGACTCTAATCGAGGTTAGCTAGATTTTTCGTCTCATTTTAATGCTTGATTTACTTGATTGATATTTTTAAAATATTTATTGTAAATATACAAAATCAATTGTAGATTTTCCCTCTTTAATTATTAGATTTTATAAAAACTTCCGTAATTAAATGATTGTTATTATTTAAGAAATGTGGAAGATGATTAATTTTATTTCTTGTGTACATAGTGTTTGTGGAAGTTTTTTTTTGTTTTAACTAAATATTTTCGTTCAAAAATTTGAAAAAATTAACTCTTTGTAACGGAGATTTTCATCAAAAATAACACTAAACACCGATCCAGTTTCCGTATGTCTAATAGAAATTAGGTAATTTTACATACTACCAAGTTTTTCACAAAGTAGTGGTCAACATATGCCACCATATATTTTTTTCTTCATTAAATATAGCAAATATTACTTTACAAAAAATCTGGTATTCAAATTGCTTCATGCGGATGAATCCTCGAATCTAGGCCCTCCATGAAGAAAATTCAATGTCTAAATCAATGTACAAAAACAATAAACATATCTAAAAATAAAAGGCACATTTTTATTTTTAAATTGTTTTTTTTAAATAATTTTATTGTATTCATCGATTAAGACTATCACTTTATCGTCCATAAAAGGAATAAGACTACTAATACGTTCACGGCGGGAAACTAGAATTCTCGTTTTTATTCAAAAAACAACATTGACTAAAAATGCATTTATATCATGTTGTCCATATATATATTTTTTTAATTTTAAGACACTTTATATTAAACTCGTACATTGGAAAATATTTACTGACGCATAAATTTGGGGAACCTGTCTATAACACCAATTTACAAAAAACCTTCAGAACAGTGAGGAGCTTTTACTGTTTTAAAATTGATAATAAAAATTGCCGGTTTTCAAGGTGTTAAAACAAAATATATAAACACATAGTAGGCGGGACACTTTTAAATATGCTATTCGCAATCTGTGATTATAGTATGGGTAACAAAATAGCAAGTTTCTTTTACAGATTGGAGGTAAAAGTTACTGATTCGCTCTGAAATATTTGCGAGGAAAATTACATATAGGTGTTGTTTTAGTTTTCATGCTTACATATATAACTAGTTTAGACAGGAAGTAGCTTTTGCTTTCCTGATAACAGTGACCAGACAAATATAAATTGGTAAAGTAAAAGTATAACGTGAAAGGATAAAAAACTTTCAATCGGTTTTCCATCTATAGTACTTTCTTGCAACAACAACATTCATACATATTTCTCAAAAAATACTTTTTTCTATCTTAATTGAAGCGGCACGAAATATGCACTTGCAAAATCATGAATATTGTGTGCTGAAATATTAACCGCTGAACAGTTTTAACCGTAGGCCAAAAAGTTTGTTTGCTTCGTTTTATCTCGTGCTTTTCGACACCATTATTTATAAAATTTAATTTTTGCTTCATTTAATAACAGACATTTTTTTATTATATTAGAAAATTATTTTAGTACGGGAAAAGTGATGTTTTGTCCCTATTTTTAGTTTATTGCTTCAAAAAAAAAATTAATTAATTAATAAAAAGCTGTTAAGTGGTTAACGCATTTCGGACCGGCAGTTTTTATGAAATTTGGTTTCGAACTTCCTAATTATCTCGCACGTGACTTCCAGGGTCAGATTAGGCTATTTTTTAAAAATTAAGATTGTTTGATTCCTACAAATTTTACTTACACATGATACGTTGTATAGGGTAAGTCTTGTAATCGTTTTTAAACTAAAAAAAAAAAAAAAAAAATGACAGATTTACGTGTTTCAGACACCGGAGATACCGAAAAACATATTTTTAGAAAAAAAAATTGCCGTCCGTCTGGATGTATGCCTGTAAACGCTCTATCTCCCGAACAAATTGAGATAGAGTATTGAAATTCGGTGTGTACTTAGGAAGTAATAATGAAAAGAAGCCTATTGAATATCAGTAACTTCTATTATCCGTAACTATTTTTCTCGGACTCTGGAAGTATTCGTGCTGATAAAAGGTATACAAAAGTTTTCGAAATTGTTTATTTGAAGGTGTGAATATAAAAGACAATAAAATAACATAAATTTTGCACAAAGAATGACGTCAATCGGATATTTAGTTGCGAGATATTTGTAATCCTATTTTTCACACTCTTCGATTTTTCATGACCCTGTATTTCATTCAAATTTCAATTCAAAGATATATTTTAATTGAAAATGTGACACTTAATCCGACGCAATAAACTGTTAGTTAATATGATTAGAATTTTTCGAGTTACAAGGATGTTTCTTTTACGCAATTGGGTACTACTCGATTATGCCGCCGACCAAAAAACTATCGCCAAACTATAAATTTAAATGTCAATAGTGGCTTATCGTAAATATAAAGCATTTAATGCATCTCCTATAAGGGGGTTACAATACGGAATACTCTGTTCTGTCGCCAAATGCCGCCAAGTTTGTCACCAATTTGACGAAATAACGCTAAATTTGGCGAAAAAAATTAGTCGCCAAAAGTGACGCCAAATTGGTGGTATCTCTAATATTTCACCAAATTCCCATAGACTTCCATTGTAAACCAATAGTGTTTACTTGCTTAAAGAAAATCAACAAATTGAGATTTTTAATGCAACAAAAAGTAATATTAGCTTAAGGGATTATATAAATTATATTTAACCCCTTAGAACCTAAGCCGGCCCATAACGGCCCTGCAACTTAACGCCTAGCTCGGCCGTTCTGGGCCGTTTGCGAAGAATTTAGGGGTGGAGGGTAATAGAAAGAGATGCGTTTCACTCCGTCCGTACGGATGTGTCTCTATTGTCGCCGACTGTTTTGTTCGGATGACATTGATGGAATATACACATGTGGTTATATTTACCTCTTTTAGCACTTAAAAGGATTCTTCTGAGGGGAGCTTTTCTTTTTCTAAAGGTTTTAACTTCAAGAGCATGATATCATGTTTTCTGAAGTTTATTATTTATCAGCGCTAATATTTAATTACATTGTATTCAAAATGAATAAAAGTATGAGAAAGGTGAAAGGCAGTTAGAAAGAGTAGCAATATTGTTTGGATCAGGTGATAGAGAAAATAAAAGTAATGGATTGTTAAAGAAGCAAAATGGAAATTTCACTATTTTTTTCCAATAAAAGCATCCCCCCCCCACCCCCGATTTACAAATTCCCGCCAAGAGAAAAGTATCTAAATTCAAAACTGGCCACCATTTTTTTTTTTTACAATCACGGGCGCATTTAATATTCGGGTAGACCTTAAAAAAAAAAAAAAAAAAAAAAGGAGGGGGGGGGGGGCTTTACATAAAAAAAAAGAAAAAGGGCTTTACATTTGCAAGGGATTAATTGCGATTGAAATGATTTGCAGTGGGAATTTTTTTTTTATATATTTATCGATGAATTAATTACATCTTTATTTCCGAGCGATTATTGGCTCACGGTGATTATTGTCAGCGCTGTCGCATTAAGGAGTTGGTTTAAAACGCCAACTTTGAAAGTATTTTGCTTTTAATAATAAAAAAAAATTTCATTATTTTTTTTGTTTCAAATACTCATAAATATTATTGTTATTTTAAATGTTTGTATATAAATTTAGATATAACTTGTAATCGTTCAAAAGAGATTACATTTTTTTTTTTTTTTTTTTTTTTTTTTTTTTTAACAAATGATTTAGCTATGTGTTTCAATGTAAAAAAAAATTACCGAATCGGACGCAATATAGAGGTTGATGCTGCATTTGTGCATTATATTTCTTATTTAATATAATGTTTTTTTTGCAGATTTTTTTCTAAAATTGTACCTAGCTACCTTTTGAAACATATTTGGATCAGGTGATAGAGATTTAGAAAATAAATACAATGGATGGTTAAAAAAGCAAAATGGAAAACACACTATTTTTACAATAACAGTTCCCCCCTCCCCCCTCTCAACGATTTGCAAATTCCCGCCAAGAGAAAAATATCTAAATTCAAAACTGGTCACCAATTTTTTACTATCACGGGCGCATTTAAAATTCCGGCTGTCCTTTAAAATAGAAAAAAAAAAAAAAAAAAGAAAAAAAAAAAAAAAAAAAAAGCTTCTCATTTGCAAGCGATTAATTGCAATTGAACAGATTTGCAGTGGAAAAGGTTGTTTCATTTATCCATGAATTAGTTACATTTTTATTTATTTCCGAGCGATTATTGTCTCAGGATAATTATTTCAACGCTGTGGCATTGAGGAATTGGTTTAAAACGCCAACATAAAAAGTATTTTGCTTTAACCGAAAAAAAAAAAAAAAAACCATTTTTTTTTTCAAAAATACCCATAAATATTATTGTTATTACTATTATTACTATTATTATTGTAAATGTTTGTATATAAATTTAGATATAGCTTGTAATCTTTAAAAATAGATTACATTTTTTTTTAATTTAACAAATGATTTAGCTATCTGTTTTGATGTAAAAAATTTAACGAATCGCATGCAATATAGAGGCTGATGCTGCATTTGTGCATTATACTTCTTAGATAATATAATATTTTTTTTTCTGATTTTTTTTTCTTTTATAAAATTGTACCTGGCTACTTTTTTAAACATATTTGTATCTCTGAATGTGCGAAATATCTACTAGTATAGAGTATAGTATTAGAGTATATTAGTAGTAGAGTATACTAGTTTAGATGCTAGCAAATCAAATGTTGTTTTTTTTTTTTGTAAATGCAAGCATTTTTTATAAAATTATGTCAAATTTGGCGCTTTAAGCCAATCTTTAAGATATAAAAATCCGCGAAAGACCTGCGCTATGAAGAACATTCTAATATAACTACTTATTATTCATTTTTATCCAGAACCTTTATTAAAAGTTGAAAAACGCTTTTCGATTCCAATTCACTCCGTTAGTTATGCTTGCAGTTTTTATGCTTTTATGTCTAACAATGATTTCGCGTATGTGTGAGTAGAGAAAAACCTTTTCTTTTTTTTAGAGCAGATTTAAGATAAATTTCAAATATAGTAAAAGCATATGAAAACGGAAACAACATTTTTCGTCTTAAGAGAATTTTACTTTTAGGAAGGTATAAGTTTAAGATATACCTTCAGGATATCCTTGAAATTTTCCCATTTACGACATGATTCCGTTCTATACAAATTCCGTTTAAAGAAGCTTTATTTTAGCATGGCGATGAGATGACCATCAAAACCCTTAGCGAGATCCGAACAGACACTTACTGGAGTAGAAACCAATAGTTCACCACTAACAATTTAGTTACAGTTAGAAACTTCATTCACTGGATTATTATTTCAGTTTAGTTTTGGTAATGAATGCCAATTGAAAGAAAATCTAAAATATTTCAGATAAACTCTGAGTTCTTTGAGTTATCTTTTCATTTATTAGAGACTAAGTCTTGATAATTAGTAGGAATTTTACCATTTATTATTACTGTTCATTTTTATATTAAAAATATACTGAGATGTTCCAATGTGTTACATTATTTTGATTACCTAGTACGATAAAACTTCTAGAAACGGAACCGTTTAAGGACAGGAAATAGCTTTAGTTTAGACAAGTTTGGAATTTAACAAGGGTCTTTCATTGGTACTCGAATGTTTTTCTGTTTCAGACAGAATTCCGTTATAGACAGGTTTCAGATTAACAGGCTTTTGCGAAATATTGATTCATAAAATGAGTTTAGGTAAATTTTAAAACAACATAGTCACCTGAATTTATTATTACTGCTAAATGCACTTTTTTATGTTCAGGTGCTTTTATTCAGAAACTATGAAAGCGAACAACTTTTTCCATTTTACGATAGATGCACGTATTCTTTTAAAAATACTGTCGAAATTGACGTTTTCAACCAAAATCCCTGATGGGAAGCAAAAGAAAAGTCGTCATGTGACAAAAATTGATTATAATACAAGTTGTAATGCATTTATCGAAAAAAAAGGAGAAATAAGAATCATTCAAAAGCCATGACTGAAATTTCGTGATTTTACTTTAAAAAATAAATTCATAAATATCACAGAAAATTTCGTAATTTTGAGAAGGGAAGAACGTGTGTTTAGAATCACCTTAAAAGTACTTACTCTTAAATTCTACCATGAGAGGTTTAGGGGAGGGCCTTTAATTACTATTTGTTTTACTTTCAGAATTTTAAACCATTAAATTGAGTATGAGCCCTCTCTAATGTAAGCAAATTTTAAATTTTTTGATCTCATACTCTAATGGATGGTACCGACCTATTTACACCATAATAAAAAGAATGAGGTACAAATTTGCTGAATTATTCTGGTATTTTCATTTTATTGCCCATATAGAATGTTTGCCGAATTTTGTTTTTCCAATTATAATTTTACAAGGATTATGCGTTTTTCTGCATCATTCTTGGCCCCACCAGTGGCTGAGAGGTTCTGCTCTCAAAGCTGGTAGACGAGAGGTGCTGGGTTCGAGCCCATTCGCGCTCGTCGGCTTAATCGTTCGGAGTTTTCCGTTGTTTTCTTTGAACCTTGGTTAACCTTGCATAAATATGAATACCTTAGAAATACCCCCAACGGAGGGTACTCCCCCTTGGACCTATATCCCTCGTGTAGATAATCGACCATCATAAATAACACCTAACACACACCTGTGTCATTCTTGCTATTTTTCGTTGTTCTGTGATTACAGTCGAACCTCGTTAACATGAACCTCAAGGGGAATGAAAATTTTGTTCATGTTAACAGTAATTCATGTTATCAGTATCAAATCTTTGTATTCGTTTTTATAGGGGACTGTGAAAACAATTCATGTTAAAAATAATTCACGTTAAGCGTGTTCGTGTTAACGAGGTTTGACTGTATTACCATTTTTATTATATGAATACATAATTTTCCGCGTGAGGAGGTTCGTGCGAAAATATTTTTGCACACAGGCGAATGTCAGAGAACAACATTAGAAGCCTTTCTTCCAAGCCTTATAGTTTATAAACATACGTTTCCAATAAAATAAATAGAGTAAGAATACAGTGTAAATATTTCTTACTATAGGTGGATAGGGATAAATATTTTTTTTACTAGAATTAACCTTCCAAACAAATAAACAGATCACTGCTGTCCTTTCTTAGTTGTTTCCGACAGAGCAAAGGGCGAAAATATCAGGGGGAGAAGAGTAAACATACATCAAGTTGACATTTCAACCACGCCTCTCCCATATACAACTATAGGAAACTCAATTGGACGGGTTCATTTTCCAAAACTGTTCCTTTTAAACGTCAGGATTTAAACATAGTATTTTTTTCGTCTTTGTAGGTTTTAAAGAGTTAAGGGAGTCCAGGTAAATTGAATTCTGAATAAAAGTAACATGATACAATGCTTAGCATATATCACATGTTTTATTTTCGTATTTTATATTATGTATATCCATGACGGGTAAGTATCACGGTGGCCCCCAACGACTAGTTTTAAATTGTGTGATTGTCTTTATTCTCACATAAATTTATCAGCCATTAAATAAGCTGGATATTTATATTTAAAAAATCCTTTCCGGCCCGGCCTACAGGCAGAGGTAGATTTCGAAGTTAAGTATACTAATTTCACCAACAAAAACTAAATCATTATTAGTTATAAATCCACTCTAACAGTTTTATCTGTCTGCTTTTGACGAGTTTTTATTTCATTTTTATAAAATAACTGGTTTTATCAGAATCATGTTAAGGCGATATTAAAAAAAAAATATTTTTTCCATACTCAACAACTCGAAATTTTCTGGCACATTTTCAGACTCATTTTTAATAAAAAAAAAAAAAAAAAATGAAACATGCTGACGTGATTTTTGAAAAGATTTATAAGCGACCTATGTTTTTATTTTTCTTTCAATTAATTAAAACTTGATTAATAAACAATTATTTTCTCAGTAGGGCAATATTTTTCGTTTCCAACACAATCCGCTTCGGGGAATTCGGTTCAAAATGCCCCATTTAACAGCATTTTTTAAAATATATTCTGCTTCTAACAAAAACTCGACCATTACGGTACATTATATAGTTTCTGAGTAAGAAAACGTATCAATTGGAAGCCTTTGAGAGCAAAAATGAATTGTAAAATCAGTCAGAAAATACGCAGTTTGGATTTGAATACACCCTTACTTAGATGATTTTTTTCTTCAACCGCTATGTATTTTTAATTTGTTTTTGCTGTAAGAATTGGTCTTATTCAAAACTTGTCTATATAGATGTTGTAGACAATATTAAGAAGATATATGATAAATTCATGGGGATTTTATATCTTTTGAATTGACGGAGTTATGGATTTTTTACTTCTTCGAAGCACCTTTTTGTTTTCGTTTTAAATTTTTTTTGCGGTACGAATTAGTCCTATCAAAAACTTGTGAACATAAAAGTTGTAGATAATATTAAGGATATTTATAATAAAATTAATTGGAATTGATACCTTCAGAATTGGCGAAGTTATGAATTTTTTTCTCCCAAAAACCCTATTTTTTGTGACCCTTTAGCCCATTTTTATTTTTATAAAAAATCTGTGATACATAAAATTTTGGCCCTATTTTTAGAAGTAATAAAAACTTTAAACTGATTTGATATGTACAAAAATTAAAAAGTTATGGGGGGGGGGGGTTCGGTTTTCACAAAACCCCTCCCTATTTCCATCCCCTTGGTCCGATTTTGCCCATTAACGAACTTGCCCGAGATTTTATGCCCTTTGATTTTATGTATCAGTTTGGAAGAGATTGTTGCAGAATTACGAAAGTTATCGTGTCCAGAAGAAAGTGATATATATAGATAGATAGATACATAGATAGATACATAGATAGGTAGTAGATAGATATATAAAGATTTTTACTGAGGGTGGTTTTGTGTTCTATGTGTCGTGATCGGTGTAGATCTGCAAATTTTTTTCAGAAATTCCAACATAGGAACGATCCCAATAGGTAGTATTTCATACGAAATCTACCTAAAAAAGTGGTGGCAATCAAACAAGCTGAATTTTTTTAAACGTAGCCTCACTTATCGGGGAGGCTTCTTAAGGAGTTAAAACAAAAGAAGCCGTCCTCTCTTATGAAAAACATTCGCAAGTTGGTTTCCTGGGAATATTTCTCAACTTTATGCATCAAGAAATAATGTTCGGAATTCATATAAAATGTCCCACAATCTAAAAAAAAAAATTGGAAAACATAATATCTATGCATTTTCTGTAAGGGTAGAAGCCATGTCCTCAGTCAATGATGTTTGTAAAATAATAACGATAATAAAATAATAAAGATCAGTAATGGGTTAATAATAATATAACTAATGATTAATTCTAAAACAAACTATTTATACAAAAAATCAGTTGTGTGAATTACATTTAAGTTTAAAGAATATTTTCGTTTTCAGGAATATCAGATTCACAGGGCCCAATTAACCACTGAATCTATAGAATAAGTTCGCAAAAGGGGGCGTTACTGCCCCGTAGTGGGCGTTGGAACCTTCCAGTGAGGACGGTAGCGTGTCCAGAGGAAAATGGGGGGCGTGAAGATAGTCAAGAAGGGCGGCCTTGGCATTCCTGCCTATTTAGAGAATTGATGTACTAAAAATAGCTGAGTTCCCTCCTCACTCCTCTAGCGTTGCGCTGTCCCGTGATAAAAACCTTAAATATACCTATAGTAAGTTCGAGGATTCCTGGATCCCCTTCCTCAGAGAGAGAGAGAGAAACAAATTATGAGTAAAAATGGGTTCGAAGAGCCCCTCGATAATAGTACCGAGTACTGGCTAATGGACTGATTGAAAAGGTGAAAACCAGAGTTTATTTATCTTAAAGAAATGACGTAATGGACCAGAATCAACTGAAAAAAAGGAGTCACTACGCAGGATCCCACCACGCTGGTGAAAGAAAAGGGGTGCTGGTCACATCATTTACTAAGAAAGAAGTATGTTTATGAATATAGTGAGCTTCGTAAAAGTCTAGATCAAAAACTGAGTTATATTTTAGAATAATCTTAGCCTCTGGATAATTGAACTACTGGTTGGAATTCGAAAAATGTTTGGCTATTTTAGATTTCTCAATTTCCTGCTTTCTAACGTAATTCTGGTGTTCTTTCAGCCTAATTATAAGTGCACGCTTTGTATGACCAATGTAAGAGAGGCCGCACTCACAAAAAATTCTGTAAATGCCCCAGGTATTATGGTCGTCAATAGGATCTTTAGGATTGGTTAAAGAAATTTTATTGGTTGGAGAGAAAACAACTTTAAAACTAAATCTATTGACAATACGAGAAATTTGTGTACATATTTTATGAAAATAAGGTAAGACAATAACATTTTTAAATTCTTTAATTGCTGGGACATAATCAGTGATTATCGGAGGTTTAGATAAAATGCGTTTAATGATATTCAGACTAAATCCACGATCGATGGCAACTGCTTGTGTATAGTTAATTTCACCATTAAATAAATCAGAATTTGAAAAAAAAAATACGTGCACGGAAAATTAGAGTATTGAAAGCTGCAAGTGTTTGATGTGGGGGATGACTGGACATGTAATGAGGGGGGGGGGGGTGAACTTACAGCAAAAGATTTTCGGTAAATTGTCGTCAAAAACTCACAATCATGACGAATTACCAGGACATCCAGAAAAGCTAAATGTTGTTGAGTTTCAATTTCAAAAGTAAACTGTATACATGGATCAATTGAATTAAATAAATCAAGAACAGCGTTAATATTATGTTTAGACAAATCAAGTAAAGCAAACGAGTGATCAACGTAACGTATATAAAATGGAAATTGTATTAATTTAAATAATTTAACATCAAAATAATGCATATAAATATCACTCAAAACTGGGCTTAATGTGTTACCCATAGCTAAACCTTCCGACATTTTATAAAACTTCCCTTGAAACACAAAAGTATTTTGGGACAAACAAACGCTAGTTAAAGAAATCAGGTTCTCCATTTCATATTGAAAATTAGTGAAACTCATTTAATCACCTTGTACAAGAACATTTGTAAAAAGAGATTTGACATCGAACGAAACCATATTATAGCCTGTTGGATTGAAGTTACGAATTCTATTGGCAAATTTAAGTGAGTGTTTTGACGTATAAATATTGTTAACCGTGAGGGGGGGGGGGGGGGAACTTGGAAACTAAAGGTTTTGCAAGCTTATAGGACGCAGTACCAATATTGGAAACGATAGGGCGAACCGGAATATCAGGTTTATGAACCTTAGGTAAAGCATATAACCGAGCACAGTTTGCAACAGAAGGTATGAGTATCTAGAATCAGTAGCAATGGGGGAGGCATTCACCGCAGGTTTTATGTTTTTAAATTCTCAGGTAGATCGATCTTATTTAACAATAATGTAAGGCCCCTTATTTATTAATTTCGTAACATTTTGAACATAATCAGCTTTATTTAGTATTAATTTAAATTGTAGATGTTGTAGAAATGGAGTATTTTTGCGGTATATATAATTGTTTTATGTTTAATTACCTGGGTTTGATCATTAAAATTTCCGCGTATGTTAATTTCCTGTAGTAGTGGGGACATTTTGTTGCTTTAAGAAATCTTTTCCCTCGCAAAAAAATAAAAAGGCAATGTAAAAAATATAAAATTAGAATTAGAGACCCAATTTTATAGCCATAGTGGGTTCTTTTTAAATTTTAGGATGAAAGTTCATGCTACATGTGCATTTTGAATAATCAGGACTGCGTACCAAACTTCATGGTTAAATGTTAGGGCATAAAACAATAATGTCAAAATTCGAATACATATCACAGTATATTGCTGTTATTATTACTGATTATTATTGTTAGTGATATTACTGTTTCACCCTTAAATGCATTATATTTTTTTTATTTCGAAAAAAATATACGTTTCTCTGAAATGTTTATTACACGGGAAAAATATTGACAAAAATCAGAGATATTTTTCCTATAATACGTCAACATTTTCTTATGTTGCATACCTGCAATATAAGTAAAACTAAAAAATTCAAATTAGTAAAAATTTTAATAAGTATGAATCTAAATATCTTATTTTAATTATTTTTTTTATTTTGTAAAACTTAACCCTTAAATGCAGGAATTATTCTTTTTGAATTACATTTTTTATTCGTATATTAAAGATAAGACACCTGAAATTTTAAGATATATTTTTGATTTTATTTAGTAGCTTATTTTTGCACTTTTTACAGGATTAATATTTCTATATAAGTATAGTGGTTATATAATGTTAAATAAAAAGTGATGCAGGTATGCATCACCGTGCATTTAAGGATTAAAAGGATTATATAGTTTAGAATATGCATTAAGATGTTAAAAAAATTTCTTATGTCGAAACTATCATCTAAATAATAATTTAATGAGCCTGTCTAAATATTTTGCATAATTAATAAAATTAAAAGTTCATAGTTTTACTGTTAATATAGAAATGCAGCTTCTATAAGAATATAAAAATGGTGGGTAAATTTTCAACACAATAAAAGTTAAAATTTAAAAAAAAACTAAAAAAAGATACAAACTTATTAGAAAAATGTACAGAGATAAATTAATATGTTTACTTTAAGTTGAAAAGTACAGTATAATTGTATGTCTCGTTTAAGATTTATAAAACACATGAATAAAATGTGCCTGCGTAAAATAAATCCGAAAAAAGTATATCACAGATGAAGGCGTAATAATCATTGAGAAAACACGATCTAAGTACCACTAAACCAAAAATAATTATATATATATATATACATATATGTATATATATATATAAAAGGAGAAAAAAAATAATTTCTTGATATTCCATTTAAAAAGGATAATTTGACCTCTTGAGAGACGAGGCTAAAATATTAGTACAAATACTAATTCATTGCTTTTGCTCAAGTAAAATGACAGAAAAAGACATTTTGGGATATTTATGCTTTAAAAAAAAAAAAAAAAAAAAAAAAAAAAAAACCTGTGGCTTTACGATCCATGATTGATCAGGGCCTGCAGTGCCTAACTCTGTCTACTTGACACTGGGCCTCGAGGTGTTATGCAGCATGAGCACCGGCTGGGTGGTCAGCCCAATGCGAGACGCTCGGTGTTTAGTTCCCAAGCGAGCTTTGTACTCATTTAATCGACCCCGAAGGGATGAAAGTTTGAGTGAACCTTGCCCAGACGAGAGCTGAACTCGCGACCTGTAGCGTGGCAGACAGGCATGCTGACCACTACGCCACTGGGCTTCAAATTTATACTTTTTGATAATTTATTTTCACAAATAAAGATGTAAAATCGCTCGCCCCTAAAATATCAATTTGATTATCAATAACCTTATTTCTCACAATCACAAATTTTAAGGATTTATAGTAGTAAATATTTTAGAAATCCTCAAAATTTTTCAACGTTAAGTTCTTATGTTAAGTAATTGTCGCACACTCTTGAAGGCATTTTGCGAACTTTGATGAAAATTACATTTTCGTCATGAGGAAAGTAGCATCCATTCTGTCATTTACTGGTTTTGTTTTAAAGCGAAAAACATTCAGGTATAACAGATTCGTTTTTATGAGGAGAAGAATAGAGCTTTACATTTGTGAACCTCAGGTCTGAAGAGGTTAAAAATCGGCCTATTCTCTCAGGAAATTATCGATTTTATCATGATTGTAACTTTTATTGAAAGTCTTATAAACAGTTAAAAAACAGCTGCTTAAAAAATAATCAGCATTTCATTTAATGATTAAGATGAAACACACACACACACACACATATATATATAGATATATAAAGATAAATCTTAAAAAACGTAATTAAAATAGCTTGGGTGGTAAAAAACACATGTATAACGGGATCGTAAAAGAATTCTAACTTAAATTATAAACATAAATAATATATTACTAAAATATAGTTCTCAGATTTAAAATATTAAAATATTAAAACCCATCCAGGAAAACTTTACCATGATTTTTATATACGTATATATATAATGTTTATCAAAGATTTTCAGTTTTTTTCCGATTTTTATTTTTATTTTTCTTCCTTATATTTTAGCACATTATGTGCTATGGCTAGACTTATTTTCATGGCTCTTTATGATTTGATATACTTTTACTCATATACAGCGAATGAGGTAGCACTGTTACCGGGTATCCCTTGAACTTTTCACTTGTTCACCTGTTCACCTGGGAGCCATCTTAACTTTAGACTACCCGTAATAATTAAAACCTCTTTTACACTATTGTGCTTTGTAAAATGGGATTATTTTTAGAATTTCGTATGAAAGTTTTGACAAAGAGTATTGTTATTTATGCAAAACTCACAGTGTTTCTTTTTTTTTTTACATTTACGACCACTATTTTGAAACGAAAATCTTAATAATTGCAATAGAAACTTACCAAAAATTTTACAGTTTCATAGTAACGGTAGGAAATGTGAAATCAAATAAAAAACTTTGCGATCCATGTTCATATTCAATATTGAAGATTTTGGAAACTTTCATTATATTCTTATTTTCAGCAATTTCTGCTTTCTAAAGCCTGTTTTCTTTTTATCTGTGTAACAAAAGACTAAAGTCCATTATTGTTTCGATATATTTCTCTGTGTATTGTTTCGGATGTGTATTGTTTTGGATCCTTATTTCAATGGATGTTTATTATGTGTATTAATTTGAAATGCATACTTGTATTATTTTGCGTATTAAATTGTGGGTTTATTAATGTAAACGACAATTAAAAAAACTTTGTTGTGTAATTTAAAAAAATCTACGTTTCAAGCTATAATTAAGGGGTCTCAAGTCTCTTAAAATTGGAATAAAAAAAAGGCTACTTTCAACGTTTAATATCTTAAAATGTATATGTTTTTAAAAGAAAATTCTTGGGGGGTATGGACGATATAAGTATGCTCTTTCTTTTCATGTAGATAAAGAAATTGCCAGGTGCAGAATTGGCGTTTATAGGGAGCTCCAAAATATCACACATTTGATGAGCAGAAAATTGGTATAACAGTTTACGCGCTGGATCATAAAATAATTTTACAAATAGGGTGGAAATTTTGGTGCCTACTTATACTTCAGATTGTAATAATTACCCTGAACCAAAATAAATTTGTGCTTACAGCATTTTTATATCTTTATTACAAAGTTGTATTTAGCTAATGCAAAATTCTGAAAATTTCAGTAGTATAATCACCTAAAAAATATATTGTACTAGGGGGCTCTGCCCCCTGCAAGCTACGCTCGCCAACTCAGATTCAGACACCGCAGAAACTAAAAGCACGGTAATTTGATCGGTTTTAAAAAGATTAGAGAAGACTGAATTATAATTGAAAAAACCTATAGCGATCTCCCTGTAAACGGTTTTCCATTCAATTCCCTTTGATTGCAAAAATATAAGGCCGAATCATTTGCTATTAAGACATCCAACGGTTGTTTTCGTGTTTGATTAAAGAAGACGAGTTAAACATTTGAAAGGAAGCTAAAATAAAATGAATTAAGTAAACAGAGTCTTTGCCTCCCGGTATTTTTTAACAGCGTTATAAAACGATTGACATAAAACAATTTACTACAATTAATACAATTTACGGCTTTAACCCCTTCAAGGGCGGTAGATCATTTTTGGACCACTTAATTTTAATTCTTAAATACACCAGAATATTGGAAGGAAAATTTTCCTTTTATTATTAATTGAACAAAAGCATTTTCGTGTTTCGAAATTTGTTTGTAAATTCTGGTGCCATTTACTGATTTCAACATTTTACGAATAGAAGTACCTTCCCCCTGAAAGGGTTAAACGCATATTAATGTGTTTATTATTTTAAAGTTTCCTTTCTCTTTTGATATTCACGTATAAATACAATTTTCAATATTTTCCTGCTTGTAACACGTACTATTAAATTAATAGTAATTTTAAAGGGTTTTTTTTTTCTGTTTTTAATAGCAACGTGTAAATAAATTTTTAATCGTTAGGAAATATTATTCTTTGCGCTGTTTTTAGAATTGAAAACAATCTCTGTAATAATAATATCCTAAGTCATGTGACTATTATCAACAATTCTGGGCGGATTCCTTCGCTTTTTATATTCCAGGCGGTCATTTTGGTACTTTAATGTTAGCCAGACACAGGCGGTAAGTCGATATTATTCTATCGCCATGATTTCACTTATATTACAATAGTCCAAGTCATGTAACTGCCATAAACATTTACAACACTTCGCTTTTCCTAAGTAAGGATTCCATTTTGATTAAAGAATCAAAGTTATTTTTTCGAATAAAACTACATAAAAGATGCCATGATCACAAAGAATTCTTGATACTTTTATGTTAGCCGGGTGAAAATCTTGCCAATAGCTTTTTTTAACTCGCCATTTAGCATTTTTTTATTTTTCGAGTGGTAAATTAAAACGGTACTACTTGGTTATCCCATCGACCAAAAATATATCGCAAGACTATAAGATTTAATGCCGATGATGGTTGATCGTAAATGTCACATTCACTTGACTGTAAGGAAGTTACACGTGTTTACGCCACCAAGGGATTTTTATTTCGACGTTTTATTTTTATTTTTATCAATGCTAGGCACAGATGTCATATACTTATGCCCATATTGGCGCGACTTTTTTTTTCCGACGGCAATTTGTGGAAAACATCAACAGCATAAATAACAACGTCCGGGTTACCATATCAATCAAAATAAGGACACTCTGGCGCCAGTTAAGCACCCGTTGCGTATATGATATTGGCGTCAGAAAAAAATCGCGCCAATATGGCGTATATGACGTATAATATTGGGCGTATATGACATCTGTGCCCAATGCTATACCAATTTATTTCGGCGCAGATGTCATATACTCCCCATATTGGCGCGGTATTTTTCTGACGCCATTTTAACGAAAACATCAGCACCATAAACAATAACATCCGGATTACCATATCAAGCAAAATAACTATACTTTGGCGTCAGTTAACCTTTAACCGGAATCGCTAAATTGTTCCACATTAGTTGAATCTTATGTCCAAAAGGACCCTTTAATTAAAATCCAAGTTATTTTCTAATATATATGAAATTTCCACTTAGATGGGTTATAAGCATTGAAAAAAATTTCATGTACTATATAAATCAACTTTTATTCATATATATCTTGAAATTATATATATATATTTTAATTTAGTTCTTTAAGTGTTGATTCCCGTGTTTCAAAATTAAACGGGTTTTTTTTTGTCCTTGTCCGGTCAAAATGGACCTACGATTCCGGTTAAGGGTTAAGTATCTTTGCGTATACGACATTGGCGTCAGAAAAAACCGCGCCAATATGCGGCGTATATGACATCTGTGCCTTTATTTGTTCTATCGTTATTTAAAATAAAAATTACGTCAATTTGTATAATTTGGTGAGTGCTTTGGCGATTTATATAATTTGGCGAAATTGGTCGACTGGATAACTAAGAGTACATTTAAAACATAGCTTTGAATTTGAAATTAAATGTCAGGATTTCTTGCAATATTTAATCGGGTTTGGCGTGGTTTTTTTTACGACAATTTGGCGAAAACCTCGTTTTCGAATACCAGTTACATATGTATATGTATTTTTAAATTATTTTCTATTATTTTTAAAATAAACTAATAATAAATAAAAATAATTAATAACTATAGAATAAAGCAATTTATAACTTTTTTTTTGTTTTAAATGAAAAGAAAATAAAGGTAAATAAATAAGCAACAGTAGCCGGGTTACCATGTCAGGCAAAACAACGCCCTTTGGCTCTATTTAGGTAATCCTGTGCGTATATGACATATTTTTCTTTTCGTTTCGTTTTAAAAAAAGAAAGAAGTTAAAGCCATTGATTTTAAAGTTTTCAGTTTGAAATGAAAGCTTTGTATTAAATAAAATGATAATAATAATAAAAAAAAAAAAAAAAAAAAAAAAAAAAAAAACATTGTTTTTAGCATAGATTCAAGTGAGGCGAAACTGGTCACAAATTAATTAAAAATAATAACCCTTTCTGAAACACGAAAAGAAATATCAGTTATGATTAAAATCTGAGTTGCCATCATTAAAAAAAATGTATATAAAATTAGAAAAATATTAATATTTCGAAAACTAATTCGAATTTAAAAATTCTAATGCCAGTTTTGAAATCTGCGGATCAATATTGATTTTTTGTGTTAATTTCATCGCAAAGTATTCCATATTTTAGGAGAAATCGCCGTGAAATATAATCAGTTGTTTAATCAGTCGATTCATACTTGCGTTTCATACTTCCGTTACATACTTCCGTTTCATAAAATGCGTTTTATTAGGATTTTATATATATAGGATAGATTTTTTTGAACAATAAAAAGGAAATGTTTGGTCCAGTTTATACAGACTAACATGAAACATACGTTTTGAAATTTTCATTACAAATTGTTTAGACGTTTTTGTCATATCATGCGCGCTATGCCCAGAAACGTCATTTGGAGAAAAATGACTTCAAAATTTAGGAAACGCAGCTTCAACAATTGAGTGTATATAATTCTAAATGCCATAACTTCTGTTCTAATGGTAATTTCAAGGAAATAATTATATCAAAATATTGAGAAAAGTTAGGAGTTTAACATCTAAAAAATTTAAAATTTTGAATATTTGTGAGTCATGGTAACCTTAAAAATATACATACATTATTTTTTAATTTGATGAGCTACGGTCAGGGATATTTTAATTAGTGTGCACGCACAGTTAAAATTTTCTAGCAAAGTGTCCAGTCGTTCGACCTTGTTACGGAAAACGGTTACATAGCGGTAATTTAACACTACATTGATCATGTTATTTCCCAGATTTTGGAAAGAAGAGAGTTAGATAACCGTTTCGTAACTATTTTCTGTAAAAACAGCGAATTACTGAGCATGGACTGTTTCCATCAAATTTTAAACTGCGTGTCTTATCTGCTATCACAGTTTTAATTCGTTTTCAAAAAATAATACCAAAAACTTGACTTTAATTGTATTAATAAATTACCAGTGAAAACGTAATCAAAGGCCCACGTAGAAATTATATGGAAATGTTAACCGCAGTAAAAGTAACTGAAATGTTGATATAGTGCAGTTATTTTAACCAGAAAAAGTATTTAACGAAATGTTTCCTGTTTCGAATTGGCTTGTAATTCTCTTTCATTATTTAATATAATTTTAGTTTAATTTCAATTGAATATATATTATATTTCCTTACTGTATAATAACTTCCAATTATCTATTATTTTTTTAAGTTAAATCAATCCAGAAGTTTTATTGAATAATAAGATTCAATGGAAAAATATGATCAACATTACGGATATGCTATTTGCGTAGCAACTTACATCCCCTACAGAGGTGATTCGCATTGCAGAGGCATTAGGGTGGTGTAAAATAGGAAAACGTTTAGATGTAGATGGTAGCCACATGAAAAAACATGATTTAAAAGAAATTGAAATGAAAATATGTAAATTAACAAACAAGTTTAACTACACTGGTTATCAAAAATTAAGGAAAAGTCACAAAATTCCAATTTTTAAATACGGGAATACTCAAAAGGAAGTAATATAATTCGAATAATTACTATTCCTGCAGAACAGCTAGTCCATATAACATCTCATTCAGGTAACACATGGTCACAAGAGTCACAGTCACTACGGCGAAACAAAAAATAGGAAATTCCATACGTCTCTTTTACGAGTCTCAAATGACTACTATATGTGACTCCACTGGCAGGTCACTGTGACTGCTGCTTTATGGCGAGTCACCAGGTGACTTTACAATGTCATTTCATTCAGACTCTCATGTGACTCTCATCTGGAGACTCAATTTCAAAGTCATTGTGAACGTTGCATTATGATAAATCAACAAATAATGTCAAATTAAAGTCACGTGGTGACTTTTCACCACTTTTCACAGTGATGACTTTACAGTAGGGTCTCAGTCACCATTTGCAAAGTCATGTGACAGAAAGTCACCATGTGACTTTAATGTGACATTATTTGGTGATTTATCATAATGCAGCGTGCACAAAGACTTTGAAATTGAATCTCCAGATGAGAGTCACACGAGAGTCTCAATGAAACGACATTGCAAAGTCACCTGGTGACTCGTCACAAAGCAGCCGTCACAGTGACCTGTCAGTGGAGTCACATATAGTAGTCATTTGAGACTCATAAAAGAGACGTATGGGATTTCCTATTTTTTGTTTCGCCGTAGTGACTGTGACTCTTGTGACCATGTGTGACCTGAATGAGATGTTATATGGACTAGCTGTTCTGCAGAGATAGTAATTATTCAAATTATATTACTTCCTTTTGAGAATTCGCGTATTTAAAAGTTAGCATTTTGTGACTTTTCCTTAATTTTTGATAGCCAGAGTATATACAACAAAAGAGGAGAAAAAAACTAAATACAAAAATTCCGTTAATTTCAAAGATGCGAATAAGCTATTCAAAAAAGCTAGCGTAGGAAAACACCTTCTAAATTAAAGACTCTTTACGGAGACCTTACATTATAATTTAAAAAGAATAAAAATGATAAACGATTGGAGATTAACAGGTTTTTTTTTAACAAAACAAGGACAAAAAAGAGATAAAGAAAGATTTAGGATAGATGAATAATGAGGAAATCTCAATCATCGTTATTTAGTAATTGCATACACACCGGTGTGCAAAAATTAAGGACGGAACAGATAAATTAGCATAAAAGCCGAAAAAATCAACAGAACGAAATGAAAGACCAATCAGTAGATCGACCTCGAAAAAACGCAATAGGACATGTGCATATATGGCATATAACGTAAAAGGAGGAGTTCATAAGGGGATAAAGCACAGAGGTGGTAGACGTTGAGCAATTCAGTGAAATCTATTGCACGGTGTACAGTGATTTCAACGACGGTTTTTTTTGCTAATATTGTGTGATATGACCAAGATAAAATCCAGGAGATGTCATTTGGATGAGCTTATACGAGGTTGCATCATTGGGAAGTTGGAAAAAGGTCGAAATGAGACAAGTGTGGCTGAAGAGTTCAGGATCGCTCACAGCATCATTTCAGCAGCCTGTGGTGCATTTCAAACGATGCGTACAGCTGTCCGAGCATTCAGAATTGACCGACCATGAGAAATAATGACAGCGGAAGACCTAACAGAAAAACAACAGGCGGTAGACAACAGGAGTAATCGGAAGGCAGATAGAGCAGACTACTGGACGTCGTACATCACGTTTTACCGTGACTAGGAGGCTGCACAAAGTTGATCTATGCGCACGACGATCAGTAAGGTGTGTACCATTAACGCCAGCTCATCTGAGACGCCGGTTTCTGTGGTACCAGAAACACAAGAACTGGACACAAGAGGAGTGGGGTCGATTACTCTTTACGGATGAGAGCCGATTTAGTCTGACGAGCGATTCTGGACGTATACACATCTGTAGAGAACGGGGAACTGGTAATCACCTCTTCAACATCAATGTAAGGGACCGTTTTGGAGGGGCCAGAGTTCATGTTTGGGAAGGTATCATTCTTGGTAGCCGTAAGAACCTCTACGTCTTCCAAGGAAGTTCAGTCTCTGGTACCTGCTACTGCACCAAGATTCTCTTGCCTCACGTGCGTCTGTTTAAAGGTTAGGTGGGTCCGGACTTCCTCTTAATGGGCGACAACGCTCCCCTTCTTCGTAACCAAGCGACAAGCAACGATTCCGCAGCTGCAATTGGCTTTACAAGAGGAATGATACTCGATGCCTCAACAAATCCTTGACAACCTCGTCCTCAGCATGCTCAGACGTTGTAAATCCTACATAGCAGTGCGGGATGACCATATTCTTTATTAAAGCTGAATTTTTCCAACCAGGTGTCTGTAAGATGGACGTTTCTGTTTTCTCTGCAGTTGCGCTCCAAGTGACCTTTTCAATAACATTTTTTTTATTCCTTGTTTAGATGGTTTTTATCACTTGTCCCATATTTTTACATCCTGGATATCTTATGCTATGATTTTGGTCGATATGGAAAACTTCTGCATGACGTTACATTAGAAAAACACTTTCGTTCTTAATTTTCGCGCACCAGTGTATATTACTACAGAATCCAGGAATACAGAATATTCAGTTGATTATCTTTTTTGGTACGAATTAGGTTTATTTGAGTTAAAAACGGAATGTCGAGACTAATGCAATGCGATTTAAGATTTGTCGACGCTCATAGCATAAACACGCATTTTTCAGGATTTTGCCCATTGAAATATTTCATAACATAGCATGGACTACAGCATATAAAAATTTCAGTCGATTCCAGATGTATATTTCTGTGCAATTTCTGTTTTGTTTTTATAGAATGTAATACATCTTTTTGCAAAGCATTTTCTCATTAAACACTGAATTAAGACACTCATAACACCAAAATTGTATCCAAATGGGACATTATTCCGTTCTGGCAAAGGAAAAATATTTTTTTATTTCAAGAAATAAATAATGTATAAAAAATGTATGTATATAACAATATATGTATAAAAAACCATATATTTCAGTCACTCTTAAATTACCAAATCGCTTAAAATAGGATTTTTCTATTTCGAACAATCTGTTTAAAAAAATAAATTATCAGTTATTCATTGAAATAATATTCAGAAGGTTTGTATATGTATTTTGCCTGCTGTATTTCATTCCATATTTTCCCCTTTTATACGTATTTAAGCTTTTGTGATATAAAATATTGACTTTCCTGAGGAGGTAAAAGCAAGAAAAAAGATTGATCATTACTTGCAAGCTGCCAACAAAATTTGTTCGGAATAGATTTCGGTATCGAATATCCAAATCTATTATTATAATTTTTTTTTTAAGTATAGATTCTGAATTTGAAACAGTTTGCTTTTTTATTATGAATTCATTAAATACGCAAAAATTCTTTTAATATATTTCTTTAAAAATACTCATTATAAAAAAGCTGCGTGATAAAATCAGTTTATTTGTATATAGACACACATCAAATGAGAAAAAAAGATATAGATTACATAGTACATTTGGTTAAACTCATTCACAATTAAATTGTACTAAAATGACATTTGTATACAATTACAAAGATGCATGGAAATTATCAAACCTAGACGGAAACCGGAAAATAACTGATAGAGAAGATTCAAACTAATTACAACGCTATTTCAAATACGCATTTATTTGTTCTAAACTACTTTTCGGAATTTTCTGTTGTGACGTCGTTTTAATGAACCTGACTTACTGTATCAATAAAAAAAAAAGTTCCTTTAATACCATGCATCGGGACTTTCCAATTCATAGAATACAAAATATTCAATTACAAAACAGAAGAAAGAAAAAAAAAGTTTTTAGAAGTATTCCAGACGTATGAATATTTTAAGATACTATGCTTCTGTAATTATTAGGATGCAACTTGGCGCAGTATAATATAAATTTAAAACAACATTAAAAACTCCAGAATATGCCAACTTTAAGCAGAGTAGTTAGTATCAGAGTAGTTAAGCAGAGTAGCATTCAGCGCACCATCCTCAGTCCTACATTGTCGGGCGTTTTTAACGTTGTTTTAAATTTATACTCGTATAATTTTCACGGCATTTTTCACATAATATAAAATAAACTGTAATGTTTCAAATGAAATAAAAAGAAAAGTATGTTGAAATAACCTTTAAGTTGATGAATTTGAATGAAAGTGTAGAATGCCTTTATAAACTGCCCGATTTATATATATATATACATATATATATATATATATACTGTTCAAAACAATTAAGGGAGCACATGGTTTTAACAAAATTACGCAAATATTTACACCGATAAGTAGCATAAAATAAAACATCCATAATTTAAAGCGTGGTAGAAAACAGATAGAAAAAACTTCATATGCAAATTAAAGTTTATGACGTCAAAAACTAGAAAAGGAGATTAGTGCAGAAATCGGGATTTTGCAGAAACGTCTGTTTCACTGTCTCAGTTGTAAAATTCAATTCCTCAGCTTGTTTCTTAAGAAAAGGTGACTTGAAAATGTCACAACAATATGATTTAAAGAAATCCATGGCTTGGCGTGTTATCGAGACAGTTGAATCTGGGGAAACACAACGAAGTGTAGCGGACGCTGTTGGAGTCGCAAGAAGTGTCAATGCAAGGGTGTGGAATCGATTCCAAGACACATGGAATGGCAGACATCGACAAGGGCAAGGTTGGCCATGTGCTACCACAGAAACTGATGACCGATATATCCTGTTAACAGATCATCGATACGGAACGGCCAATGCTACTCTGCTGCAAACACAGTTGTTCTTGGACACAGAACGAAAGTTATCCAGCCAAACAGTCCGAAATAGGCTTCATCAGGGTGGTCTCTATGCACGTAAGCCAATGATCTGTATTCCGTTGATCTCAAGTAACTGTGGGGCCCAAAGAAGATGGGCAACTGAACATGGAGTTTGGAGGCAACGTTGTTGGAGTCAAATTCTGTTTACAGACGAGTTCCGATTCAGTCTGGATGTGACATCTGATGCATGGAGAGAAAGAGGCACTCAAAATCCTCCCACATTCGTTCGTGAAAGATCACATTACAGACGATGTGGGTTGATGCTATGGTTTGGAATCAGCATAGGTGAACGTACAGACCTGCATGTCATTCGGAATGGCACTTTGACGGTCCGAAGTTATACAGACGCGATACTGAGACCTCATGTCGTATTTTATGTAGAAGAAGTTAGTGATTTCTTTTTTTCTCTGCATTATAATTCCAGACCTCATAAAGCTCGTTTTGTGGAAAACATGCTTCAAGCTAAAAAATACAGAGTATGGAATGACCAGCTTGCTCTCCTGACCTAAATCCGATCGAGCATGTTTGGAACATACTCAGACGACGCATTGCTGGGAGACCGAGGCCTCCTTTTACTGTCCGGGACTTGGAGATTGCAATACTTGAGCAGTGAAACAGTATTTCCCAAAGTCTTATCGATAAGCTCTTCGCATCCATGGAAAACAGGTGTGCAGCAGTCTTAGCTGTTCGAGGAGACCACATACCATATTAAAAACCTTGCATCTTTTCTAAACAATACTTATTTTTATCATTTACATGTAACCAAATTGTTGCCCTAAACCATTTTTTCATGTTCTTTCCATCTTTTCAAAGAACAAAATCTCTCTTACAATTTTTTTTACGTCTTTTTTTCTTTATTGCACTTTGATACACATGTACTATCCATTTTATGCTCATACATGGGTGTTCTCTTCACTTTTTTGCTTGCTCCCCTAATTCTTTTGAGCAGTTTATATATATATATATATATATATATATATATATATATATATATATATAATAGTGAAGTTAGACAGCCTTTCCACGTAATGACGACAAAGAGGATGGCCGATAAACCGGGGTAGTGAAATATGTTTTTTATATTCTATTAAAAGAAGTCGGAAATTGTACGTCAAATGTGGTAAATAAGGAGTACTATAACTATCTAATTAGTACTATAACTAATTAGTACTAAACTACTGTACTATACTGTACTAACTACTGTAACTAACTAACTATTGTACTATACTACTGTACTATACTGTACTAACTAATTAGTACTAGTAACTAACTGGCTCCACCCGCTAGCGGGCCCCTCCTTTTATGAACATCTAATATATTGGGGCCTCTAATTATATGAAAGCTCAAAGGGAACGAACCTCGAACCGGGTCCCCGCTGTCTACGGCACCGTATAGCAAGCGCGATGTGCCCGCACTGCCAAATTCTTGCATCGTGTTCCATAAATGCTAAATAAATCTAGAAAAGAACGAACTTCGAACCGGGACCCCGCTGCCTACGGCACTGTATAGCATTCGTGCTGCGCAAGCATTACAAAATCGTTTAAAAAAGCCAATCGCGCTCGAATGAAAGTTGAACCGTGACCCCGCTGCCTTCGGCACAGTATAGCAGGAAGGAAATAATATGACTTCATCTTAAATAGGACATAACCTCCACGACAATCTGCAATCATTACCTATCATGTGATATCATTTAATTAATTATGTTAGGAATTAATTATGAAGAAAACTTCTATTATTAATTTTTAAAATTTTGATTCGATTTTCATAAAATTTCAAATGACTCTACAAAATTTTACAAAGATTATATATATTAAATTTCAAAACCATTCGGGTGGATCGATTTGGCGCTAATATAGGTGGATATATGTGGGCGGACCAAACGACGATTATAGTCAGTACAAGATTACAGACGCACATAAAAAAGGAATAAGGCTTACTGTTACTGTTTTTGATCCTTCATATACATATGATATACAGGGTGTCCGGTCTCAACGGTGTCCAATGTCTAATTCCTAAACCGTTAGTCATAGGCATATAGTTCCAATTACAAAAAATTTTTAAATCAGGTAAAGAAATATTATAAAAGCGATTTGGGTCAATAAAAACATTTCTTAAAAAAATACGAAATTTAAATTTTTATACGGTCCCCCGATCCTATAAGTTATATTTAGTAAAAGTTTCTTATTACACTGACAAGTAAGACAAAAAAAAGTCCCATTCAAATAACTCTAAAATTGAGCGAGTTATGAAACTTTAAAAATGCATGACTTATGCCACTTTTCAGCTCTGAAAATAAATGAGTTTGGCTTGTCTTTGAGGGGTCACATACCAAGTGCTTAAAGTATTCGAAGATCTTACTTCATGTGTATCTACGCTTTGAAAAAAATTCGTACAAGTATTACGATTAAGTTAACATTTATTAAGTTTCAGATTGGTTAAAATGACATATGTTTTATTTTGTCATGATTTGAGACTGTTTCTTTTATGATTTCTTTTAACAAAAATTATGTTATTTTTATAAGATTTTATGTTACTTCAACGATCGTATGTATGATTTTCCAGTTCAAAATTTGTAATCGAATTTTAACTCACTTCTAAATATCCGATCAAGATTACATTTTACATACTGGCGCAAATCCAATAACAATCTAATACTATTATGATTTTCGGTGGTTATCATTTATACTTATTTTACAGGATAAAACAATTTCGGATAGATTACCGCCAAGAAGTTTAAGAAAAAGTTTTAGATTAGATAATACAAGACTGCGATTGTTGTTTTTTTTTAACTTTTATGTATTTTTTAGCACTGAATCGAAAATTGCATTAATTTTTAACCATTATGTCAGGACATTTCGCAAATCATAAATTGTCAAATTTAAAGAATAACAAAAATCGGATACTATAAAGTAGAGGCGATGGCTGTGTTTTTTAAATTTTGATAATTGATTTTTACGTACTTTTTAGCACTGAATCTGAAAATGACCTTCTTTTTAACTATCGCGTTAGAATTTTTTTTGCAAATCGTAAATGTGTGATTTAAAATAATTTTTCTAATAATAAAAATATTATTTATTTATTTCTAATAATAAATAATTTCTAATAATAAGATAATATTTTTTTTCTTTTCTTTTCTTTTATTCACTATATTTTTCGATATTTTTGCTTATCCTGGTATTCTTACAGCTAAATAGCTGAGTGGTCCGATGAGATGAGGTAGGAGATTCAATTTTAACTTTGATCTTTTTAACTCTGAAATTTGCGAAAAATCCTGATGTGATGGTTAAAAATGAAAGTCAATTTCAGATTCAGCGGTACAGAATACATAAGAATCAATTATCAAAAGCTAAAAAACATGACATACCCCAACTTTTGCAAGATAGTGTAATCTAATAATATTTTAAAATACTTATCATTTTGTAAAGAATTGAGGCTGTTAATTTAGCATCATTTTATTTAACAAAAATTCTGTTTTTTCATTCTTCTTAAAGACGAAATACGGGCAATTCAGAAGCAACTCTTTAGTACACATGTAGAGTTTGGGAGGGAAATGTGGCCATCGCGATCATATCACGCCACTACTAAAAAAGAGAGAATTACAATGACTGCAGAGATTGACCATTTAACTTAAAGAATGTTCGGGTTATTCACTTTCGTTTGTTAGTTCTTTTACTCGGGGCTTCTCAGCTTGGTACTTTGTGCGGATCTGATAACATAAATACAATCTCTCTCTACGTTACATTATATTTGGTAATATACGTCTTCTTTTGCTAGGTTTTCTCTACAGTTTCTTATCTTCGATTTCCAGTAGAGTAAATGCAATCAAAACAGAATTTAACTTTTATATTTTAAAATATGTGAATCATGTAAAAGTGGATATTTAAAGCGGAATTGTGTGAATAAAATTAAAATAATGTCATTTTAACTGCCATTTCGTTTTACATACCAGTTTTAATCACGCAAGTATTAACCTAGGAAAATAACCTAGATAATTCAAATAGAAAACTAAACCTCCTGTTTTTATTCAATAAAATATTCCCAATCATCCGTAATCGGATCCACAACCAAGTTTGATGTGCAACGTTAGAAATGTTCGTAATGGTATGGCTAAAAATGTACCAGAGTTAGCTACAAAACAGAGTTAATTACGTTCCAAACTACATTCCATTAAATAATGTCAAATTGCTGTTGTTTGAATTTTAGATCTTTCACTATCAAAACTCTTTGAAAATGATAAATAAAGTTATGAAAAATTTTTAGTGTTGTGATCTTTTTTGGCAAACCGAAGATTTTTTTCGCATTTGTCTAATGAGCGTAATAAGACGGAGAAATAAACATGCTTTTATTTTCAAGACGTCATTATTCATCAGTTTGTTGCCTAAATAAAACTAATAACGTTAATTTGTGACTATGATCATCTGCTCGGGCTGTGCATCAGCCAAAATTTCTTTATAATGATTGAAATTTTATTTGAATCTGAGGTACTTTTTTTAAAAACCTAGCGTAAATGAACAAATATTGTTCCATTGGCCACCTTTGGCATTTGAAAGTTTTTTATACATTTAAAGTAATGCTTTTTTATTGATAGTAAAATAAACCTAAAATTTGTCACTACGATCAGCTGCTCGGGCTGTGCATCATCCAAAATTTTATAAGGATTGAAATTTTAATTGAATTTGAGGTACTTTAAAAAAAAAAAAAAAACCTAGGCTAAATGAACAAATATTGTTCCATTGGCTACCTTTGGCATTTGAATTTTTTTTTTTTTTTTTTTTTTTTTTTTTTTTTTTTTTTTTTTTTACATTCAAAATAATGCTTTATTAGTGATAGTAAAATAACTGCACATGAAAAATATCTATTAGTAAATCTTCTTTTGTCCGTTTGCTCCATAATTAAAAAAACATAAATTTACTAATCGCTAATTACTAAAAGTACAAATTTCGTGTGATCTTCTGAAATCTTATTTACCGTCCACGGTTCCTTTCAAATATAAACGAATCTTCCAACACTATATAGTAAATTCGCCAATTGTAATGTAGCTGATTATGGAAGATTCATCCAATATCTTTTTATAACATTTCTAAAAGAAGGGAATATATGAAAAAAAAAAAAAAAAAAAAAAAGAAATGACGAATGGAATGGAATATCGAAAAGTGATTTTAGAAAGCAATTTTTACTGCAAAATTTCTTTTTTCGTGATAGAAATAACGCATGATTGCTTATATTTTCTTAAGAATAATCTTTACTACCTAACATTGCAAACATTGAGCGTTTGTATAAGGGAAGTTGGCGATATGTTTTTTATTAAAAAAAGAATGGACCATATTAGCTAATCTGGCTTCGAGGTTATAAAAGTCACACATTTGGGGAAAACAAACCGACATGCTTTCGCAGTAAAGTATGATGAGAAACTTTTTAAATGTCTAAAATTAAATTATTTTACAATATGTATGTGCGTGTGTTGGAGACATTTATACTAAAATTAAAATATTTGATTCCATTTTTTAAATATTAATTGCTATTTATATATTGTACATTTGAATTTTCAAAAATACTCAAAAAATGCTTTCGTACACTTGCATAATCACCTTTATTTTAAACATCGCTTGAACCCAATTCACGCTTACGTCTTTTTGGCTTAAAATCAAATTGTTTTGCGACAAAAGTGAACTCAAAAATCACAAATAAACGTATAACATGTAAATCATAAGTACCATCATTTTTACGATTACATCTGCTAGTTTCGTCTGTGAGTCACATGATGGAAGAGTTAGAAATAAAAAAGAACAAATCAAAAACAAAATTGTTACCAGAAAGGAAGGTCTCCTTAAAGAGCATACTCAAATTATTTTGAAAAGAAAAATGCTTTTAAAATTACTCATATATGTAGTAAAACATCAGTCAAATTTTGCGGCGGAATGAAAAAAAATCTATATACATTCGAGTATTTGGCGCAAAAAAGACGAACGTTACACGCTATTTGTCTAGCCAACACATTTCCATCGCAAATGCAAGATATTTAAATGCATTTGAAAATTGCTTGTTAAATAAGTGTTTAACATTAATCAAATTACAAATAGAAGTGAAATAAAAAATCACTTGATGACGCAACAAACAGGTGTACCGTGTTTAATGTCAAGTGAATGTAAAATTTACGATCATCTATTATTGGCATTTAATCTTATGGTTTGGCGATAGTTATTTTATCGACGGGATAATCAAGTAGTTTTAAGTTTGTTTTAAAAGTAGCTGGCTAATTAAAAATGCTACCATTAAACATTTTATGTTAAATACTTTTCCATGGCAACAATAACCTTCATTTCTTGCTTCTGATACTAACAATATCGAAGTCAAACTGCCAATGTTCCGAATCGGATATTAATTTTGAATTTGAAAAAAAGTTTAATGAACCGAAATTTTGTTTTAAACCGTATAATTACGATAATACAATTTTAATATATACACATATAAAGGTATATGACAAAACTGTAGTAATAAAAATGCATTTATTTAAGTTAAACTTAATCTAACTATCTTCGTATGCAGAGTAGAAAAAGGTTTTACTTAAAAATTATGTATGATAAAAAAAAGTATCATTCAAAATTTTATTGTGCCGCCAAACAGCGTTAAATCGCCAAAAAAGTTACATTTTCATTATTTTTGTACAAACGCTAAATCGAGTTTCTGCGGATTTTTTTTATAAACATATTATAAGTCACGAGAAGAATATTCTATATATTCCTCATGAGAAGATATTTTTCAAATATTTCTGAGCATGCACTTAACGAAACTTGCTTGATATAATCCTATTAATTTTTCAGATGCACTTTTCTTAACCTGACGCAAAATATAAAGAGCCAATTCTTATTTATTTCTATTGCAATATTTTAACTGAGTAATTTTTTAAGCGTTACGAACATTCCCTTTCACGTTTAAATTAAATATTTTCGTGTTTTAATATTATCACTCATTAAAACGGATTTTTTTCTTCTTTTTTTCTTCCTTCTTTTTTTTAAAATTAAAATTAGTAACAGTTTTTTCTTTTATGTTTCGAGGTGTAATAGCTGTTTCAATTTTTTTTATCAACGGTAAATATCGCCAAGAAATAAAATGGTAAACCTTATCGTCCAAAATAACAGAACTTTCCGTCATAATTATATAACTAATCTAGGTAGAATGATGTGTTATAGCTTAAAACCTTCCCTGAAACGATACCTATCAAACGGTATAAGTTCCGTAAATGCCATGTTCCGTATCCATGCAGTAAAACTCGAAATCTAGGGGTTCGGAACGAAATTTCCATTTGGATTATATATATATAATAGATTAATGAGTTTATATTTTTTAACTTATAAATATCTATTTTATTAATATTAGTAACTATAAATTATTTTATAAATGCTAATATCAAATTTAAATCTTGAATGAGGTATTTTTTGATAGTAATTAAATATTCCTGTGTTAATGTATGAATACTTTCTTATTTTTTAAAAGAAAAGTTTTTTTGGTAAGAAAAAGTATATTTAATATAATTTGTCCATCTGCAACACATCTAATCTATCGTACCAGTAATTTCGAGCTTTTTTACAGCTTAAAGTCTGAATATTTCACTCTGAATTAAAAAAAAATAGCATCAAAATATCTTAATTAGATGTGTGTTGATGGCATTTTTACTAACCTCTTAACAGTAATATAAATCTATTTTTTTTTTTTTTTTACAAAATAAACAAAAATAGGGAGAATATACCACTTTTCACGTACTAAAATAATATGTCTCGTATAAGCGATGTCCGATAATAAAGAAAAAATGTATAGCTAAAAATTAGTGGTGTCTAAAAGCTTTTAATAATAAAGTAAACAAGTTTGTCTTGATCGAGTGGCGTTCGCGCAAAACTTTTAAGGGGTTAGACATCGAAAGCTATGTCCACTGTTTTTTTACTTTTTTCAAAGATTACGAATCACGAGAAGGTCCGTTAAGAGATAAGTTGTTATCTAACATGCCATTGATTCATCAATTTCGTTAGTTTCCGTTACCATTTGAATCCACCATGAACGTGTCGGGATACTTCAGATAAGGCATTCACAATTCACCCTATATCGGATCTGAACGTTTCTCGAAACAAATATCCGATATATAGTTTAGGCGCTACCACAAGCTAGCCGCAATACCTGCCGTTTTCAAAGATTCTTTTTCAAATGTGCTCGTGTAGATAATTGACCGTCATAAATAACACCAACATCTTTTCAAATGGGGATCGGAAAATAATAAGTGTCCAATCCCCACACTCGAAATTTCTCATGTTTCGCCATCTTTGAAAAGAGAATAAATAAAAAAGAAAAGTGCCCAGCTAAACTGATGGCATTGAGCTCACAGGCTACTCACACTAAATGTATATCATACTCTTATTTTAAAGAATAATGTCCCTAAAAAAAATAAGTGAAGGGGAATTAGTCCCCGTTTCCCCTTTTATACTTAACCAGTGAACCTCCAAATATAATCAGGGAAGCTCCTTATCATAATAAACCGGTATACCAAATTTGGAGCAAATCGAATAATCCTGCAAAAAACCCCATTTATCTAAATTAAGGGGTGGACTATCCCCCCCCCCCTTTATCCTTAACCAATGAATCCCCAAAACGAATCAGGGAAGCTCCTTAACATAATATACCGGTATACCAAATTTGGAGCAAAGCGAATAATTCTGCATGAAAATCCCGTTTATATAAATTAAGGAGGGTGGATTAGCCCCTTTTCCCCCTTTATCCTTAACTAATGAACCCCCAAAACTAATCAGGGAATTTCCTTAACATAATAAACCGGTATACCAACTTCGGAGCAAATCGAATCATTCTGCATGAAAAACCCATTTATCTAATTTAGGAGGGGCAGGCTAACCTCCCTTTTCCCCCTTTATCCTTAACCAATGAACCGCCAAAACTAATCAGGGAAGTTCTTTAACATAATAAACCGGTATACCAAACTCAAAGCAAATCGAATCATTCTGCATGAAAAACCCATTTGTCTAATTTAAGAGGGGCGGGCTAACCTCCCTTTTCCCCCTTTATCCTTAACCAATGAACCCCCAAAACTAATCAGGGAAGTTCCTTAACATAATAAACCGGTATATCAAATTCGGAGCAAATCGAATGATTCTGCATGAAAAACCCATTTATCTGCATTAAGGGTTGGAGTAACCACCCTTTTCCCCCCTTTATCCTTAACCAATGAACCCCCAAAACTAATCAGGGAAGTTCCTTAACATAATAAACCGGTATACCAAATACGGAGCAAATCGAATGATTCTGCATGAAAAACCCATTTATCTGAATTAAGGGGGGTGGACTAACCCCGTTTTCCCCCTTTTTCTTTAACCAATGAACTCCCAAACTAATCAGGGAAGTTCCTTAACATAATAAACCGGTGTACCAAATTCGGAGCAAATCGAATCATTCTGCATGAAAAACCCATTTATCTGAATTAAAGGGGGTGGACTAACCCCCCTTTTCCCCCTTTATCCTTAACCAATGAACCCCCAAAACTAATCAGGGAAGTTCCTTAACATAATAAACCGGTATACCAAATTAGGAGCAAATTGAATCATTCTGCATAAAAAGCCCATTTATCTGAATTAAAGGGTGTGGCCTAACCCCCCTTTTCCCCCTTTATCCTTAACCAATGAACCCCCAAAACTAATCAGGAAAGTTCCTTAACATAATAAACCGGTATACCAAATTCGGAGCAAATCGAATGATTCTGCATGATAAACCCATTTATCTGAATTAAGGGGGGTGGACTAACCCGGTTTTCCCCCCTCTATCCTTAACCAATGAACCCCCAAAACTAATCAGGGAAGTTCCTTAACACAATAAACCGGTATATCAAATTCGGAGCAAATCGAATGATTCTGCATGAAAAACCCATTTCTCTGAATTAAGGGGTTGGACTAACCCCGTTTCCCCCCCTTTATCCTTAACCAATGAAGTTCCAAAACTAATCAGGGAAGCGCCTTATCACAATGAACCTAGAAAAAATTTTTGAAGCAAATCGGATGTTTCTATCAAGAGTTATCGCGTTACGTACATACATACATACATACGTACGTACAGTACATACATACAGAACGGGCGGGCACATTAGTTCTCAGGCTTTGATAGCCTGTGACCTAAAAAGCGGTTCCTATTGTTTTAGGTGTTTATTAAAAATACCATCAACGCATCCTCATTAAGATATCTCGATGATATTTTTTTTAAACAAAACTAGAGTGAAATGTAAAAGAAAGTTCTTTTTCTAGACTTTAAATCAATATAACAATTAAAATTTATTAAATGTATACATTTATACAACAAATATATGATAATATATTAACTCAATAAATGTATGTTCTCCAAATATATCAAAAATGTATAAAAGATGCTACCTATAAAATTTTAACCTTTTTTTAATAGTATATCAAATCGCATTAAAAATATTATGGAAGGTAAGGATATTTATTTTTATTATGCCCAATTGATTGGCACTCTCATCGTTATGGGAAAAGGCTGACTAAATCCACCCACATTTGTAAAGTTGCATTTCTGTAAGGTTTGGACAGGCGTGACACATTCAATTTCATAAACATTGGTTATAAATATGACATGCTATTTTTTTATGTCACTGGAAACTTTGCAATTTATTTTATTTTGAAAAAATTTGGCCGTCTCAAAAATTTTGTATCTTAAAATATTTCAAAGCCTGCAATATTTTCTAAAGGTACACTCATTTCATTAAAAAAAGGGATTTTCAACAAATTGGGAATTTTTTATATGTTTTTAAAAAAATATATTATTTGAACAAGCCATAATCTTTACAATTAATGAAACGTTAAAAAAAGGGAAAATCTTTGGAAAATTGAAATAATTATTATATTTAACAAACAAATATGATGCACATGAACGTGATTATTTGCATAAGTGTTACATTTAGTACAGAGAAAATGTAAAAAAAAATATATATGCCGAGTTATTCTTCGGATACACACAGCATGGTAATTTAGATTTTTTATGCAGTAGCTGAGGTATTATAAGTGTAATAGGGTGGCTTCGCCCCTGGCACCAAACACAGCAAATTGCGATTGAGCTCACATCACGACCGCTATGCGGGCAAAATTTTCCTTTAAGTTAATAAAATTTACACATTTTGTTTGTTTCTAATACATAAAATAAAAGTTGTAGAAATGCAACCTACTTTCAATCAAATGTAAGAATTGAATATTCTATTGCGTTTGTAATCTTGCAAAATTTCAAAGGTAAAAAAGAAAATTGATCTGACATTACAGTAATAATAGGTACACCAAAGTTAACCTTATTAAAAATAAAACGAGTGCAATAAGACAGGAGTGATTGTGTCTCCGGAATGTTTTATAAGCACTATTTCATGCGAATAGTAATATTCTGCTTATAAATTCCGAGATTAAACAACACGCTATTTATAAATATCTGTTATAAAAATACAGAAATACAATTACGCTGAAAACCATTATCAGTTACGTTGGTTATATAGCACCAATATTTGCATTCATTGCTAAAAGTGTTGCCAAGTAAGCGGAATTCTGAATTCAAAATATGTAAGAGGCTTTTGATATAGTAACTTTCATTTTATTTAATTGACAAAAGTCTGTCGTTAAATAAAGTTAAAATTCTTAATAAAAATTACTGATACATATTTTCCATAAAAAATAGGCTTAACTTTCAACACCGACAGCTGGTACTTAACCTGGATACTTAACATTGTAAAATACTGGGTTTTCATTGTTAACACTTTGCGGATGTTGTTGGGAAGATCCAGGTCCATTTACCGGAACCAACTTAACTACCGAAACACACCTTGAAAGTGGGGGAAAATAAGTATGGTAAATGGGGGAAGATTACCATAAAGAGTAAGAGAGGTTAACTACTCCTCAATTACTGAACCTGAAATACCTGAATTATTATAGTGGGTATTTAAACATTATAATTTATAGACAAACATTTGTGATCGTAATTATATAAAAATGGTCCTGGCTATTCCTGATAATTAAACTAACCTTAATTATCTTAAATTGAGGCCGGAGGAAACACATCTCCAAAACGCCCCAAGCTGCGTTGTGTAATTTTAGTGAAGAAATAGCGTATAGACCGCGCAGTTGTATCTAAATAAAACTTATCTAAACTACGCATAAATGGCATCATAAAGCAGACTGTCATCTGAAATAAAACTTACATTAAAGTAAGACAATGGACTCATGTTGTATTAAAAACATAGCCATAAGTTAACAATAAACAAAAAGTTTATTTACAACTAATTTACATATTCACAAAAACAAAAATAAACAAAATAGAATTGTGTCACAAGACACCCGCGTTCCAAAGATCGAAATTGAATTAGTAATTGCATTAAATTTATCCTTTAAAATTAACATTGCAATTATTAACTAATTGCTTGAGTACCATAAATTGTACACCCCTAACACAAAATAAATTATTAAAACCTTGGGAATACAAAAAGTTAAAGAGAACAGACCTTCTGTAGAGAGGGATCACTTGTGGTTAAGGTCACACTTGAATCCTTGGCAACATTGAGTGATCTTTGATTTACACTCTCGGTAACGTTCACTAATTTAAAACACTTAATGATTAAAGCAATGTCCTAGGACGGTTGATCATAGGGTCATCCCTTAACGGGAAAACACGACCCGAATAAGTCGTCATCGTCGTAGAATTTCCTTTTAAACACTTAGGACATTGGAGCTGAACTCAATCCTTTAAAACTATCCCGGTTGAGAGAGCTGGAACGCATCTCTGGAAAACATCATAGTCTGGGAGCTCGCCTTCATCTCTGTGCAGACATCATAGTTCAGGAACTCGTATCACTCTCTTTATTTCTAAGACTTCATATTTTAAGAACTCGCATCGAGATATTTAATTTTAGTCTTCATGATATAGGAGTTTTCATCGTTCTCTTAAGTCATCATAGTTTAGGAGTTTTCATCGATATATATTTTTAAGTCATCATGTTTCTGGAACTCGCATCGAACTCTTTATTTTAAGACTACATAGTTTTGGAGCTTGCATCGATATCTATTTTTTCTTTGGGCTTCATAGCTTAGGAGCTTGCATCGATCTGCATCTGTTTATTTTATAGACTTCATAGCTTTGCAACTGGCATCGATATGATAGTAACTTCTTCCTTCAGTTACGACATCACCTCATGATGACAATGTGGAGGAGGTTGCTCTGCCCCCTTCGTCGAATGGTCGGTCAGCCTTGCTGACCCCCTCTTTTCCCTTCAACCTGCAAACCTCTGATTCGGTATTGCACTTTTTTCGGGGTATACCGTACTCCGCCCCCTGAGCGTCAGCGATCTTTGTTTCTGGACTCCGGGTCTCGCCTGTGTGGTCTGTTTTATTAGGTATCATAAATAAAGTAGTATCCCGTCATAAATACGACTTGGCATTTTATGTCAAGGTATTGTCAGGCTTGCAGACTCCGTGACTCGCTGAAAAGATCCCCTCTACAGATAGGACTCACTGTGTGGTCCTTCTCTTATTAAGACCTTATAGCATCAATACATATATGAGTATATTTATATTAAATAATAATAATAATAATCAAAATAACTACATGCAAGAACACACTCTAAATATATATAAATACATTTTATAAAATAATAATAATAATCAAAATATATAAATAATAGTATTTTTTATGACAATAAAATAAAATAATAACCTGCTGAAGTGGTATCAAGGGTATTTATGTAAGTTACATAATACACTTCCAGCAGATGTTGTCACGGTAGTGGCAGCATTTAGTTTTAATCCTCAAATGTCAAATTGACATCAGTACTTTTAAACAACATTTTCAGTGTCGTATGAAATCGAACAAGTCATTAACTTATTTACAAATAAATTTTATCCTAAATCTCTGTTCCATTGTGATATTTAAGGATTTAAAAAAAAAAAAAAAAAAAAAAAAAAGAAAGAAAGAAAGAAAGAAACTTTGGCAGTACCTGGGAAGAGTACAGTCATTCAGGATAACTTTGAACCATGGGGTGTAACTTTGCACCACCTTCTATTATTTCGATATTTTTGACTCCAAAAGACTAAATAAACTCCAGAACTGTGCTCTGTTGGCAAGGTTCTAAACTGGGATCTCTACTCTTTATTTTAGAACATAAATTAGAAACATTATGCGCAATTAATCGCATCATCTAACTATTTTTGTGAAGTACTGTTTAATTTTGAATTATTTTATTTTAATTTGAAGTTAATTTTGAATGTTGTTTTGAAGTTGTTGTAATCCAATTAAATTTTCATAGTAAGTAACAATATACTCATTTATAAGACATATTATTATCTAAATGTTGTAAATTTGTTAATATTTTGTGATTATTTATTTATTAATAGTTAATAAAATGTAAAATAAGAAGGCACTAACATTTTACCACATTTTCAGGGTAAATTCGGGCCGACTCAAAGTTTTACTGATAATAATTTACTGATTATAAGTGCTACTTTCAAAAATTTCCCATATTTGCAAGTATATTTGATATAAATACCGAGCATTAGATATAACATGTAAATATTTTCACAAATCTGTGTGAAATACACAAAATACATTTATAGGCGTTATTCGGGGCAGGGCTACTAGATTTTGACATTTCATACATTCGACATTTTTTATTGTTGTTTGAATATTACTAGTACTAGTATGTATTACTGTAACTATGGATATATTATTGAGTTAAAACATTGAAAATTGTTTTTCACTGCATTTTTATGTTTTATCTGAACAATAAACCGTTTTGGCATAGATGCCGTAACTTCCCTCAGCGGTTTTTGTTTTGAATTGTTTGGCGATTTTTTGTTGGCGTGTTGGCGGTGTTTACGGATACGACAAACTCGATATGTAAACCCCGTGTGACGTGTCGTGTTGTGACAACCCCTGAGAAGCTTAGAATTTTGTGGATGTATTTTGATGTCGTGTTCTATCGTTGTCTTTTTATTTTTATGTTAATTTATTGGATGTATTTCATTGATCCATTGATCCATTGATCCATTGATCACATTTCATTGTTTATGTAGTTCGTTTAAACGCTGTTGCTGAAGTAATTAAGAAATATGAGGAAATTTTGACAAGAAAGGGAGGTTTGTTTATAGCGTGTCAGTGCGTATTAAGCCTATTTTGGAAAATGAGGGCGATGTTATGAGAGATATTTCGTGCACTGGAGGTTTAAAAAAAGCAGATGTCTGTTAAGATATGTTGATAATTTTATGTATATTTTGTTGCTTTAAGATTTTTTTTACATTTTGAGATTGCTACAAAACGAGAACTGCTGAATTTTGAGAATGCTATACCGCAAAAAATGCTGAATTCGGCGATGTTTTTTTTTTTTTTTTTGGTAAATGTGCGCGAAGCGTTCATACAACTATTGCTTATTGCCACTTTAGCGAGTTTCGTTTTTTAGGTATATTTTGCTGCTTTAAGAGCTTTTTACATTTTGAGATTGCTACAAAACGAGAACTGCTGAATTTTGAGAATGCTATACCGCGAGAAATGCTGAATTCGGCGGTGTTTTTTTTTTCGGTAAATGTGCGCGAAGCGCTCATTCAACGATTACTGATTGCCAGTTTAGCGAATTTTGTTTATTATTTACATTTTATTTTCGTTAAGCCAAACATGCGTATAAACCGGTGCTTGGCGACATTTACTACTTGGCGGAAAAGGGGTTTTCACGCCAAGAAGAATTCCAAGATGGCGGCCGGGGGAACTTATGACATCTGTTCCAAAGTTTTTTTTTTTTTTTTTTTTTTCATTTCTAAATATTCATGGTTCTGTTCTGCTACTTTTCATATGCATAATATTTGTTGTAACATCATAAATTATACAAATCTTGTGATGTTGGGAAATGTAAATTTGGAATTCTTACATATCTGAAAACATTTTTTGGGGTTTAAAGTTGTCCTATACATTTTTTTACATTTTTTATAATGAATTATTTTAGATAATATTTATCATATGGTGCAAAGTTACCCTAAAAGGTTGGGTAACTTTGAACCAGGTTAAAAATTCATTTTTATTGCTTTTATCCTTATTATTCCTTAATTTTTGATAGTCAAACAATTATTTTGGATCATTTCTTCTCTATTATACCCCTAGTCGCAACAATATTCTTAAAATAAGAGTGTGGCATTTGAAAATACAGAACATGCGGATCAAAGTTACCCTGAATGACTATATTTCGACCGTTATTCATAATTAATCAATAATGCATAAATATTAATATACATTGTAATTATCTCCAACAGCTCCACAAAATCTCAAAAATATTTACTATAAGTTCTAAATATTAATAGTGAAATTGGAAAATACGTTTTGATAATTTACATTTTGCACATATTTGCGGAAAATTGGATGTTTCTACGAGATAACGATCGCATTGATCAGTATTTGGGAATATTCGAAAATTTTACCAGAAAAATATGCTGAAAAATATCAGTGTCAAATATTAACCAATCAAATCGGAATTTTCAGCTATTTTTGGTAGAAATTCTGCATATACGTGACAGATTACCACATTATCTCGGAAAATTTGGAAGAATTCTCGAGAACGACGCAGGATTGACATCGGCGGCTGTTTTTAATTTATTAATATTCAGCAGGATTTGAAGAAAACTTTACATCTGAGAAAAATATCCGTAAATAGTGGCAAGAGCGGAATATAAAATTAACCGATAGCTATTACTGTTAAATTTAGTGCTTAATTTCTGCCGGAGCTCATCTACGACACTTCTTTGATTTTAGTGAATATTTAAATATTGGCCAGAATTCACCAGAGCTAGTAAATACTGCGCTCCGGAGTGCACCGGAACAAAGCTTTGTATTGTATTTTACTAGTTACTTGGCGAGTACGGTTTTCTGAAAATACCCCACCCCTCATTTTAATATTTTTGAGCAGTTCATTTATTTAATTTTATTATATATAAATGCTTTTACCTATTGCCAAATTGCATTAAAAATTATTTTGCTAAAGAGGAAAGTACTTTTAATTTTGTAAATAATATATGAAATATAAATATGTGGGTGCAAGTTACAGGAGAATAGGAGAACTTATCAATATATTGACAGATATTGATATTTCTTAACTATCGCAATAACAATATCTAAACTTTGACTCTGTTGATATATCCAATAAAATAACAGTATTAATAAACACTGAAATTACGAACACGAGCCCCGAAAAAAAAAATATCGCCAAATATCTCAAAACACTATAAAATAATAATGTTTTGCGCTCACCACCAGAGCGCCGGCAAAAAATATATTCCAATGTCTTCAACCGTATGCCTCATTCGAAACAAAAAATCTACATAGGTATTCTTCATTTCCGCTGATCATCCCCAATAGAAATTACCCCAAATATTGCTATACATTCCTTCACTCTAAACCTAGATTTCGTTCGACTGTCTGCGTAATACTGAATAACACTTGTCGTCCTTCATTCTCTGATAACTGTGATTGGCCTACACATATTCTAATAACTCCAGATAATTGATACATCATGGATAATTGCGCAAGAGCACTGGTTATTCATTGTCGAGTTTGATACACAAGATAGTTAGTTATCACCAAGTGGATACATAAGTAGCTGGGATACTCGGCTTGCAAGCAACCAATCAGAGTCGGCTAATGGGAAAGTTTCGCATTTTGTTTTTGGCCAAGTTGGTGAAAAGCTCACGGTCGAAGCAGTCGTTAATTTCAATGATAGGTTGCTTTTAAAAAATGCTTCCCAGTCAGTAATGCTTATTCATATTGCACCGTCGCTTTCTTCTTTGTCGTTTGCCGAATTTTCGTTAGAGCAAAGTTTTCTCGAGTTAATGTACTATATCCTATCTTGATATTTTCCAGCTATGAATACTTATCAAAAAACAAAATTTAATTAGCATAAAACTATTCTCAAATATGATTTGAGTTTTTACATTTATTTTTTTAAAAGGGGTTCACTATTGTTTTTTTGTAGTAAATAGGTAGGAAGATATAAATACAGTGATTTTTTCTATTAAGAATGAATTGATTCCAGCGAGAAAGATTGAAAAGCAACATTTCTGTTGCATCTATAATCCACTGAAAGCTGTTTAATAACAAGTATATTAGCCTGACATGTGGCATTAAATTAATTTTAGTTGTTCCTGCCTCTTTTCCTGTGTTAATTTAAAAAAAAATCGTCAACGTCTTAAACTAAAGAATTTTTATTTTTTTTTAATTTGAATGTTATAATTTTATCAGCTATTCGAAAAATAATAAAGGGGGCAGATCACGTTGACGGTTTAAAAAAATATGTTTTTTTCACAAATTTCGGAATGGATATCTTCAAAAGTTACAAATTCACTGCAAAAAGCATTTTACAAAAGTAGCAATTAAAACAGAAGTTATGGCTAAAAATATCTTGCATAAAAGCATTTGCAAAGTGTGTTATAAGGAAAATTTGAAGCCGTTTTTCTAAAAATTAATTTTTTGGTATTGCGTGCACTCTCATTTAAAAATTAATTGTCATAGAAACTTGAAATTAGGTAGATTCTTAGTTTACATGTGTTAATTTATGCTGAACCTCAATTTAGCTCGATTTTTGTCAATAAAATTGAGGATTGAAAAAATAAGTATACATTTTTGTTGCAATTTAGTGAATATGATTAGAAAAGCCATTAATTATGCTAAATAATTTGAATTTACTTTCAAATTTAGGTTCAGTGTAAAATATAGCATTTTAAGTTACCAAATATGAAACAGTAAACATATATCGGCAGTAGAGTTTGTAAAATCGTGCGCGTAAAATGCATATTTTAATATTCCTATTTTTCAAAAGCCCATTTTTTTCGTTATGATTTAATTAATTAATATTAAAAAATATACTTGTATTTGAATATTTTATCAAACCAAAAGAATGTTTGAAAGTAAAGAAAAAAAAATGTAGCGTTTCGTTCACTGGTTAAGAAACTACAGAGTTTTTCGTACTTTTTTATATACGGTCACTTTCTAGCTGCTCAACGTGATCTGCCCTCTTAAATAGTTAAAATGTAACTGATAAATAATGCATAGAGTAGGAAGAATAGGAAACATACTATTTTTGAAGGCAAATATATCGCAACAAATGGTATAAGTATAAACAGATATCAAATATTGGTTTCTTTTCTAAAATATTTTTTTGTATAAATATATATAAATATTTTAATATACTATGTAAACATATAGGTATAAGATATTGATTCTTTGCTCTCTACGTCTTTTTTTACTTAAAGTGCTGCAATATCATTTATGTTTTGAAATTAGAAAAAATACTATTCTCGCACAATTTAAGGTTGCGATATATCACAAATATCAATTTAAACTCGTTGATATATTGCGATATTAAATTTCTGATATCGTCGATCCCTACACGAGAATACGCTACATTTGTTAGTACTGAAAAATAATATAGCTCCGGCACTTTTTTTTATTTAAGCACTGGCTAAATTTCCGCTAGGTCCTTGACTGCATGTCAGATATATTTGGCAAGAAACATTCGGATCCGATATAAGACGATTGTGTTGCTGGAAGTATCCCAAGGTGTTCATGTCAGAGTCACAGGTTATTGCATGATCATTACGAAATTGCTGCATTATGTGGTTAACGCGTTCAATGCCATGAGCATCATTGGTGGGTCACAATTTTTTTTACTACGGTCCGTCAGGGTTGCGAGTTTGTCCTCCGAAATTTTAAATTATTCCCGTAAATTTAGTAAGAAGAAATTTTACTTCATGTGATCGCTAACTATACCTTATTAAATAAAGCATTCAATACTATTATTTATTTCTGGTATGAGCACGAAATTTCTGAATAAATATGGAGGTCAAACTGGCAAACCTGTGTGCCGTAAACATCACCCACTGGTCATAGGTAGTTTTCCATATAATATGAAATAAAAATCGCTGAGAATCCGTGATTATTTTCACCATTAAATTTTGATTGTAAATTTTGCCTTATTTAATTCGAGCATTTTTCCCAATTCAATTAGGCAAAATTTTCCTGTTTTGAAACCCGGTGATAAAAGATTAAAAAATAAATAAAAAACGCTCGTTCCGAATGGATTTAAAACACTTTAATTAGTCTTTTTAAATTTGGTACCCTGGTGATCGCTTTACATTCCTACATGAGAGCAGCCAACGTGTTAATTGTTGAGACCAATATAGGATATTGTTCACCAGACTTTACAGAATATAAAACATATTCTCAAAATTGTTTAATCATATTTTTTTGATTGAAAACTAAACTTCGATATCTAAGAACACTCTTTTTGGAAAATCACTCTGGAAACATACCCATTGTGCACGTTTTCTCGACATTAATCAGAACTCTGTTTGTTAAGCCCATTTGCCTGCGAACATAACAGACTCCGATGTTACACCTAATGATTATTAAAAGTATATTTCTTGTTTTCGTAGCATATGGATTATTTGACCCTCTCCCTCCAATATAGCCTGATATCAGACGCCTAACTTAAATGATAAACCGCAACGTTTTAAAAAAGGCTTTCGATGAAATTTTATTTTGACTGATATCTTTTAAACAGCCCGCCCACTTTTATGGCTTAGATCCTTTTTTTTATCGCAATCTTTAATAGCATTTTAATTCTGCTAATTCAGTGACCGGTTTTTTTGAAAAAAAAATCTTCAGCGAGACGGATAAATTAAGTTTTTGGAGCACACTGTATTTCTGCAAATAAGTAAATTTCTGTAAATAAAAAATTGATGTATACGTGTGTGTGTCTATGTGTTAGTGTTCGTTTTTTATTTTTCGTAGTCTACCAGATCTTTATAATTTAAACTGAGTAAATAATTATTTATATCTTCACATGCAGAAAAAAATGAATTATTTTTGAACAAATTTAACGATTTATAGTTTTGTAATGCCGACAAATGTTTTTCAATATTGTATTTTGTATTCAAAATACATGACATCAGTTAAAGATTAAAACTTTCACAATACAATAACACACAAAAGATATTGGTATTCAATAGTAATAGGATTGGTTTGGAAGATGAGTATTTTTCAAATAATCGAGACTCTTAACTAAATTCCTAAATGAAGAAACGATAATGCATGAAAATAACATTCTAAAAATATTTCTTAAGCTACAGCCTTCGACAGGCAACAAACTGAAATGTTTATTTGAACATCCGAAAAAAAAAGTTGAAAAGGAAGAAACATTAAAATATCACGAACTTTAATAGACCATTTTTCTACAAAAATTTAATTTAATTTCATTAATATTTTCAGTTAATAATAGATTTCAGTTTCTTCTGCTTTATTTTTACTTTCTTCTATCTTCAATAGAAGAAAGTATTCCAATCGAATTTTTTTTACTTACGATTTTCAACGGATTTACAGGTATTAGGGTTCAGAAATCCCCAAAAACATGTTTATAAAAAATATCTGCATGTCCGTCCGTCTGTCCGTGTGTCGCCATTGTACCATCGAAAATTGTGTGATGTTATGCATAGAATTGCACCAAATGTTTTGTGTACGTATTTGACTGTGTCAGGCAGGTCCTCCTTCAATTTAGAAATATTCTGAAAGAAGGGGCGCTGTAATAGAAATTTTTGTGCGATTTTTATTATTGTACCATCGAAAAGTGTATGAAGTTATAGATAGAAATGAACCAAATTTTTTGTGTGTGTTTTTCGATATGGCCAGTAGGTCCTCCCGGAATTTGAAAAAAAATTGCAGGAAGGGGGCTCTGTAATTGTGATATCTGTTCCATTTTCATTATTGTACCATCGAAAAGTGTATGAAGGTATGCATAGAATTGAAGCAATTTTTTGGTATGTTTTTAGCAATGCCAGCAAGTCCTCATTCGATTTGTAAATATTCCGTCGGAAGAGGTCGCTGTAATAGCGATGTCTGTGCCATTTCCATTATTGTTCTGTCTATAAGTGTATGAAGTTTTACATAGAATTGAATCAATTTTTTGTGTATATATCTAGCTGTGGCCTGCAGTTTCTCTTGAAATGTCTAATATTCTGTTGGAAGAAGTAGCTGCAATATCCATTTTTGTGCGATTTTCTTTATTTTATCATCGAAAAGTGTATGAATTTATGAATACAATTGAAGGGATTTTTTTGTGTATGTTGTTTGGCTATGGCCCACAGGTCCTCCTTGAATTTGGAAATATTCCGGCGGAAAGGAGTGCTGTGATATTTTTTTATAATTTTTCCTGTTTTTAGTTGTTCTGCTGTCCGTCGGCGGTTCGAACAACGAAGGGAACTCGCCTTCTGCTGAGCTGGCTATTTGCAAACAGCTGATGTACAACAGAATGGTGAAAAACTATTGATTTCAATAAATATCATGATCAAGATTAACTCGTTTTTACATCGATTAATTGACTGAAGTAGAAGTTTAAGATGAAAATCAAATTTGGTATAGTATTTAACTAATAATATGGCAGTATTAACATATGTAACTACTTTTTGAAATATTAAGATGTATGAGATGGAAGAAACTTTTGGGATTGCCATATCCAAGTAGTTATTGTTATGATCGGGATGATTTTAAAATAAACGTGAGGTATTTGAAAATTAATATGATTCTAAGAATTTTAATGTTATTACATTTATTACATAAAACTATAATTATTACGTAAAACTATAATAATTCTATCCGTTCATAGCAATTTTTCTTAATTATTAAAAATATATAAACCTCAATCAATATGCTGGCTTTTAACTTGCACTACCCTTGTCAGCGCTGAGGCAACTAATGGGTTCCATGGATTAATACCATCTAGTGAAGGTTAGTGGGACTTTTTTGTATACCTAAATATGTAATACTCATCAACGAAATTTTAAGTGCACTTGATAACCAAGTATAAGAAACTCTCTTTGTGATAAAAAAATGGCAATAAAGGGTTATTAAAAATTTCGATTTTGTTCCCTTTCTTAAATTAATTTGTTTTCTTTTGAAATATTATGTTGTGGTATTTTTTGAAATTGAAAAACGAAAAATTTCTTGTATTAATTAATTAAATATTTTATTGTAATAATTAAATAATTAAATATAATTAAATATAGAGTTAATTATATATCATTAAATATATATCATTAAATATAGAATTAATTATATATGATTAAATATTTATATATAATTAAATATAATATAGTTTTGTGATATTTAGTATAATTTTGTTATCGTTATTTGGACTTACATTCAGGTAGGAAAGTACTGTTCAATAATATAAATTATTAATTCAAAATATTTCAGTATAATTAACTTAATACTTTAAAATTAATTGATAAATATTTAAAATATATTACTAACCACTTTCTTTTAAATATATTTAAGTATTCCTGATTTGAATGCCAAAATTATATCTACCAGTGTTTCATATTTCATATCATAATTACCCATGTGCTATTAAACTATGACATACAATTGAGGTATTTTGACAGAAATCAATTTCATATAAATAAAGGGTGATTTATTCATAAATCAGAGTGCATAAAACAACTGTCAATAACGCATGGACGTTCTGTGTCACAAACTCTTTACTGTGACAATTTCCATTGACATATTGAGGATCGATATGAAAATGTCTGGGAATGAGTAACTACTTTAAACTTTCAAGTATAGTTTAATAAATAAACGAATTATTTTTTAACCCATAAATGAGTTAATTTCCCTTTTGTTATACTTATATCTCTATGTATTTAAGAAAGCTTAAAAATTGGCTCTTAAAAATTCTTTTGTTATAATTAATTCTACTTGTTATAATTATTCAAAAATGTCATTACAAATGTATTTTGTATTAAATTCGAAATTATTACGAATAGTTTTTTAGCCACGGAAATATATAAGCAGTCTATATGTGTTTCCACAAAATTGCATTTTGCAGTAATGGAAGACACGTCATCGTTTGTTTATGAAAAAATTCCATTATTGATACATTTTTGTAATCTATTTTCATTGTAAATAAAAATTAAATGCCACGCTTTTCATGAAGACATTACCAGATTTTACGTAAGGATTTTAAATTCATTATTGATTCCTATTGATGTCTGATGTTTTTATTACGGTAAATAGCTAAAATAATCCTAAGAAAATTCTAGTTATGCTTATTTTATAAATATTTTATAATTATATATAGCAAAGTGCACAGATGTATCCAAAAAATTCTTTTTGTATTTATTTTTTCTTATTGGTCTTCCATGTTTACATTTCTTGTATTTTTCAATCTTTCTTAAACCCATACTTAATACTCCATATTTAACACATTACACTTCATACCTACATGAATATGCATTTGCATGCTCATACATATGTAATTCATCAATATTTACTACCTATTTCCATACTTATATAAAATAACTTATTATTAATTCAACACATGTAATCCACATATTGATTACAAAAATTACAAACACGCTTTTTGTTTTTTCAAAATAATAATAATAATAATAATAATAATAATAATAATTCCTATATTTTTTAACATTGTCCAAAGTAGTTGAGAAGTGTTTATGAGTTCCCTTTATTTCGTCTGCTGTATTGATTATCCGAGCTCCAACCCAGGTAAAGGTATTTGGATTGCCATACATTGTTAAAAATTTCTGTAAAAACATAGAAAAAAAAGCGAGACTCTCTGTAAATTTACACTAATTACCGGTTAAATGATTTCGATTGAGTTTCTCGATCACCATTTTACAGACATTGCCCTTATCTTATATCTGACTCCCTGAAGGGATTTCCATGTCTTTATTTAAAGATATTTTTATCTTTGTTAAAACTTATAATTCAAAATACATACTTTTAAAATTCTTTTCCAATTTTATTAGATATTTTAAAGAAGAAAATTTAGTTTAAAAATTGTTTTTTAAAAGCTTTGAATAATTTAGAAAGGGAAATATCATCTCCTCCTAGTTAGTGGGGATTTTTATCGACAATCACTTCGCAGTTCTTCCCTTCACCATACATCAGAAGCTTGGCAATATTAAAAGTAAATTGCGTAGTATTATTTCAAATCTGTTATTATTATTACAATGCTATTATTATTATTATTTAATTGGTAAATGCGTCATAAGAAATATATTAATCTTCTAGAAACATATTACACAAAATGAATAAAATAATGAAAACGTAAAAAATCACTTTAAAATAATAAATAACATTTATTCGGTTTATTTTTCTCTTATTTCTTACTAAAAAATTCTTTTAAAAAACGTTAGCCCATTAAAATATAAATAGTGTGCGATAATTTCGAAAAATTCTCTAAAACATTATTCTTATAAAAAATGAATTAGATTTAATTTTTTTATTTATTACTTAAACTAATTAAAAATTAAAATTGATTAAAAAAATAATAGGTATTATGTATCGGTCTAAAATAATTTAAAATGAACCGTTTGAGAATTTTCTAAGAAATATATTTGTAGCTAAATCTTTGAAAATCACAAGTATAAAAGATTTTTCCCCGCTGAATCATAAAAGACATACTTTGCACTCAAAACCCACAACTTCTATAACCGAGTCAGTAAAGTGTTCTTCTAGCACCTGGAAGGCCCGGGATCAAGCCCCAGGAAGGGTATAAACAAATCATGTAAATAGTAGATTAAATGATACGGCAGTTCAAGTTCACTCGAAAAATTCAGCTCCTTTGAAGCTCACTAAAAATTAAGTGCTTAAATAATTTTGAAAACTAAATTTAATTATTATCATTAAAAATAAATTTGCAGAGTCTTGTGTAATTTTAACGATGTTAATTTACAGAGTCTATTGTAATTTTACCGTATAACTTCTCTGTTATTTAAGATAATCTCGGTTTTCCTAATCTCTGTAATTTTACATATGACTTGAGATAATGGATTACCAGTAGATTTTCTGTAATTTCACAGAAACATTTTCTAACAGTGTACAAGGAAATAGGTTATTTTAATTTACTATGGCATATTTGCTTTTGAAAATGAAGCATGTAATTTTATAATTTTTTACAGGGTCTCTCAAGAAAATACCTTTACGTTAAACTATATGGAGACAAATTATTTGCGTTGTATTATAATGATATCACACTATTAAAAAAAAAATACATTGCGCTGCATTACAACTGTTTACTATAGAATGCGACGTGCATCGTATTCATCGTTCATTTACTGGGACACATGAAATGATTAGGTTATAGTACAGCTTATGAAAAATAATGGCTGAAAATGCTGCTGTGGTAAATATTTTTTTTTTTTTTTTTTGACGAAAATTTGTAAAGGGCAATTTGCAACTCAGCTACGCGGTTCTTAATTGAACTTAATTTTAACATATTATGTAGTATATATACAAACCTATCGGTAACATACAGTGCTTTACAAAAGAATGCGAATATTTTTACAATTAGGGCTGACTGTGGTAAGTCAACCCCTTTTTAGAATACTTCATTTTTAAAGTAACAATTTACATACATCAATTTTGAATCAGTTTAATTTGAACTTATCAACTTATTTCATTTAATACTATGTTAATAAAGAAAAGTTTATCATTAATTTCTAAAATAATGCTTTAAATATTTTTAAACTGCTTTTTTCTACAAAAATCTGGTGAGTGCCCTACTTATCCAATATGAAGAGAAAAGTGGGCCCACCGCTCATTATTTAAATTTAAATCTAGCATTACTAAATAAGAGGTAAGTGGATGTTACTTCACAAAGTATAAAATAAAATGTAATATTAGTGATTTTATTGTAAATGTATCTATGCACGAATTATCTACTCACATTTAGATTAGTATGACAGGTAATAAAAGACATGAAAAAAAAAAGAGAAATGCAATTTAACAAATTACAACGACCATTTCGAAAATAATTTTTTCAAAGATTAAAATTTAAGACATAAAAAATCGCACTTAGTTGATCATACATTACGTACGCCATGAATTAAACATTAATTGTGTTATTATACGAAAAATTGCAAGCGACAAAAATCGCCTGCTTCACATTTCCTGAAACTTACGTATTATCCACCTGAAACTTACGTATTATCCAAGCATTTCATTGGCTTTTCGGGAAAAGGCTTTTCCATCGTCCAAGAAATCTGACGACCAATTTTAAATGAAATTTCCTTCTTAAACTTCTAAACATTCCACAATATTACTTTTTACACCATCGTATAGAGAAATGTACTTTTAAACGCAATTTGTTTGAAAGCTCTATCTCAATTTGTTTCTGAGTTGTTGCTTTTTTTTTTGTAGTTTTTATTAATTTTTGTCATAGTGGCAACAGAATTATCCACTGAAATCTGTTGAAATCTGTGAGTATCTGTTGAAAGTAAAGGAAAATACAGATTACTCTATAGACCAATCAGAAAACGAATAAAATGCGGATTAAACCAATAAAAAACTTCAGATAAGCTTTTGATTTTCTACCCTGACGAGAACAATAGCCATTTTTTCAAATGGTTAAAAAAAAAAAAAATACTTGTATGAACTTTTTTGGAATCCGAAAGGGATATGTTTTACTTTAACGTATAAAACAGTGCTGAAGAAACATAATAACGATCATAAGGATTAATGTTGACACATTAGCAAACATTGTAAGTTGAAAAAGAAATTAGAAACACTAAATGGCAGCGTCTATTTAAAGTTGGCTGAGGGAGAATCGCAATTCCTTCATCCTCAGTAATAATCCCAACAGCATCAGCAACAGGCTAATAAAAAGTTTCACTAATTCTATCCTTTCTTGCAAATTTATTATTTTTTCATTTGTACTAACTTCTAAAATTAGAGCTACATAATAGAGGACTGTCAGAGGAGATTAATTTTTATATTCTATTTAAATCACTATTTTTCAGAAATAAATTTTGTAGCCTATTTATGCATGTAGCATTTTTATGCACTCTTGCAAAAGCAGTCAAAGTGCATGTGAAAGAATTTTATTTTATAAAAGTGGTGCGAGATCGAATAAAAAAAATAGTCGCCTGTATCAGCCCTAATAATACTTTATGGGTTTTTTTATGCAAGTTTCACAAATAAATAGTCACCTGCTTTAGCAGTTTTTTTTACTAAACTTTTAATTCCTTCTACGTCTTCATAATTGACTTTTAATTCAAAATCAAAAATGTGTTTGTAAGTGCACTACAGTTTTTATAAACAATATCGTTAAGCAGTTGCGATTAAGTTTATATTTTTAACGATGCATACCCTCTGTATCCATTTTGAAAAAAAAAAAAACATAACCGTAAGTACTATAGCAATTAAATGCAATTGCTATAGTACTATATAGTAGAAGAAAATATAGTAGTGCAAATACTATAATTTCTGCAATATGGCTTAAAATTTTTAAGCCATATTGCAGAAATTTATTACTTATTTGGGGTGCGTAGGACAGCCAAAGCCTACTTACCACATAATGGGGACCCCTACCCCTAATAAACAAAATTATGGGGTAAGTGGGAACCTCCTCTTACAAACTTTTTATTAGCAATATTTGTAAAAATTCAAATTACAGTATGTATTTTATGTTAAACCTTACACAACAGTAGAATAAACATACTAAAAACTAACCTGGAAACACATGTTGAGAAAATGTTGTTTGACTCTTTAAAATACAGTTCTGGAAATATATTTTATATCCGTTCTATGAACAAAATAATAAATGAAACAAACCTCAAATATATGCAAAACGCATCAGTGTAGCGTAATTTGTCGTGATGAATGCAAATAATTGTGAAATATCATGTACGTATTTTAGCTTGAAGGGATGACCCACTTACCACAGTGGTCCACTTACTCCAATCACACTTATTGCTTGTAAGAGTTGAAATTATGTTTTCTAATGTATTATGGATTTTACAATTTGTTTTCATAGACATAATCTTTCATCTTATTCATTTGTGAAGATTTGTTATCGCATTTTGAATGTATATAGAAGATATTTCAGAATGTATGCTTGATGCATGTTTTTCATACTTGTTTAACGGATAAAGAATCTTTTCACACTAGATTCAACTAAAAATTTATAAACACAAATTTCAACTAAAGAATGATACATGATTATACTATATATAGTATATAGTTTTAATAAAAATCAGTTTTCAGCAAAATAAAATAATAACTGGATTAGCACTAAAATTGGAATAAACTTATAGAAAGAAAAGAAAAGAGCGATACTGTATGAAAATTTGTAATCTACAAAGAGGATGTGAGTTACTTTGTATTAAATAAAAAGTTATATTTCATTTCTAATACTTTCAATGAAGTATTGATAGGATGCTCTGAAAAAAAATCTATTTTGAAAAAAAATAAATAAATAAAACCTAAGTTTTTCAACATGTATTAGAAATTTGAAAAAAAAAAGAAAATCAGAACGTAAAATTCTTTTATCAATCTTTTTTCTTTCTTTTCTTCCCCTTATAATTCCCCTATCGCTTTTAATATGCTGTTGTTTTATTCAATAGCATTAATCTAACAAAAATAAATTAATTTCGACAAAAAAAGACAAAAAAAAAATCCAGATAAAATCTTCTACAAAAAGCAGCAAGAAAAACGAAGTTAAAATCATTTGGGATATTTTTATATCGTCATTTGGTAAACGAATCGTTGCAGTTTTCAAAACTTTGGCGATTAAGCTATCATTTAGAATTTTTTGTATCCATAAAGACATTACGTGGTTTTTTGTAAAGTTTTTAACTTTTGAATTTTCTATTTTTTGTAAGAAAAAGGGGAAAAAATGATTTACGCTTGTTTTATAAATCTTTTCCTATTTGTGTTATAAAGGTACCGGAAAGTCTTTTTCATTACTTGTCTTGTTTACAAAAGAAATGAAAAGGTTTCCGATACTTGTAAATAAAAGGCATTGCTTTAATCGATCTTATTTAAACATTTTCTGCCTTTTAAAAGACTTATGTTTGACAATCACAAATTAATGTATATATATATATATATATATATATATATATATATATGTTACGACCAATTTGATAAATTCGGTTATTATAAATAATAAAAGGTTATTATAAATAGTAGCCATTTATTATTAATAATAAACGCATCGTTTGGTAAATTTGATAAATATAGCATATTAATTAGATTAACCGGTTATTATTTAAAATTACCTTTTAACTTTTGTAAATATGATTAATTAAGCACAGTGACGAACATTTTCTTTTCTGGAACATGTATGCACTATCATTACTACATGAAGCTAATAACAAAAATAATTGTTAAGAGACAATAATACTAAATGAAAAGACTTGCCCTATTATTTAAAGCCAGGATCGAAGGTGATAAATATATTCTATACTTCTATACTAATATTATAAATAGGCAAAAATTGTTTATTTGTAGGAGGTAAGCTCTGGAACTATCGAATCGATTCCAAAAGTAATGTTATCAAAATGACGGTGTTACTCCAACTTAGAACATAGGCTATACCTTCTAAAAATGCAATTTTTTTGTTACTGAAAGGCCTAGAAACATGAAATTTGGAATGGTAGTTACTTAAAAGATACTAATGATCTCTAAGGACATTTTTTATAAAAATCGAAATTAAAAAAGGGTGAAAATGCGAAAAGCATTCTAAAAAACGTTCTAAATGGCAATTTTTACGCAATTTCAGGAAGTACCAAACCGATTTAAAAAATAATGGTGTCAAAATGATGGTGACAACCCTTGCTCCAACATAGGCTACATTTCATGTCGGTGCCACTTCCCTAAAGGGGTTCAGGAGCAAAAACTCGTTCGAAATTGCGATTTTTGTGTTAATGAAGAATCCAGATCCACGGAATTTGGCATGGTAGTTGCTTATTAGATATAAATTATCTATCTCTAAGAACATTTCTTAAAAAAATCAAAATTTAAAAAGGGTGAAAATGCACAAAAATCATTCTAAAAAACGTTCTAAATGGCGATGTTTACGCAATCTCTAGAAGTACCAAACCGATTTCAAGAAAAATGGTGTCAAAATGATGGTGACAATCCTTGCACCAATGTAGGCTACATTTCATGTCGGTGCCACTATCCCTAAAGGGACTGCAGGGCAAAAACACGTTCGAAATTGCGATTTTTGTGTTACTGAAGGGCCCAGATGCATGGAATTTGGAATGGCAGTTACTTATAAGATATAAAGATCTCTAAGAACATTTCTTAAAAAATTCGAAAATTATAAAAGGGTGGGGGGCTTATAAGATTTCTAAAAAACGTTTTAAATGGCGATTTCTACGCTAATCTCAGAAAGTACCCAATCTATTTCAAAAGTAATGTTTGGAAATTGATGATGACAGCCCTTTCTCCAACATAGGCTTTATTTCATGTCGGTGTCACAACCACCTAGGGGTTGCAGAAACAGAAAACGCTCTAAATTGCGATTTTTGTGTTACTGAAGGGCCTAGAATCCTGAAATTCGGCAGAGCAGTTATTTATAAGATACAAATGATCTCTAAGAACATTTCCTAAAAAATCGAAATTTAAAAAGTGTGAAAATGAACGAAAAGCGTTCTAAAAAACTTTCTAAATTGCGATTTCTACGCAATCTCTACGCAATACGAAGTACCTAAACGATTTTAAAAATAATGGTGTGAAAACGATGGTGACAGTCCTCGCTCCTCCATAGGCTGTATTTCATGTAGGTGCCACTATCCCAAAGTGGGTGAAAGTGCAAAATATTATCTAAATTGCGTTTTTTGTAATACTGCAGGGGCTAGGAATTCGAAACTAGGCATGGTAACTGCTTATAAGATGTAAATGATGACTAAGAACATTTCCTAAATAATTCGAAACTTAAAAGCGGTGAAAATCTCAGGACGCAATCTCAGAAAGTACCAAGCCGATTTCAAAAGTAATGGTTAAAAATTGATGATGACAGCCCTTTCTCCAATATAGGATCCATTTTATGTCGGCGTCACTACCACCTTGCGGTTGCATTTAAAAAAAAAAAAACGTTCTAAATTGTGATTTTGTGATATTGAAGGGGCTAGCAACTTGAAATTTGGCATGGTAATTACTTATGAGATGTAAATATTCTCTGAGAAGAGTTCTTTAAAAATTTGAAATTTAAAAGGGGTGAAAAATGAACGAAAATCGTTCCAAAAATGCTCTAAACTGCGATTCCTACGCAATCTCAGAAAATATAAACCGATTTCAGATTTAATGGATTCAAATTGATGGTGACAGCCCCCACTCCAACACAGCCTATATTTTCATTGTTGTCATTACCACCAGATTGTTACAGGAGCAAAAAATGTTCTAAATTGCGTTTTTGTGTTACTGAGGAGGGTAACATTTTAAATTTGGAATAGTAATTACTTCAAATATGCAAATGCTTTCTAAGAATTGTCGAAAGAAAGTTCCAAATTTAAAAGGATGAAGTGAGCGAAATGCGTTCTATAAGTTTTCTAAATTACGATTTTTATGCAATCATATGAAATAGCAAACCGATTTCAAACATAATTGTTGCAAATTGATGGTGATAGAATCTGCTCAAACATAAGCTATATTTTATGTTGAGGGTTGCAGGAGCAAAAACTTTCTAAATTACGTTTTCAGCGGTACTGAAGAGGCTAGAAACTTTAAATATAGCACGTTAGTTACTTATAAAATATAAATTTACTCTAAGAACAATCGTAAATAAATTGGAAATTAAAAGGGGTGAAGCGAAGGGAAGGAGCGAAAAGCATTCTAAAAGAGTCCTAAATTACGATTTTTATGGAATCTCTGGAAATAATAAACCGATTACAGAAGTTATTGTTTGCGAATCAAGAGTGATAGTCCCTAATCCTATATGGGCTATATTTTATGCCGGTATCACTACCACCTGGATGGCATGAACAACAAGAAAGTCTTTTAAAACATCCAAATCCCGTTTTCTATAGAATATTAGGAAATACCAACCGTTTTTAAGATTAATGTTGGCAAATTAATGCTGAAACTCTCTGTTTCAACATTTTTCAAGACATTCTTTTTCAACTGTGTTTCGGCATTTTATGGTGGTGCCACTAACATCAGAGAGGGGGTTGACTGTTAGATAAGAAGCTTGGAATTTGACATGATGGTTAATTTTAAGATGTAAATGTGTTAAGATGGTTTCCAAAAACTTCAAAGCTTCAAATGAATACTGAAATGAGCGTATGAAATGATCATAAAAGTCTCAAAATACTTTCTAAATTATTGTTTAATTGCAATTAGTTTTAATTCTTCTTATTAATTAAAATCTCATTTCTGTCTATTGTACTTTTATAATGAAGTTTAGACAAACTGTGGCTTAATTTGCAATTTTTGAGTTATTTCAAAAAGTTTTCTTCTAATAAAAAATTGTCATGCAAATATCACTTGGTATATCTCAAATATTACGCGAGCAAAGCCGCGGGGTTTGTTAGTATTTTCATAATTATCGAATCAATTAGATGAAATTTTTAAACTCCGAAAGATTACTATATTTTTAAATTCCCACACTTTAAATAAAGCATGTTAACAAAATTGTAGCATTAGTGGAAAGTTTTAAATTTGATTTCTGTTGAATTAATTTTAATATATAGGAGTTGAAATGTATTACATTTACCGATCCTGATTGGTAATTATTAATAATAACTGGTTAATTTGATAAATTCTCATAAATTATTCATATTAACTGGTTTATTTTGATATCATTAGGTAATTATTAACAGTAGCCAGTAATTATTAATAATTACCAATTAATCAAATTAACTTTAACATATATATATACACACATAAGATAGAGAAAATAATAGTTTAATAAAGTATTCTTTTTGCAGTTTGTTTGATTTTTCTTCTTAAAATGGGTCGTGTGAGTGATATTCCAGAATCTATTAAACTTCGTATGGTTGATTTGTGTCGGCACTATAAAAATCAATGTTATACAGCGAATTATTTACGTTGTTCTCAATCAAGCGTTAGTAAAATACTAACATAATATTTAAAAAATGGAAAATTTCAAAATAATCGCCTAAATAGCGGCCGAAAACCAAAAACATCTGCTAGAGATTAGAGGAAACTGAAGCGTATAGTTAAGAAAAACTGTTTTAAAGGTGTGCGAATCTTGCGCCGAAAATGGAAAGAAGAAGAAGTTGAAGTTTCTACATCGACAATATTAAGACGTCTCCATAAATTTAAGTTTGAATCTCGTGCACTGAAAACAAATCCTCTCATGACTGCAAAACCTATAAGCCTATAAGTTTGAATTGGTGTAAATCAAGACGTTTATAGAGCGAAGAAGATTGGAAAAATATATTATTTAGTCATGAAAGTATGTTTTGTGTTGCATATGTTAATCAGGGTAATCGAGTCTGGAGAATTAAGAAAGAAGCATTTGATAAAGAATGCCTTAAATGTTCCGTAAAATTTGTGACTAGTGTCATGGTTTGGAGTTGATTGAGTGCAGAAGGACCTCGAAAGTTATGCATCGTCTACAAAAAAGGTTAACTCTCAGCTATATCAAGACATTTTGGAATATTACATGATAAATCAGAAGATTTATTTGAAGATGATTTTATCTTTCAACAAGATTTAGCGTTACCGCTTTCCTCGGTGTTAACTCAGAATTGGTTCAGCCAACGCAACATTAAGGTACTTCCTTGGCCACCAAATTCACCAGACCTTAATCCCATCGAAAACTTATGGTTATAATGAAAAAAAAAAACCCATGAAAATCCTCCTTCAAGTAAAACTGAGTTAGTGACACGTATTTGGGCTAATATTGATAGAAATGTTTGTAAACACCTTGTATATAGTATGAAGATCGGTTGTGCGCTGTTATGAAAGGGATGCTATAAAATATTAACTATCATTTACTTCATATTCGGGTCATTCCACACAAAATGAGCAAAAATTAAAAAAAAAGTCGTGGCTGCATAGTAACCGATTTTAATATAATTTGATACACAGATTCAATTCATATTCAAATAGAGCATTGAAAAATATGTCGACCAAAAAAAAAAAAAATAAATAAATAAATAAAAATCGTTGGAAGTTTTGGACATTTAAAAAACTTGTGACATAGAATGGCATGTGTACAATCGATCAAAATTGCAAGTTTGAAGTTCCGTATCTTGAAAACTATTTAACACAAATTAAATCTTTTAGTTATACTGTAATCTATGCAAAATTATCTTCATAATTATTTAGTAGTAATAATTTGGTAATGTCATGATTAATCTTAAATTTGTTGTAAAAATTGAAAATTTGTCAATTTTGCGAAAATTAAAAACGTTATAAAAATTAAAGGAATTCAAAAACATCTGTGAAATTGATACCTGATGTAGTGTTACATATTAAGATCGAATTGCTAAAGTTTTTAAGTTGTCATGTATTTCCTTCACCTTTAAAAATATTTAGAAACTTAAAAAAAAAATGACAAAAGCGTAAATTTTCCTCTTATTCATAGGCAAAAGAAATAATGAAGGAAATGTCAGACATTACAGTTATTGCACAGACACAAAGATCAATAAGTACATGACATGAAAAAAAAAAAAAAAAAATCAAGATTGCCTTTTGATTCACAACGTTACAAAATTGGATTAAAAAAGTAATATTTGTTGCATTCCAATAGCTTTTCTTTGAATCCGCGCGCGTTTTTTTACTATATTGCACGATTTCAAAGGGGGAAAATGTAGTGCTACCACCTATAGATTGATAGGATAAATATATAATTTTTTGTTCAACGTAGTTATTTCTTTTTCTTACTGTAGTTTAAAATAAATATATTAATAGTCAAAAATAAACTGAAAGCACGAATGAAAGTTTATATCTTGAAAATATACACTTCTATCGATAATATCAAATAATTTAAAAGTTTAATAAAGCTTTCCTTCACTTAAAAAGAAGTGATAGAAATATTGCATTTTACCCTCAACATTTTTTACTATTCATTTTTTTTTTCTCATTAAGGAATAAAAAGGCAAGAATGAAACTTTCGATATTTAAAATATATAGTTTTAGCATAAGGTCAAGCAATTTTCAAGTTGTCAGGGCTGTCCTTTGTGTGAAAAGTAGGAATAGAAATATTGCATTTTTATTTCAAATTTTTTTTTCTCATTACGGGATGAAAATACAATTACTACCAAACGCCAATCTGTTAATTATTATTCATTCCTAATTATAAATAATTTTTAATATAGTCTTTGCCTTCCTAACGCTAATAATCAGAATTGAAATTTTAAGCATGTACACAATAACTTGATTTCGCATCCACTTTTAATGTGAATTTTAATACTCAAATAAACAATCATGAAATCTATTATTTTACATTTACTCGTAAATAGATATCATCTGCTTATAGTGTGATTTTCATTAAAATCTGTGACATGTCTGCCACAGCTAATTTGCTCATTTTGCATGGAATGACCATTCATAAGGCAATATTGTTGCGTAAAATAATATATTCTAATATTTTGAACTAATCTAAATTTTATTCTAATATTTAGATGTGTTTCAGAGAGCTGTATACCTAGTTTATTGTACGGTATTTTCTATTTTGTAAATGTTAAAATATTTAATTGCAACAAAGAAATTTAATTGCATTTACTTTTGTATCAAAAATAATAAATGAAAAATAAGTTTTTCTTATTCTTTTTTCTCAATTATTCTAATATTTTGAGTATGAGCTGTACAATCATACATCTTTTTAACTTATGAAAATTTCCAAAAAAATATTAAGTTAAAAAAAGCAGTAGTTGGAAACTTCTTTGAAATCACAATTAAAAAATAATGTATTTAGTTGGTGCTACCAATGGAAATAAATATCATTTTAACATTATTAAATTTACCAATTTTTGAAATGTAAAAAAAAAAAAAAAAAAAAAAAAAAAAAAAAAAAAAAAAAAATCAACTGAAAAAATGACCTTGGAACACAATTAATTTAAAACTTACTGCGCATAATATTGTATAACACGGCTTAAATTTACTTCGTAAAACTCTTAGAAAAACACTACCTGATAATAAGAAAGCTCAATATAAATTAACAAACACTATCTAAAGTTCATTCCACGTGAAAAATACAATATTTCTCAGACACTTGGTAAGTTAACAAAACGTAAACACGTTTTCTGATGTGTCTAAAAGAAACTTTTGATCAAAAAGCTGATTTTCTGAATGCATCCCGTGCTCGTAAAATGAACCAATGGCCATTGTTATTCTTACATCTGTCAAAAGATCGTACTTTGCTTAAAAACAGGCCCTGCTGTGAATTTTAATTTGCTGAATTAGATATAAAGGTCAATGAATATGATGTCATATTGACAAAAAACGTACTAAAATATTTCACTTTTCTATAAACTCTAAAGCTGATGATGTCATTAGGATTTTCTAAAAAACCGCTAATGTGCATTTCCCGGCTTTTGCTGTGCTATTTTTCGGGAGGTAACTCCTTCACACTATGGAAAACTTTTCTAGAAATCGACTGTTTTTTTTTTTAAAACAATTCTATCCTTTGTCATGATACTCAGGAATCCATATGAGAATGAGTCATTTCTTTCAAATATGACATCATTTTACTATCAAAGCCATTCATCCCTTCCGAGATTAGAGCGTCATTTAAAACAATTCTTTTAAAATTCCCGAGTTTCATTAAATAATCATTTTAGTTAATTGGAAATTATGTAATTATCAGAAATATTTATTTTGTACATACCATGAATCTTTAAATATATAGCAAGAGTCCAGTCTATTTATGTGCAGAATAAAGATCAGGAATATGACCGCATCAGTGGCACAGTTATAGTAAAATATTTTAATTTATGGATGAAAATGCATCTTGTGCTTTCCGAATGACGTCATTATCGTAGGATAAAAACTAGTTATTTTTATTGCTATTGTGTTTATACAAAATAATGTTATTTCTTAACAGTTTTTTTTTTCTTATTTATATTTGCCATGATAAATTGTCTTTAATTTTCATCCAAATTTTAAATAAAACCGAAATTGTTTACTGTAAATATATTATAAAATATTTCGTTTTGTAACAAAGAAATGTTTTCGAAAATTTACTTTAACAATCTGCTTTAGTCAAGTAAAAACATGAGCTCGCTAATGTTAGTCCTGTGGAATAGATCTTTAGGCACATCCCGTTTGCATTTCAATATTTTTAAACGATTTTATTTTGTACTCGATAGCTATTTTATGAGAATACTTTCAAGAAAACTATACCTTGAAAAGGGAAAGTATCGTTCAAGATAACTTATCGAAATAATATAATAAATATCGAAAAATTATGAAACGACGATTGTAGATGTTAACCTTAATTATTTAATGCAGATAAAACTCTAAAACGTACAAATCGGCGATTGCAGATATCCACCTCAATTATTTAATGAAAAAAAAAAGTTTTAAAATATTGAAATGCAAACGAGTTTTTTAAAAAGAAGTGTCCCATAAGATTTATGTTAGCGAGCAGATCTTTTCGCGGAAGTAAAGAAGCTTCTTACTTTCATATTTATACTGATTCTGGAAACTTTTCCGTTATCACATATAACTATATTGTGATGGAGCAATCAGATGCCTGAGAAACCAGTAGGTTTTTCTTTTAATCAGCGTCTATATTTCCGCTTGGTCTTTCGTCGTATACATTGTGATGTTGAAGGGAAGAATTGTGGAATGTTGGGTATCTAAATATTTTTATAATCTGTAGAATTAAAAATTAAAAATGTCCAAAATGTCCATACTAAATTGCACTATGTTCTAGCTTATGTACATATGTCTTAATTCTTGGAAATTTGAAGATGTACATAGCATTGATTTTTTAAATGATGTACACAAATGTTATATCAGGTATGTATTATAATCAGTTTAATGTAAAATATCATGTCAAAATTTAATCAAATCTCATGTAAGTGCTTTAGTGAATATATATAAAAATAATAAATATGCTTATTGACACAAACGCACTTAATATCGTATAAAGAACATATATAAGTATTTGCGCCAAAGACGACGCAACACAATAAAATAATCTACTTATCAAGAAAAAAATATTTCTTTTCAGTTTAGAACTAGAGAGTTCAAATGACGTATGGTGCTGAGTAAACAGGTGTTTATCGAATAATTCGGAACTAATATAACACAAAATTCCGCTTTTTAAAAATATATAAAGGTCAATTTAAAATTTTTGAATGCTCTTTCCACTTAGATTTAATTCATTTAATCAGTAAGCAGACACTTTTATTCATTAATTCATTGGCAAAAATATACCTTTAAATAATTCTAATAGGATAATTAAGTACGATGTCAGATTACAGTTTAATCTAATTTAATTTCTTAGTCAACAATTTAGAAATCACTTAACATTGTTTTTAAAATGATTATTTATTTAAAAATCTATTCCGAACATATTTATGTTAAAGTCTATAGTGTATGTTAAAGTCAGAAAATTAAATTAAAAGGTCAAAATAATTCATTTTTAAAAGTACATGCTTAAAGGATTATGAAATATGTAAACATTTTTGAGAAAATCTAATTTTATCTTTGATATTAAATAAAATAATAAAAAATAAAATAAATTTGTTTATTATCTTAGTTAATGTTCAACATATAATGTAAAACATGTAATTTTTGATGGAACATTAGTTAGCAAATAAATTGTATAAATAAACAGTCAGTTGCGTGTATTACTAGTGCTCAGAATGTTCCGTACGAAAATATATGAATTATTAACTATATTATTAAAAAAAATTCGTTGCTAAAAGGATAACTACATAACGTAGGTTTGGGCAGAGCTGCATATACTAAAAAAGTATGAATACGTATACCAAAAAAGTTCAAAGAGATAAGAAGCCTAAGTAACATAAAATATTGCTGTTCTGTACAAGTCTTTTTTCTTAATTTTATCCTATTCTGTGGTGAACTTAATTCGGTAACGACTATAAAAGTAGGGCATGTTTAAACTTCATTTGGCATTTCATAGAACTAAATTCAGCGAAGTAATAATCTTTTCCTTTTACAGTGTAGCTAAAACAAAACTCTTGTTCAAAGTTTAAACTTGGCATTATGCTAACCGCGATTCGAAAGGAAGTCTAAAATTGCAGCGTCGCCTTCGTCCGTTCCGCGTTTTTCCAGATAGTATTTATAACTTTTAAAGACACGGGAGGCGTATTGAGAGATCCACTCGAGGCAAGCAAGTCGCGAATCTCATAGTATTTATGTGATTAATTCTAATTAAATTAGTCTTTTCAAAATAATGTGACGTTTATTGCTTGTATACTGTTCTAGACATTACATTGCACAAATATTTCATTAAAAGTTGTTATCTAGACTTTAAAATCTGATGGTACATAGCCTATGCCGTCCCTGTCATTATGTATGTCCAAACAGTCCGCATTTTTAAGGGTTAATATCTCGGCTAATTACCGACGATCTTTTTCGGAAATTATTATAAACAATGCTTTTATACTTCTGCTACGATAGATACCTCCAGCGCTCCTTAATATCTTTGCTGAATGCCCGCAAATCGAAGTTTGTGTGTAACGGAAAAATGCGCTTTTCTCAAAAACTATGTGACCTAGGGTAATCGCTATAATTTTCCTGAAAGGTTTGAATTAACATCTACTAACTCTATTTTTTTCATAATTATAGTTTCAGTAGAATCGGAAATATAGGAGTGGAGGGGGGATATTTTTGCACTACATTTTCAATAATGTCTCTGAAAATGTAATATCTAAAATTAAAAGAATTTTTTTTTTTTTTTTTTTTTTTTTTTTTTTTTTTTTTTTTTTTTTGTTCAGCGCCTCGAAAGCTTTCACACAGTATCTCACACGATATACAAAGAAAAGATTTTTTTCCAAGTAAATTAATTAGCCTTTCTAAGTTTTCCTAAATATATATGTGAATGTTTAATAATCTGCAAATATGTGGGCCAGTAGACTTTATTACTTTCCCCAATTTGAACTTTTCACCTTCTATAGTTTACGAGTAAAAATGACTGTGACAGACTGACAGACACAGGAGGGATCTTATAATGTAAAATATGTTAGTTCTTGTAATTCTTCAGCCAAACAGTGTATCATATCCGATCGCAATTCGTTTTTGACTATCGTCAAAAATGAGATTAAAATCGAACACACGAACTCGTAATCACATCTTTGTAAGTAAGTGTTCATTTCATGTGACTTCAACATTAGTTACAAAGTAACATTGCTTAAAAAGTAAAAGTAATTGATAGAACAATATGTTAAAATAAAGAAATTTTGTAAAAAATGTGTTTTTCAGATTAGAATAAAATTCCAAATTATAGGAAGTTAGATTCCCAAGTGGCTACCAATCTGATGAATAGGAAGAGCGCAAAACAAGAATTTTAGAATTTTAACACAATTTCTGATATAGATGTTCAGAAAAGTATAAAATATACATTAATTATCTGTATACTAATATTATAGTTATTTCGTATAATTATATTTCTTGACATTCATTTATGAGCGATGTTAGAGTATATTGGTGTCTGTTTTAAAAGATAATTAAATATTTTTGTACTAAATATACGCATATCTTTAAAGCATATCTCTACTGAAAAGGGAAGATTTATTTTCATTTATTTCGGCTTCTGTGAAAATATTTTTTTATCATAACCTAAAAGAAAACTTATATATATATATATATTCCAATAACGTATTTTTAGGCATCTTCAAGCATCCCAGTTTATAAGCAGACCAGTGTTTCCCAACTTGGGGCGTACAATCCACCGTGGAGCAGCTTGACTTTTCAGGGGGGAGGGGGAGAATTTCAAATTTTTAACTCACTCATTTGCTATCAGTTTCTTCTGTCTTTTTCATTTTATATTAAAAGCAATATTTCGGACTAAAAAGAATTGGAATACAAGCAAAATCTAAAAAAAAAGGGGGAGGGGTATTGAATTAAAAAAAAATTCCAAATAAAAAGTTAAAAATATGTTTGACACCAGAATAATTACAAAAATAAAAGATGTTACAACAGAATTTTTTTTAAAAGTTGGATATCTTTGTATAGTATTAAAGCTCACTATAATGTTTTTAGCAGTTCGTTTTACAATTTTTTGTAGCCCTTTCGATTATTTAATGACCTTTCTACTTCCATTTGCTCTGCTATATGACACTTGAAGAATCTTTAACTCGTGAAACTACTTAATTAAGTATGCTAAGTAAGATAAGTTAGTTATAAGTTAGTAAGATATTTTGTGAACTTTAACATTGAGATAAGTTGTAAAAGAGCAACAAAACACATTTTGGTTTTACGATGAAGATCTACAACCTTATTCTATTAAAAAAAATATGTTAAAAAAACATTTGTAACAGAAGATTCACAACTTTGTTAATCTAAAAATGAGAAATGAATACTTCAAAGCTCTATTAGGCTGCCACCGTGCGAAGAGTTCACTTTTTAATTAATAGGGTACATAATTTACAGATTAAGGGGTATGGAGGGGGACATAATGACTTTATAAATGCTTTTGTGGGGCATGCCGAATAAACGGTTAGGAACCACTGTGCTAGAGCCATCTATGTTAAACTCAGCATTAAATAAATTAATAATAAAGTTAATTTTCTAATAACTATTTATTTAATACATTTATAATAATGTAGTTTATGCAATGGAAAATAAATCTTTAAAATACCATTGATTTTTATGATAAAAAAAATATTAAAAGTTGTGTAACTGAAAACAATATGATTATTTTGGTAGATTGCATCGCACTTAATATTTTTCGTACAGATGGTAGCAGAGTTATATTTTTGTGCATATTCGCAATAAATTATACTTATTTAGTGAGATGTGTAAGTAATCATTCTCAGTTGTTGTCATTTTATCTTTTGTGGAATTAGAAAATTTTGTGACGTCAGAGTTATCTTTAATTATAATTCTGGTATCTTCAGAAAAAAACTAGGCGAGTAGAAAATTGTTTAAATAACAATTTATAATACATAACAAAGATATATTTGAAAAAAATATACATTAACTTAAAAAAAGTTGGAAATTGCTCGTCAAATGTGGCAAATGAGGTGCATTCGTAATATAACTAGTTACATAAATATCTTTTGCAGCGCATATTGTACTGAATATATATTTTAGTGCACTTTATGAGTGCATATTAATTTCATTCTGTTCTAAAGGCTATAACATCATTAAAATGCACTTGCAATATTTTTCTCCATTGGCGTAATTTAACGGAAAACTTTTGACTGTCCCTGTGATTAAACTATACATTCGATTTTCAAAAAAAATTAAATGAACGACAAAATTTCCCAACAATTATATAGTTAAAATTTCAGGCCATTCGGAAAGCTGTAACATCATTAAAATGCACTTGAATATTTTTTTCCCATTGGTCGTAATGTAACGGAAAAAAATTTGACTGTCCCTGCAATAAAACTATAAATCCGATTTTCATAAAATTTGAAATAACTCGAGAAACTTTTGCAACAATTATATATTTAAAATTTCAGACTATTAGGTTGGGTAGTTTTTGCTCTGTTATATACGGACAGACGGACAGACAGACAGGCGGGCCGAACGACGACTATAGGTGCTACATATTTACATAATTACAAACGCACCTAAAAATTAGATGGAATGTGCCAGCCTCTAATTACATGAGTTTCATCATTATCCTGACCATCACTCTTCTGGAAATTAAAGGACAGGATAATGACATCAAACCAGGATAATGATGTTCGTTATTTATTTGAACTGTCGTTGAAATATATGTAAATTAAAAATTACAAAATTACAATAACACGATAATTACATTTGAAATTTTAATTTTTATCTTTACTTGTATTTCAGCAATTTATCGTAAACTAATGCATTTATTAAAGCATTGTGTCATAGAATAACAATCAAATTATGTTAATATCCAAGTACATAATTAGCTTTTACTCCTCAGTATTTTTTAAATATTTTAAAATTAGTATTGATTATTTTAAAGTAATTTAATTATTTAGTTGGTAGAATTCATGTATATTTGAAAATTTAGTTTTTCATTATGTTTAAGTTAGGTTTCAGTAATTATAAAAAATAAATATATTTATTAGCAACATTATATTTCTCAAGAAATAATTTAAATTACAAATATTTAATTGGATTTTAATCCTCAGTATTTTTATGGAATATATTTTAAATGGCATTTTTTTTAAGTATTTGAATTTGATTGTAGCCATAATTCATGCATTAGATATTTATTCTTAAAGATTATTACTCACTGATAGTCTTACAGTTTTTATACAACGAGAAGACCAATAGCTAAGATTCTTCCCATTGGATATAGCACTCTGTTTTATTGATATAATATGCAGCAAAAGTCAATGAATAGCAAACCCGGACATGAAATGGAAATTTTCCATGTTCATCTTTAAAATAATAGAAGTACTGGAGAATAAGGAAGTATATAGTATTCTAAATCAGGAATTGTCCACTGGGATTCTATTTAAGCAGGTTTTACAGAATTTATTAAGTAAAAAATTCTTATAAAGTAAAATTATTTTTTTAAGTTCCCAAAATGAGAGGAACCAAGTTCCAACTAAATGATGATTGAATAAAACACATACGAAATGGAGAAAAAATTATGCATAATATCATGAGAAGAAAACTAAATGTTAAAAGCTGCACATATCTGTCAAACTTTTAAAGCCATTGCACAAATGTTTTAAATAAAACTTTATTATGTATTTTATAAAGAAATATAAACAATTTTCTTCTCAACTAGTTTTTTTTTTTTTCCCGTAGACACCTGGAAAATGATTTAAATTAAATATAATTCTCAACGCCAAGCACTTTTGATAATATCAGAAAAACGAAAATCAAACGAGTTACGTGTACTTATTCACACTGCAGAGAAATAATCTTCTTTTAAATAGGCACAAAAAATAAAACCCCGCTACCATATGTAGGAAAAACATTAAGTATAATATAATGTCATATACCAGTAAAACGATGCTGTTATTTTTCTTTTCTTTTATACAGCGTAAATAATAATAACAAAATTCACCATAAACTTATAGTACCCCATTCGTAAAGCGTTTCAACATTGAAAATTATCTGCACTGTAAAAAAAAAAAAAAAAAAAAAAAAAAAAAAAAAAAAAAAAACGACATTTTTACAGCAAAAAGTACTGTTCATCTCGCTCACAAACTCGATCACAGTGAATGTCCTGTATCGTTCTTTGTTTTCCTGGCTATATTAACATGGAAAACACAGTAGTTGCGTAAAATTAACAGCACAATGTACTGGCAATTTGGACGCCAGCAGTTTGTGCTGTAAAAAAATGCGTCCAAATTGACAGTACATTGTGCTGTGAATTTAACGCAACTACTGTATTTTCCATGTTAATATAGTGAGGAAACCAAAGAAAGGTACAACACATTCACTGTGATCGAGTTTGTTCTGGCAAATTTACATTGGTTTTTTACAGTGTGTTTTTGAAGAATAATCCTTTCACCATTTGGTGAAATCATATTCAGCATCAAAATAATATGCTCTTCTGTTTGTTTTGCATTCCCTTTTAGTTTTTGTATGTAGGGGAGACCGGGGCTAGTTGGCTACAGCGGTAAGTAGGCACAGCCCTCATAAATCGCCTGTTCGTGGATAGATTGTGCAACCAGTCACAGACTATATTTCTTCTTCCTTTTTACAATCCTCATTGTAGTTTTGCAGAGTAAACCTACGTACAGTGGAAATTTATTACGAATTTTCTGTTTTTGCACTCATAAGTAATTTTTTGTTGCTTCATTCTTTTTCTAATTTCTAATACTTATCTTAATAATTGCGATTTAACTAGTGCAGTTTTTCTTAGTGTATGATTAACTGTACCTACCCCATATGTGATTTACTTGGATTATTTATGCTTAGATGGTTACGTGTCACTTTTGTGAAGAAATTTATTAAGGGGCTAGTAGGCGCATTGAACACGGGGCAAGTTGGCACGGTGTCTGGTGTGTGTTGGTAGCCTGAAAAACACCAAGCACCGAGAAAAGTGGTTGCAATGTAAGATTTTAGGCACACGAGACTTGCCCAAACCCAGACACTCGATTTTTTATTTGTGATAACTGTAACTCTGATGATGATATCGAGTAGGATACAAGTTACTCAATGTTAATGTTTTTTCATTATTTTTATGTCTGTATAATTTAGAATTTACATTGTACTGCGATAACGCCTTTGTTTAAACTTACTGGTAATAATGAAATTTATTTCTCTTAACTGCGTGTCTTATTTGGGTTTCATTTAAATTTTTATAAAGCGTCTGCCAACTTACCACATACTTATAGCCAACTTGTCCCGTGACGGGATAGGTTGGCGCACAATTTTCCTTTTACTTTAGGCTTCCGCTAAACATAAACTACAAAAGCTACAAGCTCAAAACTCCGGTTATTTATACACCAATGCCTGTTCTTTAAAAGTACAGTTAAAGTTTCATAAAAAACTTAAACAAAAAATTAATAAAAATCAATAACTAAAAATTGTGCGTACTAGCTCCGGTCTCCCCTGCTTATACATTTCTAACATATAATACAGAATCTCGCGTAAAAAAGAAAAAAAAAGAAAAGAAAGAAATGTTTAATCCTTGTTTGCAAGCTGCCAAAACAAATTCTGTGGGACATATTTTGGCTGGAAAAACAGCATACTACAGATTTAGTAAGTGATAACATAACATTTTTTTAAAACATTATTAAATAGTCATACTTGTTTCCAATGTCAAAAATGTATAAATAATCATTACGAAGAAATAGATAAAAGAACTGACTAAAGATAAGTTAGCGAGACAAAATTATAAAGTGAAAAAAATAATAATAAACATTTAACGGAATTTAACTCCATCACAATATTATCTTTTCTGTACATCGAAATTTAACTCCAGTCTCACTGATAGATTTTTTTTAACTTTATAATAATTATCTGGAGCAATACGTAACTTGTGCAACACATTTTGAAAGTATAAAGCAATCAGAATTCATTTAGGCTCAGAAATTTTCATGTTACACTTTGTCGGTTGACATGAAATAGTTCTAAATTTCTTCAACAAGAATCATAGAACAAAACGAGTTATAAAACGAAAAGTCAAATTTTCTAAAAATACAAAAAAGAACGTAAACAGAATATCACCCGTGGATTTGACGTTTCCCAAACTTTCAGAAGGAAAGGACACGAACGAGATGAACACCATTCGGAAGTCGCTTGAACAAATTACAAAAGAGTAAACAGCGAACAAGTTATATGTTCAAGAGGCGTATTAGTTGCAGATGAACTTTAAATGTTGACACAATTTTAAAAGTTTTGGCTGCGAAAAAATAGACTTTTAAAATTGGTTGCGCAAATGTAGCAGAGTCAAATATTAAAAAGTCACGGTCGCACTGAACCTTTATGAACACAACAATTTAATTTGATCGGATGATACTTTTACTTCCTTTCAAATTATCGAAAGATGTTTAAAACTCCAGTCAGTTATGGTTTGAAAGAAGCTTATTCCACACTCAAAGTACTGATTGTTTTTCTTTATGAAGACATTAAAATCAGCCACAATATTTACCGTTAAGAAATCTTCGAGATTGATAGCTTTCCTTACTCCAAGAGAAGATTGGGGCAATGAAATTTGCAGCCAAAATCTCCAGAAGATCTAATCTTTCACAAAAAAGAAGCGTGCATGAAAAATACATTACATCTCCCAAAATTCTTAAAAGAACAAGAATAGTCCTAAATTCCAAATGGGTTATTCTAAAATGGGTTAAACTAAAATATTACCCTAAAGAGAAGAGATGTTCTAATCCCCCATAGTAGTTTGGAGTTCTTCTAAGAAATATGGGGAAACATTAGATAATGAGATGGCGTTATTAAAATATTTTTCAAATGATTTTGATTCTATAGAAAGCAAAAGTCGATTACATTTGAATTTTTAGTTTTTCTGAAAATCGCAATTATGTACTTTTGTATACTATCCAAAAAATATCGATTTATGTGAGAGTAAAAATTATAAAAATATAAAATACCTATCCGAGTTATTTCATTGCATTTTGCGTGAGGCTGGAAAGTAATATGTATAAGGCAGAACCTAAGGACATGTTTATAAGCATATTTAAAATTTTTAAAGTATGATTATTTTAATAAACAGGGTAAGATTACTTCTCATTAGACTAAAACAATTAATAAAAACTGCATTTATTTTGAAACTAAATATCTACATGATTTGGCAAATTGTACAAACTTGATTTTTTAATTTTTCTAAACTCGATTTATATTTCTATGTGAATGTCAGTAAGAAATATTATATTTGTTTTAACCCTCTAAGTGGTTTTCCCGCATTTTTCCATTTTCACAAAACGAGTTAAATTGGCTGAAGAAAAAAATATTTTAAACAGAATTGTAATTTAAACATACATGTAAAATGAAGTGTATGAAGTGTATTTTAAAAGCCCAAAGAAAAAAACGCTAGTTTTATGACACATTTTTATGGAAATGCAGGAAAGAAATAAGATGCTCAGAGGTTAAAAGCGTTTGAGATATTCTTAAATTATCTTAAATCGTTTTGAAATCTGATATTATTCTTCGAATCCATGGAAAAAATGATGTATCTATCTATCATATAAATCAGATTCAGCAGCCTCAAAAAATACAATTTCTAATGTATTGAATTCTATTTTTCTCCTTTGTATGCACCTAGACTTTAATAAAATAAAATATTCGGCCATACAAAAATGTAAGAAATGATTAAACATTGTTTTCATGCTGTCATAAACATTTCGTTGAAATATATATTGTACTGTAAATCAAGGAATTCCGCATCATTCTATACCTTCTTTAGTTGACAAATAATTTATCCGCATTTTATTTCTTTGCTCACAAACAGGTATACCTGCATCCTACATCCAACGCATACATTTTATTAATTGCTCGTTATAGAAACAGACTGTAAAGAAAACAGACAGATATATAACATGAGAGAGAAAAAAAATTTATACCAATAAATATTTCGTCAAATTGCTAGTAAATGAAATAAATGCAAGCCAGTTATACAAGTGCATGCTAATATGTCCATATGTATTTTTAAGTGCACATCTTTAAAAAAAAAACTTTAGGAATTACAAGTTGGTGTACATTATCAAAATAGAAACTACATTAAACCTTTCTCTGCTGACGTTACTTATAAGTACCATTAAAATAACTTGTTATAAGATTCACTTAATACATCGGCTAGTAGTAATAACGTATAGAATGATTTATATATACATTACTTTATCTTGTTCCAAAGCGTTATTGGTTACACAAAAAAATATTTATTTTTAAAAGAATGATTTATTTTGCCTTTGCATCTTTTCAGCTTTTTTGGCGTTAGAGGGTAGAATTTTTCAATTTGGAAATATTTTTATTGTAAGAACATTATATTTGTACATTTCTTAATTCTACAAATTACTAAGAAAAGATTTGAGTGGGGTTATAAATATTTCACAAAATCCCTAAAAATTCAAATTTAATCAATCCTTTTAAATATTTCAATCCGTCTAAAATCCTTCTAAAATTTATTAAATGATCATGTAAATCTTCTAATGTTGTTTCAAAACTTCATGAAAAACGCTTTAGACGATAAAATTTTTATGAATTAATAATTCAGTACATAAATGTTTAAAAAACGTATTTTCATGCATTATAATGTTTTTCATATATTATATTATTTTTCTATGAGACGTAAATATTCAAGTTGAAATTTGAGAGAAACGGTGTATGTATATTTTTCAAATTTATTTCTAAAGCATTCTTGATTATATAAAATCATGTAAAATTTGTTATTAAATAAGTTAATGCGTGCTTTCGTTTTTACATCTTTGAATAATAACTTATCTATCATTCATCAAGCTAATATTTAACAATTTAATATCATACTTTCTAACAAGGGCGAAAAGCACTACATTTCAATTTTTGTGAAATTTGTGTGTTTTAAAAGTCCTACATATGTATACAACAATCGCATGAAATTTACGTTACTATAATTTGGAGGAGCGAAGCGAATCCTCTACTAAGCTACACAAACTACATTTTATCGTACACTTTGCAAAAAAAAAAAAAAACTATCTAGTATTTTTACTTGAAATTAAACATAAAATTAAATTATGATCTGTAGATGTGAACAAAATTATTATCATTTTTTTTTTTTACAGAATAATGTTAAAAAATTTATTATTTTAATTAATTTATTTTAGATATTTTTCCATTACTGACGTTATTTTTGCAAATAAAAAATGAAACACATATATTTTTAGAGGAAAAACTATATCACGGAGTAAAGATATATTTTATAAAATGTTTAAAATACCCCTTTTTATGAAAATTATAGTATATATTTAATGAATTAAAATTTGTGAAAATTCCATTATTTACATTTAATTAAAAAGTATTTTTCAGTGTTAAGAATTCAAATACACAATTTATTCTTATTATGTGAAATTATTTATGCAGACGATAGTTATGCATTTTAAAAGAATTATATTATGATTTGTTTTAGTAAAGTGGAAACAAAAGAATTGTAAACAAATAAAATTAATTGTTAAGTTCGTTATATAAATATTTTGTAAAATTTTGCTTCGAAAATATTTTTATTTGTACCAGTCTTATATAGTAAATAAAAAATTTCAAGGAAATTCTTAGTTATTTGGCTGAATTTACATTTCTAAAATTAAAATGCGCCAAAACATAAAATAACATTTCTGCTTAATAAAGATGCAAGAATAATAAAAAAAAAAATAGTGTTACTTTCAAGGATTTATCTTATTAAATAATGCTTCGCGAATCCAAAGAAAGCATGGCTTTTGCTAGTTAAACTAAACAATTTCTGCAGAATGAATTTTTCGGTATTTTACGGCTTTAAATTTTTTTTCGCTAAACTCATTTTTTTGAATTTTTTATAATTTATTATATGATTTTGCACTGGCATTCTTAAATTAAACATATTTTTAATTAATGTCATTTCTAAATTATTTTATTTTATATTTGTATATATGCTATATTTTCTATATCTGTTGAATCCTTCTACAAAAACAATGGCATGCTCATTCCCACAAGAGTTTTTTGATAGGTTTTCACTATTCTATTTAATTTTAAAACAGTAAACAAATCAAAACTTTCAGAGACTTCCTAGTTGCGAAACAACTCCACGTCGTGTCGGTTAGTATGGAATGAAACAGCATAAAAAACTCATCGGATGTGCCAATCCTAAAACTTTCTTCTATCTCATACATGTTAACACATTAAAATTTGTTATCACAGTCTCAAATTTAAATGGCAATCTATGCCCATCAAGAAGTTTCTAAAGATACGAAATTCCGTGCATTAGTTCTTGAGATATGACTATCGCTAAAATCGTGTAAATTATGCAAAATAACGAATATAAATGCCACATGTTGGCGGTTTACAATAAAACCTAATCAGCAACAACTTACATCAACGTCTAATTGAATCTGTAGTTTGATGAAAATCCATGCATGTGACAGAGCTATTCCAAAAATCATGAAAAAAACCAGCATGCAGTGTCACCTATTGGGCGATTGATACCAAAAGTTTATCAGCAGCAAGTCAACGTCGGTCTTGAGATAGAACTAATTCAAAAATACAGAAAAAAGGCAGCATAGCAGTATGGAGACTTTTTGCTAGTAAAGAGATGGCCATCTTGCGTTTACAAGATTGCGAGGATTAAACAATAGGTCCTATTCTAAAAACTCCAATTTGTAGAACGAACTTTTCCTTTATTGCATGATGAAAGTCGAAGGGAGAGGTACAGGGGGAAGACAATAAGGAGCCTCTTTTAAGACGTCCTCACGAGGCTAGAGGTAGAGCAGGAAATTTCGAATATACAGTTACAACTTTCTTGCTTGGCGGACTACAATATCGCCAATCTAAAAGTATTTTTGCGCCATGCACAAGAGGCAAAAAGAGAAACATTGGCTGGTATGTTCGCCAAAAATGTACGGTAGGCTTCTACCATATTAATTGTGTAGGGGGGGCAGATTGTGGGCTGCATACATTCCTGAGTCATGATAGACGGAGACTCATCTGTACATTGATACAGCTGCGGTTAAATGTAAAAAAATAAAAAGTGTATCTGGAAAGGGCATAGTAACAGACCGAATTGGTTAGGCTAAAAAGCATGAGAATGTATTTTTCTAGACCAGATGTTAGATCAAAGATGAACCGCTTTACCACAAAAATGCAGAATTGCCATACATCTGAACAAAAGGGTGTGATGCGAAGATAATTCTAATAAATAGATTGCATATAAAGTGATTTTAAATGATGAGTTATATTCATGCCCAAATAAGGAAATGACCGAAGTTAAAATGCTTTTGAAACTAACAGACAGCCGTAACGAATTTTGTACAAGGTTAAATCGTATGTGTGAAAGAATCAGAAAGTGAAAATGGAGAGTGATTCACTGATTTTATTTTATTAAAGAGATGAGTACCTAGAATAATTTAATTTAAATGTGAAGGGCTGTTAATACAACCGATTTAGTTTTTAAATGTTGAATTTAATTTAGGGCTGCACTGTTTGACTATAGTGCACAAAATATATAAGTTATTAAACAGAATTTTAATTGAAACTGTCTGGGGGGGGGAATGGAATGTAAACATATATAACGAGATAATCGTTATATATATCACCTGGGACACCGCAAAAAAAAAAAAAAACTTTTGTTGACCCGTGTGCATGGGCAAAACAGCAAGAAGAATAGTTACACATATAAATATATTTTCAAAACATAAAAGTTTTTTTGTTTTTTTTTAAACACAAGTTGCTGTCATGAAAACAAAAAAAAATCTCTTTCATCAATAGTTCAACAGTCCTAAGAGATTTTATAAATTAATATTTTTTAAATTAAGTTTATGGATCTCCACCTTCAGTAAAATTTTCTTCAGAATTGCATACCATGGTATATTTTTTTTATTATCCGAGTCGACTTTGATAGCAAGTAATTAAGCAGCATTTAACTAAACCATTGGCTGCACATCATCAAAATATTGATCCTGATTCGGATCATTTTATGAAAAATACAAGTACTAACAATAAAAAAATATATATATAAACACAAATGCAACACTAGAAGTAAAGCGTAAGTAATAATAAGTGAAATGTGTAATTGTAAACTAATAATCAATTGTAATATGATTTAAAAGAAATCGGACATGATTTTAAAAAATGTAATGTTCATGCATGCAGCATAGGGTGACAAAAAAAAAGAGGTGCCTGAAGCACGCCCATGAAAAAGGTGTCACCCTGAATCTTGTGTAGACCACAAGTATTATGGAGTCGGCTTAGGGCTTCAGCCTTAGATGGGGAGGGAGTTTTGAGACTCATAAAGCGCCCGCTTATATGAGTCCCTGCTCCTCCGAAGACACTAGCGGTCCTCTAAAGTAGCACACGTCGGTTTACAAACAAAAATCGATTTTTTGTGAATTGGAACACCAATTCCAAGGGGTTGTCTCTCAACACAATGAGGTTTTGGACCCTAAGGGCAATAATTTTGAACGGGAACAAAACATTCGAAAGGGAGAATTAAATATAAAAAAAAGGTAGATATATGTCACATATATATCAAATCAAAAAGGGGTAGACAATCCTAGAGTGAAGAGAGACATAAAAAAAATGAAAAAGTCATAATCAGGTTAAATAATGCACAAGTCATATATTTAGAAGGTAACTAACTGGTTGACAAGAAAATGTTATCAAATTACATGTGAAATATTTTTTTTTTTTTTTTAAACTGCAATTATTAAATGTGTTAGTCATCACTTTTAACTGAAATGTACTCGTAAAAGAATGAAATGTAAAATAAATGTTAAACTGTAAATAATAGTTAAGTGTATGTAAATAACATAAAAGTGTACAGTAAAATGAAAAGAGTGTAAAGTGATTCAAAATATTGTTCACAAGAGATCTTCAAAGAAAACAGTCATGGGCCAGCCATAATGTTGTCAAAGATCTGTTGTAAGCAACATACATACAACCTAGACCTCTGGTTGTACACTTAGCTTCACAATACATGTCATAAGAAAAGAAATGTAAACCAAAGTATATTATTTTCTGTTTCTTAAATTATATGTATGTGGTTGATAAACATTAGGGAATTTGTGATTGTTTAAGTGACTTGTAGCATCGAATAAATGTCCATATCGAGGTGGTGCAAGAAGTAACCTATCAATGTGTACACGAAATGCTGTATTATCAGCAGCATACAATCTCTTGATCGAGAATGACACAGGTGAATGTTTGAAAGTTACAATATATGGTCCAGTGTATTTAGGTTTGAATTTATCAACAGATTTTAAGTACACAATATCTTTGAGACAAATGGTTCTTAATTTAGCTTTCTGACCGTAATGTTTATATCTTTTATCCTGTGCTGTTTTAATGTTATTGTAAGCCTTGTCATATATTTTGTGTAAATCTTCAAGTAGTTTATGCATTTCAGTATGTTTATCTAGAAAAGGTTGATTGCTATGCTGATCAAAAATGTCAAAAATTAATGAAAGTTCACGTCCAAAGTGGAGAAGGTTAGGAGTGAATAAAGTAGTTGAATGTTTTGAACCATTATAGAGCGACTTGTGTATAAATATTGCATTTTAAAATGAGTGACCTTCTTGCAAAAGTATATTAACAGAGTATTTGATAGATTTATTTATTCTCTCCGAAAGAGCATTGCTTTGTGGCCTCGAAACAGAGCTGTGAAGTACCTTAATACCTAGAGTATCATTAAAAATGTTGTATATTTGAGATGTATATTGGGGTCCTAAGTCTGATAAGACAACAGAAGGTCTCCCAAAGGTGGTTATATAAGAGAATAAACATTTAACGACTTTAGCTGCAGATGTATCATTAAGTGGAAAAAGTTCAACATGTCTTGAAAAGTGATCTGTAATAGTTAAAATATGTTTACCATTAGAAAAAGGTCCAACGAGATCTGTACTAATGGTATGGCCAGGATATCTGTGCGTGTAGGTGGGTTGTAAGGGTGCAGGAGGGGTTTGATGATGTTTACATTGAAGACATTTGACACATGAAGCTACAAAGTTTAAGGTGTCAACATACATGCCTTTCCAAAAGTATCTTGATGATAGGAACACATAAGTTTATTAAAACCGAAGTGAGATAAATGAGAGATTGTTAAAACTTTGTTTTAAGAGAGTTAGTAACTACAATGTGATATGAAAAAGTGTTGTTAAGATTGTTTTTTTTTTAACATTAAAACTTTCGAATCAGGGTTTATGAAGTAATCAGGATATTTTTGAGAAGGTTCTTTCTTTAGAATATTCTTGTAAACAGTGGACAAGGTGGTGTCATTTTTTTGTTCAGTGCAGACAGTCTCATTTGAAATTTCCAATAAAGGATCTGGATTTGTTTGTTTACCAGATACAAGATAGTTTACATATTTCTTAGTAGCACTTGAACATGAATTATTACTGTCTGGTGTATCATATTCAATAATAGGTAATGGTTGAGGGTCATGGATAAGTTCAGGGTTAGTATCCAGAGTTTGTTGATTGTTTTCAAAAGTACAGCGAGATAAATAGTCAGCAAGAACATTTTTCTTACCAGGGATATGTTTAAAAGTGTATGAGTACTCTGAAAGCTCCATGAGCCAACGAGAAATAATATCCGCTGGATTAGTAGTCTTGTTATATTTTTCTAAGGGTTTACTGTCAGAAAGAATTACAAATTGTCTGTTATATAAATAATATTTGAAAGCGGTAACAGATTTATAAATTGCCATGAGTTCTAATTTAAGTGCAGGGTATTTTTTTTCTGATGGCTTAAGAGATTTAGAAAAATATGCTACTGGTAAAAGTTGTTGATCATGCTCTTGTAATAAAACACCAGAAATAGCAACATTTGACGCATCTGTATTTAAATAAAATGTCTTGTTCCAATCAGGTAATCTAACCATGGGAGAATTAAAGAAAATTTTCTGTATTGTGTCCATGATTTCTTGATGTTTAACTGTCCATTTAAATTTAACTTTTGGAGTAGTTAGGTTTATCAGTGGTTGTACTAACTCAGAAAAGAATGGAATTAGACTCTTATAAAATGTAATGACACCAATGAGTCTTTTTAGTTGACGCTTAGTTGTAGGTGTGGGAAAAGATGTTATTTTTATGATATTTGACTGAATTGGGGAAACAGACTGATTTTCTACATGAAATCCCAAATAGTCAATACTAGATTTATGAAAAGTACACTTGCTAGGAGACAGGGTCAAGTTATATTTGGTTAGGATAGAGAGAATTTTTTTTAATTTATTACACATTTCATCAAAAGAGTTTGCACCTACAATGAAATCATCCTGATATGTATATACACCATCTAATTGTAATTCATCAAGCAAAGAGTCCATTAAAGCTTGGATAATAGAAGCGCTGTTTTTTAATCCGAACACTAATCTCTTGTATCTAAAAGAACCAAACATAGTAGTAAATGTCAACTGATTTTGGAATTTTTCTGGCAAAACAATTTGATGATATGCCTGATGAAAGTCAAGAGAAGAAAAATATCGATACTGAGAAAGATTTGAAATGATGGTTTGAATTTTAGGTAGAGGGTAAGATGATCCTTGAATTACAGTATTGACCATTCGAAGATCTAAGGCGACACGAAATTTTTGTTTACCAGTTCCGTCTGGTTTCTTTTTGACTAAGAGCATGGGGCAAGCCCATTCTGAACAGTGGCGTTCAATAATTTTGGCATCAAGCAGATCTTTAATTTGTTCTAAAGTACCTTTTTGCAAAGATTGAGGAAGGGGGAATGGAAGAGTCTTTATAGGGTAGTCATTAATAAATTTCAAATCAGGAACAATCTTATCAGTATGTCCAAGTGTATTTAATGATTTTGAAAAGGCAGGGTAATAATTAAGTAATAATATAGTCATTGTATTTGCTTCATTAGAACTTAAATGTGTAAGATCGAAATCGGTAGCTGACAAATCCTCTTTCCTCTTTTTTAATGTTTCATTAGATGCCTGGATAAAATTTAGGAAGTGTTGTTCTGAGTTATGATGCTTGTCCAAATTATCAGAGGGGTAGTCAAGAATTTCCTCAACTTCAGATAAATGTCCAATTTTTGTGTGTTTAGGGAGATGAATGGTAGTGTCAGAATTATTTTTAAGTGAAATAGAAAAGAGATGATTTAATTGTACAGGCTTCTTTTTGCGTTTAGTTTTCTTATCCATTTGAATAATGGCATCATGACCTATTACTTCTTTTTTATCTGCCAAATATTCAAATAGATAGTTTATGTCATGTTTGATATGTTTGATGATACGTCATGTTTGTGTAAACTGAGCACCATGTTTGCTCTTGGGGTTCTAGAATTATTTTACGGGTTAAGAAAACTTTTTGATTTGTCACCACATCACATAAGGTGTTACATTGATTACTTTCACTGACTTTTGACTTAGAGTGTGATGTTTCTAGTGGAATAGTCAAGTTGTTGTTAATGTGAATGCATTTATTGAAAGTATCAATGATAATGTTAAATTTACTAATGAAATCACAACCAAGAATGCCTTCAAAACTGGAGGATTCAGGAATATCCACTATATAAAAGTAGTGCGAGAAGGATTTTTTTTCTAATTTAATGGATGCTCTAATACATGAAGAAAAAGAAACATCCGAATTGACGGTTTTAATATTTATGGCTGTTGATAGTCTCTTGTATTTTAATACAGGTTTAAGTTCATTAAATAAATTTTGTGAAAGTAACGAAATGCTACTTCCAGAGTCAGCCAATAGGGTGATTTTATGGTTTGCAATAGTGGCCTTTACAAGAGGGAGTGATGGAGAATGCGTATTAACACTACAAATGATGTGAACAATTTTATCGCCTTCATTTTCTGTTTGAGTAGTGATATTTCTTGCGATTTTAATGTGATCTGAAGTTTGTGACCCGGTTGAATTGATTAACCTTTCTTTAGAGATCTTTGGTAATGTAGGGTCAATGGGAAATGTTGCTGATGTTAAGTCACATGGTTGAGACACAAAATCATCAGCATAAAAATTGTGTCTCTGTTCTAGTTTTCCTGAACCTGGTAATTGTTGCGTCTGTTAAAATTTTCCCTTCTCTGTGTATTAAATCTTTTCCATTTAAAACACTGATGGGCCTGGTGGCCATTGCGGAAACAGAGTTGACAAGTCACAACTTTTCTTTGTGTAAATTTGTGAGGGGAAAAACGTTTTGGGAAATTTCGCGTTTTGAAATTTTTCCTATAGCGCATCGCATTTGCATTATACTTTGGGCTACCTTGCATATCATTTTTTTTAGTTTCAGTCTTGTGTCCAGGAGGTGCGAGTGTTAACGCATTAATTTTTTCCGAGAGTTCTTTCAATTGTTCTTCAATGTTATTTTGAGATTTACTGACAGAGGGTAAGGAATGTAGAATCTTTTCGTTATGCAGAATTTCGTGTAATGTCTGTGCTCTTTCAACATCAGCACGATATTCATTGACGCCTTCTTCTTGTAACTTTATTCGTATGTTAGCTGGCACAGCTTCCATAAATTTCATAAGTTTAATCGTGTTACGGGCATTTTCGTCTTTAATATCTGAATAGACAGTTGCGGCTAACATGTTTAATTGGTGAGCTAAATTTTTAATTGACTCCGCTGGCAGAAGAGATAAGCTCGAAAGTTCAACGCCAGCCACGCACTTGCTTGGGGGTGAGAAAAATGCGGCAAATTCTTTTTCAAGCGTATCTAGATCGTTGATTTTTTGAATTTCCGGATTCTGAGCATAAAATTTTTGAGCGGGACCAATTAACTTCCCTACAAGTACAGCAATGGTAGTCTTAGGGCTGTATTTGTTAATTTCAGCAACCGACCAAATTTGGTTAAAAAGAATTTAAGCAAATCCGGATCTCCATCAAATTGGTTAATGTTGATTTGAACTTGTTTAGCGGACATGGTCAACGGTTTACCTAACACAAATTCTCTAATCAAAAATTGTTACTGAAATTCTGCATACATATCTAACTATAACACACATATAACAGATAAAAATGTAAATGAAATAAAATAATGAAATAACATAGTATAATAATCACATTAAAAAATAACACACAACTTAAAAAAATAAACAAAAGGTCTTTTTTTAAAAACCTTATATAGAAAAAATAGCGAAAAAGAAAACTTATCCCGTGACAAAATTGTGTTTCTCAAAGTAAAAATAATACCGTTGCTTATTTTAAGCAAAAGAGAAACAGAAAAATATTTCGCAATAGCTCCCTTTTTTTTTTTTTTTTAAATGAATGAAACATGTAAGTCTTTCAAAATAAAACTGGTAGAAGCAAGCAACTGAAATAAAAACTTATTTTATCCTTTTTAACAGAGAAAAAAAAAACTTGCTATCTGTCCTTGTTTCTCTAAAAGGACAGAAATTAAAAAAAATTTCTCAAATTAAAATATTTTCAAGCCAAAAGGCGAACTAGAAAAAATATATGGGACAAAATATAATCTTCGTTAACTCTTTTTGAGAGAAAAAAAAATTTAATATATTTTAATATGCATTAAAAGTTAAGCAAAGGTGAATGTATATCATAATAACTAAAGATATTGGAACATTCAATGCAATGGGAAAAAAAACTACTTATATTATATTTATAAATATTATAATAGTCAACACAAAATATCAAAAATAGCAATATCACTGTGTTTTCGTATCCTGTACAAAAACACAATAATATTAATAAAATCAATTATGAAGTACTTGTGAGTACTTATGGAGTAAGAAAGCATAAGAATGGAACGAAACAACTTTGAAAATTTTAAAACAACGTTTCCAGAATTAACTGAAAAGAAAATTAGTCGAAAGGAAAGCCAATAAATGGGAGGAATGAAAATATGCTTTTGTACTCTAAAAATGTGCCATTTTAAGTAAATCTAGCACTATTGAAACTTTTTTTTCCTTTTTTATATACTAATGCACTTTCATGTTTTTTAATTGAGAACTTTTGTTTTCATTAGTGCATATTTATGTGACTCTCTATGAATCTTTTTTTTTATTTGTGTACAACGGAGAATTTATGGAGCACAACTTCAGGAGTCATTTGAATGATTTTTTGACTCCTTTGATTAGAATGACTCAACAAACGCGCACACTAGCATTTTCACAAAATTAAGCAATTTCACAAACTCATTGTAGTATGGAGGGAAAAAAATCAACACACTTTTGAGAATTTTCAGGAGGCTGGCTGAATAAATAGAAATGAGAGTGAGAATCTTGATTCAATCGCTGACTCGCTCGGACGTTCTTTTCAGTTTCGTGTTTTGAGGGTAAAGAGATGGCCGTTTTGCGTTTACAAGATTGCGAGGATTAAACACCAGGTCCTATAAAAAAACTCCAATTTGTAGAACGAACTTTTCCTTTATTGCATGATGAAAGTCGAAGAGAGAGGTACAGGGGGAAGACAATAAGGAGCCTCTTTTAACCCTCCGAGCGTCTTGTAAAAGGGTAAAATTGTAATGATGTTTTCTTTGCATTTTGTTTTATATACTAAGAAAATATGATTCTTCAACATTATAAAAAAAAATCTCAATTACAAATATGAATGTAATCCTTGAGAGTATTAATCATTCTTCAATGTATTTAAAATTCATTAAATCTATAGAATTATATTCTCTTAAATATTGCTTGTATTGCTGTGAAACTTGGAGCTTAGTGAACGGAATATTACGCCCCAAACACTTAGAGGGTTAAGACGTCATCACGAGGCTAGAGGTAGAGCAGGAAATTTCGAATATACAGTTACAACTTTCTTGCTTGGCGGACTACAATATCGCCAATCTAAAAGTATTTTTGCGCCATGCACAAGAGGCAAAAAGAGAAACATTGGCTGGTATGTTCGCCAAAAATGTACGGTAGGCTTCTACCATATTAATTGTGTAGGGGGGGGGGCAGATTGTGGGCTGCATACATTCCTGAGTCATGATAGACGGAGACTCATCTGTACCTTGATACAGCTGCGGTTAAATGTAAAAAAATAAAAAGTGTATCTGGAAAGGGCATAGTAACAGACCGAATTGGTTAGGCTAAAAAGCATGAGAATGTATTTTTCTAGACCAGATGTTAGATCAAAGATGAACCGCTTTACCACAAAAATGCAGAATTGCCATACATCTGAACAAAAGGGTGTGATGCGAAGATAATTCTAATAAATAGATTGCATGTAAAGTGATTTTAAATGATGAGTTATATTCATGCCCAAATAAGGAAATGACCGAAGTTAAAATGCTTTTGAAACTAACAGACAGCCGTAACGAATTTTGTACAAGGTTAAATCGTATGTGTGAAAGAATCAGAAAGTGAAAATGGAGAGTGATTCACTGATTTCATTTTATTAAAGAGATGAGTACCTAGAATAATTTAATTTAAATGTGAAGGGCTGTTAATACAATCGATTTAGTTTTTAAATGTTGAATTTAATTTAGGGGCTGCACTGTTTGACTATAGTGCACAAAATAAATAAGTTATTAAACAGAATTTTAATTGAAACTGTCTGGGGGGGGGGAATGGAATGTAAACATATATAATGAGATAATCGTTATAAGCAGGGCCACCTGTTGAACGATTTACACCAAAATATAATCAGCACCCATATTTGTATACTTGAATAGGGAAATGGATGAAAATTCGTTCATTAGTTCTTGAGATAGAGCTGTTGCGAGAATCGTAAATTACGCGGCATAGCAGCGCTACGTTTTTTGGGCGATTTACACAACCAGCACCAATTCATATCAAGGGCTAACTTAATCTGAAGTTTTATGAATATCCGTGCATCACTTTCTGAGATATGGCTAACGCGGAAGTCGTGAAAAAGGCGGCATAGCAGTCGCACCTGTTGTACTATATACACCAAAAACTAATCAGCACCAGTTAACGTCACGATCTAACTGAATCTAGAGTTTCGTGAAATTACGTCCACTGTTTCTTGCGATAGATTGCCCACAGCATTTTTGTCACATACAGTCACACACACTCACAGACAAACTCACAGACAGACATTTTCTAAAAACCATCAAATCGTGTTCCGGACCTTCTAAAACGTATAAATCCATGGAAAACCGGAAGTTGCAAATTTTCACGAATCCAATACTTTCTTATTGTAAAGATAGAAGAAAGTAAAAAGTCCTTCCGGCTTAACCTGGGAGGAAAATGTAGCGTCACTATTTATTGGTTTTAAAATTTTACAAATTTTACTCGAAGCTAATTTTACTCAAATTTCCCACAAACTAAAACACGATGAAGCCGAAAGAGAATATTCGATTTTGAATGAGAATTGCACCAAATTAGAAAAGCTACAGCAAGTTGGCATCATTTATGGTTACTTATTTTTGTCGACAAATTTGGCGCTATTTTACCATGTGTCGACAAGCTTGGCGAGAATTTGAGGCTATGAATATAAATGTGTATGTGTGAGGATATAAATATAATGCATATTAACACCTTGTAATAATATATCATAGACCGTGCATTTAAAGAGACGATTTAAGGGGGCTGGTCACTCAGCTTCGGAATTCTCGTCCGTAATGTTAAGTCTATGGACGTTTGATGCATTCATATATTTAAAATATCTTCTCGGAAAATTGATATTTTTAACATATTTTTTCTGCGTACTTTTCTTAAAGGATGTCTCTTTTCTTTCTTAGTTTTCAAAATACTTTTTAAATCTATACTGAATTTAATATTTTATGTGTTAAAAGAGGGCGAAAAGAGAGTAAGATTTTAAAATTTCCTATAACATTAAGTCTATACTTTATAAATATTTTGAGAACTAAGAAAAAAAGAGACGGAAAAGGAAGTGTACACAAAAAATAGAACTTAAAAATATTAATTTCCCTAGGAGATATTTTAAATATACGAATGCATCCAATGCCCATAGACTTTACGTTAGTGAGGGGAAATTGAAAGCTGAGTGACCAACGCTTTCTTCGAACCATTCTAATACCTTTTTGATCGCTAGTAGTTCCGACTGGAAGATACTATTTTCAGGGTGAATTTGAGTTTTTGAGGAGTATATTAATATCGGTTTGTTACAGATACACATTGCATGGCCGGTTCTTTTTTGAATTTTTTCTCACAGTAGGAATTTGTAATGCGTAGTGCCTAGAAGCTAAAGAAGAAACAGAAGAGCGATTCATAACATTACTGGATGCAGCACACTGCGAGACGGATGCCCCTGGCTTCGACATTCTAAAACAGCAGCAGAACAGAGCTATCAAACTCATGCTGACTCACAACATAGTAATATGTACTTAATTATTAAGGCTTCGTCGAATTCTTATTACAAAACATTACTAAAAATTACTAGTAAAAATGAATATGCCTAGTTTAACAAGAACTGTTCTCCCCTTATATTTACCCATATGAAAGTTGACCAAAAAATATTATAAAGAAAAGGGCAATATTATCAAATGCTTATAGATTTAATATCCATGATTCCATGATTTTAATATCGATTGAAGTGTAAATTTAACTATTGCAGTTCCGTTTCCTGCTGTTAACTAGTATGTAACTGCATTGAAAACCACATTTATATATGATAATTGTATAATCGTAAAGTTTTGTTGTTTCTATATCATCATTCCGGTAAGGATTGAAATAATTTTGGGTGTCAATAATTAAGAACAAAATTGAAAAAGGATAGATACGGCGTATTTATAGAAGCCCTAAAATGCTGAAAAATTTAACAAACAACAGAATTGTTGTTTCTACATACCAATACAAATTACACTGTTTTGTTATTTCGAGATCTAAATAAAAGTATTGTTATTGCCATATCTCATAAGATCATTCCCAATACAATTGAAAAATCGTTAGAGAACTGTGGGGTATCAGTTATTAAGTTTCATGAAAAAAAACAACACTTGTATAAAGTTATGTGGTACATTATTACAAATGTCGGAAGAAAATTCTACTGTAAATAATTACAGCATTCCTTTACATCCCCAAACTTCTTAAGATGCCATTAGTTATCAGGTAGAAATGTTATTATGCATGGCAATTTTAAAGAGTGATGGGGGATATTATACAACCCGACCACTAAAATAAATTTGAAGTAACTAGAAATATCTTTTCAACGAAAATAGGAGAAATTATTAATGAATAAATTGCTGCCCATTACAGAAATGTTTGTCAACGATTTTGCTTCTACAGAAAAGCAAATTTTGAATTTGCTTTACAGTACAAACTGCAGCTCAAATTTCTGCCGAAGACGCAGTACGATGCGCCACATCCGTACGACAAATACGGCGGCCTTCCCTCTCAGTAGTGCCACGTGAACCTGGTCTTCTTGATGCAGTACCATTTCTTGACCACTGCTCCCAACAATCATGCACAGTGGATACATTCCGGCCAAGTCTTTCTACAATATCACGGAAAGTAAATCCACCTTCTCGTAGTCCTGCTACCTCATTCCATCTCGGTGAGCTGCCTATAATGGCTTCTTCGTCTTCTTAAAGAAATTTGGCTAACATCAACTCAATACGTCACATTTCGAAGATATATAACGCTCACGAACTTTACAGCATGCATTTAAAACAAATCTGATTTGCAAGTTCTGAGTGGTGCTACTAGCGCCACTCTTATGCTTGAAGTGCGAAATTCTAATCGATGTCATCTTCCAGATGTATAAACGTCTATTAAATTTCGTTTATCCAACATAAGTCTTTCTTTGTGTTGGGATTTTTTTTCCGTCAGTGTATAAGACCGAACTTCTCTCTGAGTTGTGTATTGCCATCTTGTAAGATGCTGAAAACTGTGATATAACAAATCATATCTATAAGCACATCTTTAAACACATATCGATTGTTTTAAGAATGATTCTTCTAGAAAACAGAATAGAATAATATGTCAGTTGACAAAAACAAAATGCTTAATCATTGAAAATATAAATTCACATGCTTTAAAAAATCACTCAAATGTGATTCTTAAGTTAATGCAGAATGAAAAGGAGATTTTATTGAAATCTGAAATAAATTGCATGTCGTTTTTAAAAAGTATGAGACACTGAGACATTCTTTGATTATCTTAAACGTTTTTAAATATTGTTTCCTGCTTCTAATACTTTAAAAATGATATATATATATATCATTCATAAAAATCATATTCAGCAGCTCCATGGTATACCGTTCCAGAGGTATTGTATTCCATTTCTTCTTTTGTACTCACGTAGGCTTTTGTGAAATGAAATATCGAGTCTAAAAGAACAAAAAAGAGAGAGAGAGAGAGAGAGTGAAGAGTGGAAGAAGTTGAATAAATGATTAAACGCTTTCCTCATGCTGCCACAAACATTTCTTTGAAATACATTTTGTACTGGAAAATGAAGAAATGCCTATCATTTTATTAATTCTTTAGCGGTCAGATATATGCATTTCTCCTATCTTGCGCTATTAAACAGGCATACATGCGTTATATTTTGGACCATTTTGCAAATACTCACTACAAATATAGGCAGATATATATGCGAGAGCAAAATATAAAAACTAGAAAACAGGAATTCTGCTTTTTCAGAATTTAGTGTTACCACCGATGAAAAAAAAATGTATATATAAATAGTACAAAACATATTTCAATTTTAAGACTTAAAGCACACACTTTTATTTTATGTAAAATGACGTCATTCGCATCCGCTTGAAAATTCCACATTTACACTCTTACACATTACCACTTTTACACAATTCCACTCTTAAACATCTACAGTAAAGCATGCACAGAATACCACTATCGCAAAATAATACAAAAATGCAGCAGAAAGATCCCGTCATTAAAGGAACTCGATAAAGAAAATGGCTATCTAATGATTCATAGGCCTTCATTTGCTTGTAACATTAACCCCCTTACTGACAAGCCCGTGTTAATACGTTCACTAAGCTCCAGGTTTCACTGCAATACAAGCAATATTTAAAGTAATATTATTCTATTGATTTAATGTATTTTTAATACATTGAACAATGATTAATACTTCCAAGGATTGCATTCATATTCGTTATTAAGTTTTTTTATAAAATGTTCAAAGAATCATTTTTTTTTAGTATTTAAAACAAAATGCAGAGAAAACAACATTACAATTTTGCCCTTTTCTAAGACAGTCGGAGGGAAAGGAGACGATTTCAGCTACGGTTGCTATGTTGTATTTTCTATTTTGTTTATGTGTTGCAGCTATATCTTATATCCATGTCTCACATCTAAGTGTTTTACTACTTTATATGTACTGGTAACATTTTCGACGATTTATATTTAAAAAGAAATGACTCATGGCAACCGTTTGTTTGGAGTCAGTTTTCAACCAAAACGTCATGACTGAAAGCGTCAGTAGATACTTAAAATTAAATATACTTTATAATAGCTCCATGTTTTAACAGAAATTATTCGTTTATATATTTTTTTCAAAATAGCATGTATTTTAATTGCATTTTCTTTCGGTTGGTATGAGAAAATGGCAACAAAAAGATATTGCTATTTTTCAACTATTTTTTTCTTTACTTTCCACATAAATAGAGTACTTGAGTTGCCAAAATTAAACAAATGGTGCTAAAAACTACAAAAAATTAATATTTCAAAAACAAATGGAGATACAGTTTTCAAACAAATTGCATTTAAAAGCACATTTTTTTCCAATACGATGGTATAAAAATTGAAAATGTTCGATGCTTAGAAATTAAAAAAAAATGCTATGGAATATTTAATTGTAATGCTTTGTTTTACGGCTAACTTCTATAAGGTAACGTTATCTTTTAGAGACGGCACAAAATAAGTTGGGAGAAAGAAATAGCATACCGTACCGGAGGCTAATATATAGATCTACAATTAAATATTTTCACAAAAAATGGAATCTGAAATATATGTTAAGAATTCATACAAGAGAATGTTAATTTTTTTGTACGTTCTTTTTTTGTTCAATTAGTCGTATTAATCTTTCTTTCCAAGGTTCCAAAAAAATTGTCCTGAATAATATGTTTGCGGTAAATTTAATATAAAATATTTTCGACAGATGTTGATTGTTAGTGTGAAAAAAAAAGTTTATTTATTTTGATTAAATAGGTGTGGAATCATCAGATATGCATGTTTATAAATACTCCATATGGAGATAAATATAGCTACATAGTTAGCAAAAAATAAAGGAAGCAATAGGTATAAGTTGAATAATAATTTATTGATGTCATAGAAGAAAATAAGATACATGCATAAAGTATATGCATTCTGTATATGATGTAAAAATGCGCGAAATCTACAATAATAAGAAAAGAAGTTTGTGTGTGAGTGTGCGAGTGTGTTGACGGTGTTCTGAAGAGATTGCTGCACGTAAAGTTACCTGATTTGGGCTAAGTTACGCCTATATATAAAGTTTTGCACCCCGAAGCCTGATTTTCGATTTTTTTATTATATGTTTTTTATTAAATTTTTTATGCGATTTTTAGCTTTTTTTAAGTTTCGAGATAATTTTTCTACATTGGTGAAAGGAATACGGTTTCTTTCTTTCAACCTAATATGGTAAATTTTGTTCTCTTTTCATAAAAGTTTATTCGTAATTCATACAATTATTTTTGAATTTTTAGCGAATTTTTTATGCGATAATTGAACAGCATGTAATGCATCTCCATACATATAAGAGGGTTACTGTACGGGGGGATGAAGTTCTGTCGCCAAATGCCACCAATTTTGTCGCCAACTTTGCGATATATCGCCAAATTTGTCGACCTAAATTAGTCGCCAAAAGTGACACCAACTTGGCGATATCTCTAATATTTCGCCAAATTCCCATAAACTTCCATTGTAAACCAATAGGGATTACTTGCTTACAGAAAATCAACAAATTGAGAATGCAACAAAAACTAATATTAACATAAGGGATTATATTAATTCTATTTAAGGGAATCCAAATAAACTAAATTATGTATAAAAGTAACACAATACAATGCTTAGCAATCTTTTCCAAACATAAATTTTTGAGAGCCCGCAGGTCAAAGGAATTAGATTTGAAAGTTATATCCAATTATAGTAAATTTTGACTTTCGTGATTTTTGAATTTTTTTGTGATTTTTAATTGGATTTTTACGTTTCTTCGCGGTCTGCTGCAATTTTTTGACATTCAATTTTTGACCTATAATACTAAAGTAATCTCTGCTCTCATTTCAATAAAGTTTATTTTGATTTCGTATAGCAATTTTCGAATTTTTCGGGAATTTTGTATGTGATTTTTAGTGTATTTTAGCGATTTCTTACCATTTTCCCACATTAATGAAAGGAATCAACTTTCAGTTTTCAAACACAATATATATATTTTTTCTCTTTTCGAAATTTGTGCAGCGATTTAAAAATTTTCTGCAATAGGGGAGCTAGGGGATGTATGGGACAAGGGATGGATGGGACATTCTCAATATTTCAGGCAATAAACATTTATTTTAAATTGCTTCCTAACCCCATATACCTCTATCACAGTGTGCTTCAGAACTAAAAGTAGGGCCACATTTCTGTTTTCATTTTCCTTCAAAGTTGCATTTTCTGAAATCGCTGCTTAAATGTAAGTTTTTTTTTACATTTGAAGATGTGAAATATCTTATACAATATAAAAAATTAAGCTATGTTGTAGTTATTTGTTTTAAGGTTCAATATCAATAATTAAAATGAATGAATAGTAACCATTGTGACAAAATAATTTTTGAGGTAAAATGGCTGAGAAGGAATATTATGCATCATGGGGATGATTGGGACATTTCAAATGGGGATGAATGGGACATTCTCATTCCTCCCTAGAGATGTTGAAAATTTTATTTATTAATTAAATAGTATTATATAGGATGATAAATCAATAATTTACGTCAATTAATAGTATTAAATAGTATTATATGAGTTGTTACTGTTTAAAATTTCTGAGTGTTACTTATTGTATTGTAATAATTATTAATGGATTATCAAAAAATTGGTACTAAAACTTAATCAAAATAGATAAAATTGATAAAAATAGTATATGTGTATTGATCAAATGGGGGAAATTATATTGAATTTTGAAATGTTGCACAAATAAATCCCCACCCCTAACATATTGGGTCAATCGGAATGTCGGGTCGTGTTGGGTAAATCAATTCGTACCGGAAAATTCAATCATTTAATTATTAGACATAGATTCCGATATCTAATGTCTAATAATTATCGGGCAGAATTTTCCGGTACGAATTGATTTTCCCAACACGACATGACTTTCCGATCGACACAATAATTTCCGTTCTGCATGTTTCTACGATACATTTAATTAATATTAATTAATAAGTTATGATTGAAAATTATTAGCTATACTATATTTAAAAGACATTTTGCACTTTCTTTTCAAATCTAAAATGCCTCATAAGTGGAAAAAAAGAACAGGTTGATAGCCGAAGTCCGCATTAAAAGTTAAAACTGCAATAAAAGAAGTTATTGAAAAAAAAACATATCGATTCGTGCTGTAAAATCATATATTACAAATATAATTTTCATATAAGGTTATAATTATAAATTTTAATTTGGTAAAATTGAATACAGGGAGGAAAATCTTTGTGTTCCATCCATCCCTATTAGTGTCCCATTCATCCCTGCTGTGAGGATGATTGGGACAGGGAGGAACGTGTTTTTTATTTCATAATATTTTTATGAATAAATCATAATCTAGAATAAATATTGTTCATATATGCTGGCAAATACCTAATGTATGAAATGTAATATATAATATTGATAGTAACTTAAATAAAAAAATATAAAAAAATATTTTTGTGAAAATGTCCCATTCATCCCCCACCTCCCCTATATTATTATGATTTTCAGACTTTTTCGGCAATCCGTGCTGTTTTTGACGTACCCGGGCAACGCCGGTCAAATTAGCTAATATATATATATGGTGGTATTAAGAATATGGGTTTATACGAGTATATAATTTTATACTTCAAATGTATGCTCGTATAAACAAAGTGTATGGAATTTAGGTGAAATAAAGATGTAAGTTTATTAACATATATACATAACTACTTCAGTGCTTTTTTCGCTGAATTTAAGAAATTAACATTTTATACTCCATCATTCACTTGTTTCGCATGTATTAACAATATTGTGCATGTTAATTATTATAATTTACAACCATGAGTTATATATCGCATACATTGTTGTAAAAAAGCATCTATTGTATTTTTTGTATTTATTTCAAAGTAATATTGAGGCGTTTTCAGAAATTTTCAAAACAATCAGTATTTTGCGCTCGTCTTTAAATGTATGTATGCCATTCTGATGCCAAACTAGTTCAAAATAATATTTTTGCATTAAGAACATACAATCTTTCTGTTACAATAATGTAGCCAACATCAAATAGGGATTTTAACTGTAGTCACCAATTTCAAATTCAGGCATATAATGTTGAAAACTCTCTAAAATCAGTAATACTACCAATATGAATGATATAAGGAACCGAACTCTGCCGTGATTGTGCAGTAAATAAAGAATGAATTTTTGGTACAATATCGTACCATTCAATCTTACGTGAATAACTTCCTTTCCCTAGCAGACAGTTCGTGTACATAAAATGCCAAGCAGACAGATCGCGTACATAAAATGCCAAATATTAAACTGAGAAAATTTAAATCAAGTCAAATACAAACATCTAAGTAGATTACTAAAAAGCGACTGACAAAATATGTATAGTTTCGATATGAATTTTCGAAAAAAAAAAATAACATGTAGATTTTAACCAATTCCCTTTACAAATCCTAAGTAAAAATTTACTGTTCTTTTCAAATACGTCGAAATTTTGTGTTAGAATTAAAAATTTTAGAGTTGAACCCCTCGAAAATCGCAAATTACGAGGGACGTTCCGAAATTAAGTTTTGTCATTTATTTTTTTTTCACATGGAAACTTTACTGCCAAACAATATACACCATGGCTTCATGAACTATACACCTTGCACTGTTTTTAGACATAGTCATGTGCGACATTGAGACATTTGACGTAGCGTGCAATCAGTTTGAAAAAAAAAACTTTCCTAAAACTTGGTGCACTGCGATTGAAGGAATTGTCGCACAGCCTGCTCCACCTTACTTCCAAAGCAATGCTGAAGTTGTGGGGGGGGGGGGGGTCGACCAACGACATACAACTCCAGTTCATGAGCTTTAGAACGTCACACCGAGTGAAACATCTTTACACGATGATTGATACAAAGCGGCACGACCACCGTTTTGTCATGAGCTTCTTTGTCGTTGGTCGCGGGTCGAGCTGGCTGTGCGACAATTCTCTGCATTGCAAGACACCGAGTTTTACCAGAATAGTTTTTCAAACTGATTGCACATTACTTCAAATGTCTCAATGTCGGTGCTGACTATGTCGAAAAATAGTGCAAGCTGTCATGATGTCATGGTGTATCTTTTTTGGCAAAAATAAATAAATAAATAAATAAATAAAAATGACGTAACTTAGTTTCGGAACGTTCCTCGTGTTTTAACCAAATGTGCTTTCCCTGAAGTTGGTTGGAAATGTTTGTTACAGTTTTCCGAAATACCGACTCGTTCCCGAGATAGAGAAGAATAGGAGAAACTTTTGGAGGACGCGGATATACATTTCTTTTTATTTAGAGGTAGTCCGTCTATGATGACTTCGCTATTTCAAGATATACGCTCAAGTTACGACAAACACACATTTACGCAGATCACTTTTATATACATTTATTATTCACCTACTAATTTTTCCGGTATTTAATAAAATGATACACAAATTGAGACATATATGTTTATTTTAATTCAGAATCATTAAAAATATTTCACTTACACCTAAAATACCCTGGTGAGATTTATGGGTGACATAGACATTTCATTAAGCCAACAAAAAAACTTTAATTAACTCTTCCATGATCGATAACAAGTAGCACACTTGTTTTCAAAACAATGCCGTTGACTAAATGCATGCCATAAGCAGAACTTGATAAAGTCAGGGGCAAACCTCCATCACTATCACTGAGTAATATTTTTTCTTTATATATGGCAGAAATTCTGCCTTTAATAAAGCCGGTGATTGTTTAAAATATGTAAGTTGAAGTTTTTTCCTGCTGTAAGCTGGCTATATTCATGATTATTTAGTTTTGTCTGTGTAATGTTTCTTGCAAATTATATTTATACCATCTATTTTGAAATAACTTGTTAGATTGTAAGGCATTTTGTATTAAATATACTAATTGCAATCATATGTTTTTCAAATTGTTATTTTTTATCCAGATTTTTCATAAATATTAGAAACTAATTATATAAATTAGTCTAATTTTATAGATATTAATGACTTATTTTATAAATATTTAAGACTGATAATTGCTTGCTTTATACTAGTATTATAACGATCCATACTTATACGATATTTAGTGACAATGAAACATGTAAATAATTTAATGTCCAGTAAATCTTATAACGCAAAATACTTATTAAAGTTTATTGTGAATAAGTTATCAGTTTGAAATTTAATATTGTATCCATCATGATTACTTTTTTAGAATTAACGAGGAAATATCATCTAATTGTAAAATAGGTCATGATTAAAATGTCTCAAATTCTTTTAAGAATTACAAAAGTTTCAAATTACATTGCGCAAATGGAATTCGGAGATATATATTTGCAACGAAACAATAAAAAAGAGATTAAACGAAACTATTGGAAGTATTTGATTATGAAATATTAAATTACACAGAAAAGATTTTAAAATTTTGTAGTGACATGAAAGGTTTTGCGATTTATGTTTATTTAAGTCTGGATGTTATATTCTAGTTTTAATTAAAATATATTCTAAAAATGCAGTTGTGTTATTGGTTGAATGGTCTTACCAGTGGAAGAAAGCATGCCAAAAAAATCTTATGCATAAAGCAACTCAAAAAGATAATATAATACATGATAATAGGACAAATCCTTAAAAATTTATTATTTTTCAGGAAAAATTATCTTCAATTAAAGCATCAGGTTCAAAAAAAAAAAAAAAAAAAAAAAAACATTTTTAAATATATATTTTTTCGAACACACATTATAAGGAAAGTAATGTTATCATGATTACCCATTAAGCTAATATGATAAAAACGAGTGATTCAAGAATCGTATAGATTATCGTAGAAATTGACCCAGAAGATTAAATATATAATTCAACATTAGCAACTGATTTATAGAGAAAATCATGGCAGCTTAATGAAGCATTAGTGGCGCAGATGTGTAGCGTTTGTAGTTCTAAAACTGGATGTCCAGCATTCGAATATATATGTATGTATACATATGACGAGCTCAGATGATAAAGGTGGTAATTAATACGATTATTATTTTTTTAAAATGAGCTGTAAATTTCCAAATGTACATGTATATTTGCGTTCATTGTCATATGCCTCTTTTGCTAATTAATAGCTTTTGACTATTATGTTTTTCAAATAGTAATTTAACAGATGGTAGAGGAATATTCATTTTCTTCAACCACATGATTAACCAACTTTTTAAGTGCAATAGTAATTATATAATTAAGTAGCATCTTTAGTCGTCGTCTGTTCCCTCCGTCCGTCTTTCCGTCTGACCGCATATAACAGCGCAAAAAATACCCAATATTAACCAACGTGGTTTGAAATTTAATGTATTTAATCGCTATGAAAGATTGTCGAGTCATGTAATATTTTATGAAAATCGAATTAAAACTTAAAAATGTATTAATATAAGTTTTCTTGATTATATTAAATCCTGTCATATGTAATCTATTCAATGATATCCCATGATAGGTAATAATTCTAGGTTTCCATGGTGATTATTCTATGAAATCCTATCAAGTGTAATTAATTCAATGATATACCGTGGAAGACGATGATTCTAGGTTGCCATGGTGATTACGTCATATTTAAGATGGAGTCACATTATTTCCGTATTACTGAATTTAATACCTATAATCGTAATAAATTTCCAATTCATGCCTTTTTGCGTAAGCGTGCAACTGCTATTGCACAAAGAAATATTTTTAAATCTAATTATATTACGAACGCACCTCATTTGTTACGTTTGATGTACAATTTCTGACTTGTTCTTCTTTTGTCCCATGCCATTTAATTATTCGAGGTCTTCATATATATATATATATTTCCCCAGATCCTTAAAATGTAAAGATGTACTGGTAAAAGTACTTTTAAGACTGAATCTTATTGAAAAGTTAATAGATCATATATCCGTAGTTAATTCAGAACTATTTGACACTTGCAAAAGTATTTGTTACACATGCACTATCTTTGGAAATTTAATTTTTATTCTTAATTTACAAATGGTCTAAAACGTGTGTAACGTCAAAATTTGCGGAAATCTGTAAAAAAACGTAGATTTGTATGAAGAACATAATAAGAACATTGTATATTTTTGTAACGAGTATATGACTCAAAAGTTCATTTTATTTAGTTTATACGTGCATTTTAGATTATAGTTAATTAATTTTAGATCGATGGGTGAATTAATACCCCCCTATTTCGCTGTGACAGCTCAGTTGGAACAGAATTGGCAGCTTCATCCAAGAGTGCCTTGGTTCGAATCCTGTCTAAGACAGTATTCGGCCGGTTGGATAGAGTTGGTTTTAGATAAAGATGCGTTTTATTATCATGATTGAATCTAAGGGCTATAAATTCTCCCATTAAAATATTTTAAGCGCTGTGAACTTATACAGTATAGCATCAAAAATCCGGCATCATCGGGAACGAGACTATGCCGGATTTTTGAAGGAGTATCAAAAGTAGTAACTAGGCATATCGGAAGTAGTACTCTATTCTGAATGGTGCCTTTAGCGGTAATTTAATTTATAATTAAGTGATAATTATGTAAGAAAAATAGAAAATTATAAATAGAAAAATACTTATTTTAATTGATATTTTCTATGTTGCACAAAAAAAAAAAAAAAAAAAAAAAAAAAAAAAAAAAAAAATCTAATAAAGAATGAAATTATTTCTTCTCTTGTAATTTCGCTAACATCGATGTCAACTTCGTTTGCTTCAATTTTTTTGGCGGTTCTTTAACAAGTTTTTTTTTTTTTTTCATTTTGTACAATAAAGATCTATTTTGGAAATACAGACTTGTTTCTCTAAAGCATGTATTAATTCTCCGGTAAAATTTATTCATTTTTATTGACACATTTTCTACTCCCGGTCATTCATTCTCGTTTTCTGAGCTGCTACTAGCATTGTCGGCGATTCTGAGGTGTGTCCCAACGAAATAAAGCCACCGTAACTGCACACGAAACAAACAAATAAGGATGAAACAAATATATTAATAAAGTCAATATACAAATATATATTTACAAGGAATAACTCATTCCCTGTCCCACTAGGGCAGGAGAAAAAGATGAATGTGTAAAAAAAGAGGGGGAAAAGTCTCCTTCCGAAATAAAGCCACTGCAATATTAGTATTTATTTGTAACCACCGACATTCGAGCTGCTGCAATTCAACATGTTAAGGACGTCAGGAAGTTGCCAAATACTTGTTCTGTGCCAGCCGACTTTTTTGCAGACTTTATAAGGTTGTATTTTCAGTTTGTCTTGCAGTATTGCTGTGGGAAAGAAAATCCAGCTATCAAAGTTCGAGAAAGGACAAATAGAAGCTTTTAAGGAACAAGATCCTTCACAAAGACCAATATGTAAGCAAATTAAATGATCTAAAACCATAATAGATAATTTTGTAAATCAGGGCAATGCGTAAGGGTATAAGAAAGGAGGCGTACATGCAGAAAAATGACTTCCAGGCAGGAAAGAGACGCTTTGTTTCGTTTTTCACGAGGTGGCATTTCCCTAAAACAGCAGGAGGATAATATCCCTCTGACAAAATCAACCCTGTCACGAATTGAAAAACGTATAAGTATTTTGCGATATAAGAAAATGAAACAGTCGCCCATGTTGAAAGCTATCCACATGCAAAAGAGAGTCGATTGGGCCAAATATTATCAAATCTGGACGGACCAGTGACATCGTGTTATAGTCTCAGACGAGAAAAAAATAAATTTGGACGGGCCAGGGGGCCTTGCTTTCTATTGGTATGACATGAGGAAATAAGAGGAAATTTTCTCCAAAAGATAGCAAGGTGGAGGCTCATTAATGGTGTGGGGAGGCTTCGGCTATGGAGGTAAACATAGCCTGGCTTTTCTTTCAAGCCGCATGAAGGCTACCGATTACCAAGAAATGCTCGAGAACAATTTAATCTCATTTGCAAAGAGAATTGGCGGACTAAGTTGAATTTTCCAGCATGGCAAGACCTCCATTCACGTTGCAAAATCCTCCTGGGAATGGTTTTTGGATAATCGGGTGCATGTCATGGAATGTCCTGTCCCTTTTCCCTGATCTCAATCCCCAAGAAAATGTTTGAGGTATCCTCAGTAGGGCTGTATATGTCAATGGCAGACAGTTTCAGTCTGTGGCAAAATTGAGGGTCGTCATCATTGAAGCGTGTGCAAATATTGATGTTACTGTCGTCCAAGGATTAGTAAATAGTATGCCACATCGTATATTCCAACTCATATATAACCATGGCGGATATATTGTCCATTAACAGTAGTGACTTTATTTCGGCGGGACACTTTTACCCCTTCTTTTTTTACAAATTCATTTTTTGCTGCCCCAGTAAGGCAAGGAGTGAGTTACTCCTTGTAAATATGTATTTATATATAGACTTTTTTAATAAGTTTGTTTCGTGTCCCATTACAGCACAGAATCACGGTGCCTTTATTTCGGTGGGACACACCTTATTTAGCTCTATTAGACAACATCAGTGATCTTGCTGTCCGTTAAATTGTCCGCTGCTGATTCATTTTCGTCGATGTTTAGCCAATCATCTATATCCTTTTTTTCATCTTTTTTTCAGCACTTAATGCATTTTCAGATTCAGCATATTCAAACAGCTCATAAATAGCGGTCTTTTCACGGGAAATGCAAAAGCCTGAAAATTTTTTCTCGCCATTTATGTAGCCGTTGCCGAAAATTCATTACGGCCATATATTGTGCAATGCAATCGCCAAATTTGTCCCCAAAGTTGTTCCCGTCGCTGAGCAATTGTGTAGCTCCCCCAAAAATTGTTCAGGAAATAATCGTTTCTGATAAATAAAAAAAACAATAGTCAAATATTCTTTGTTTTTGTATTTTTATTTCGATATTTAAGTTTTTAATTCATAAAGAATTGCTATTTTTCTTCTCCCATAATTTGAAAGTGTAAAAGAAAATCGGAGAGAAAAGATGGTTTTGTTGCCGGAATTTTGAAGTTGACGGATTTCTGAATGCCGGATTTTTGAAGTCACACTGTATATCCGTTCACTAAGCTGTAGGTTTCACTGCAATAGAAGCATTATTTAAACAAGTAAATTCTGCAAATATAAAGCAATTTTCAAACTTTGAGTAATGATTAATACTCTCAAGGATTAAATTCATATACAGGCATCCCTCGACTTGCGTATTTTGCGACTTAAATTCGAAGGTAAGTAATAAAACTCGAAAATTACATTTATGAACACACTATTGCGTTTGATAGGCATTTGCATACTTTTGATAATTATTTTATAAATAAAATATGCAGATAAAAACCACATCCATAATATAGTTTTATATATTAGTGAGAGTTATGATTTTTATTGGGAATACAATCAAATCTCTAACAAAACAAACTCAAATCTAATTAAAATGAGACAAAAAATCTGGTGTTCAACCGTAACAGTTAGTATGTTAGTGGAATTCAAACCAGAGCGAAATCTAAATTTACAGTTTCGATGAAAAGGAACGAGTGCTTTTTTTCTTCTAGCTTCATCTGTTCATTTGATGTAGATTGAAAATTGTTCAATGTCAATTCACCAATGTCAAATTTATAAATCCTGCATTCCATAAGAGTTTTTTATTAGGCAAGTATTCTATTTGTTCATTTTTTATATTTTTTCATACTTTTATAGTTTATATCCAAGTAAATTATGTCGCATGATATTTTATTCATAAAATAATACTGTGTAAATAATATATACTAGCGGGCATGACCGAGCTAAGCTCGGTCAAAATTAGCCTTGTGTTCAATTCGATATTTCATTCTCACTGTATAATTCTTGCTGTTTAGATAAATTTGGCATGATCCTAAGCCATAGGGACCCACTAACCGGAATTTTTCGAACACACGACCTAACCAATACTCTTCTTGAACCCGAAAACGATAGAATACAAAATTTAGTCAAAATCGCTAAAGTCATTTTAAAGATAAAATTAGTTTGACCCACGATAACCGAAAAAGGACCTACTAATCTAAATTTGTCGAACATGTGACCTTTCCCAATTGTTTTCTCGCGCTAGGAAACGGTGTAATAATAAATTTTGTCAAAATTGTTTGAGCCATTTTTTAGATAAAATTAGCTAAACCTTGATCCATAGTGACCCAAAATGACTGGTTAATCGAATTTTCTTGAGCATGCGATTTAGACCGATGATCTTCTCGATCCCGAAAACGATAGAAAACAAAATTTAATCGAAATCATTAAAACTGTTTTCCAGATAAAATTAACTTGACCCAGAGTGACCCAAAAACGATCCACTAATCGAATTTTCAAGAACATGTGACTTAGATAAATGATATTCTCATGCTCAGAAATATAATACAAAATTTTTCCATAATGTTTTGAGCCGTTATTTTAGATACAAATAGCTTGGCCCACATTGACCCAAAAATGACCCGCTAATTGATTTTTCTCGAAGATATGACATAGCCCAATGGTCACCTCATGCCCGGAAACGGTATATTACAGAATTTTTTCAAAATGCTTTGGGCCTTTTTTTAGATTTAATTAGCTTGATCCTGATCCATTGTGACCCAACATGACTCACTGATCGAGTTTTCTTGAACATGCGACCAAGCCCAATGGTATTATCGCGCCCGAAAACGATAGAATAAAAAATTTCGTCAAAATTGTTAGAGCCGTTTTCTAGATAAAATTTTCTGGACCCATAGTGACCCAAAAATGACCCACTAATCGAATTTTCTCTAATATGTGACCTAGCCCAATAGTTTTCTCGTGGCGAAAAACGGTTGGATATAAAATTTAGTCAAAATCGATTGAGCCGTTTTTTAGATATAATTAGCTTGACCTTGACACATTTGACCCAAAATGACACACTAATCAAATTTTCTCGAACACGTGATCTAGCCCAATGGTATTCTGGTGTCCGAAAATGGTAAAATACAAAATTTCGTCACAATCGTTATAGCCGTTTTCTAGATAAACTTTGCTTGACCCAAAGTGACCCAAAAATGACCCACTAATTGAATTTTTTCTAATATGTGACTTATCCCATTGGTCTTCCCGTAATCGAAAACAAGAAAATACAAAATTTCGTTAAAATCGTTAGAGCCGTTTTTTAGATAAAATTGGCTTGACCCATAGTGACCCAAAAATGACCCACTAATCGAAATTTCTCGAACATGCAACCTAGCCCAATAGTTTTCTCGTACCTAAAAACGGTTGGATATAAATTTTTGTCAAAATCGATTGAGCCGTTTTTTAGATATAATTAGCTTGACCTTGACCCATTATGACCCAAAATGACCCACTAATCAATCGAATTTTCTCGAACACGTGACCTAGCCCAATAGTCTTATCGTGCCCGAAAATGGTAAAATACAAAATTTCGTCAAAAACGTTAGAGCCGTTTTTAAGATACAATTTACATACACACACACACACACACACACACACATACACACACATTTTTGCTCGCATCTATTATATATATATAATCCAAACGGAAATTTCGTTCCGAACGCCGAGATTTCGAGTTCTACCGCATGGATTTTTACGGAACTTATACCGTTAGATAGGTAACGTTCCAGGGAAGGTTTTAAGCTATAACACATCATTCTACCTAGATTAGTTAAGAATTATTACGGAAAATTCTATTATTTTTTACTTTGTTACTTCATATTTCCTTAAATATCTGGTCTCCTATTGGTCGTAGAGCTTAGATCTCGCGCCAAAAGCAGCTCCGAAGCACCCAAGCAAACTTTTCCCCGCGATTATTTTGACGTCTTCCGATTTCCTCTAACTCTATTAGTTGCCCGCGTAAAAGCCCCTTTAAAATATTTTTCGTAGTAATTTCAGCAATTATCTTAAATTATTGGTTAAGACCGCCACCCTCCCGATTCATGTATCTACGGAAAGGTTGCATGAAGGAGTTTCGTTCAGATACGCTTTCGTTAAGAATAGAGTGCGCTCCCTGGTGGTGGAATGTGGAACTAACATAACGCGATATTGTTAAAATTAGGAAATCTAACAATGCGATCTGTTTTAAACTTTGAGATAGTTCATAACACATAATCTATTATCTAATCTATTATATATATATATAAAATCTATTATCTATTCTATTATCTATTATATATATAAAATCCAAACGGAAATTTCGTTCCGAACGCCTAGATTTCGTGTTCTACTGCATGGATTTTTACGGAACCTATACCGTCAGATAGGTATTGTTTCAGGGAAGGTTTTAATCTATAACACATTATTCTACCTATATTAGTTTTAGAATTATGACGGAAAATTCTGTTATTTTGGGCGATAAGGTTACCATTTTATTTCTTGGCGAAATTCATCGTTGATAAAAAAAAAATTGAAACGGCTATTAAACCTCGAAAAATAAAAGAAAAACTGTTACTAATTTTATTTAAATGAAAAAAAAAAAAAAAAAAAGAAGAAGAAAATCCGTTAATGAGTGATAATATTAAAAAACGGAAACATTTAATCAAAACCTGAAAGAAATATTTGTAATGCTTAAAAATTAATTTAATAAGAAATATTACACTTGATACGCAATATTTGGCTCTTTAACGCTTGCGTTAGATATGTAAACGAATCTGAAAATTTGATTAGATGAAATTTTAACGACATTTTCTTTCTGTTCTGTTCTTTTCTTTTTTTTATATCTAATTGTCCCATCACGTGACTTATAGAAGAAACAAGCAGCTGTAATTGTGAGTCACATGTGTAATTACTATTTGTTTCTTTACGATTTTTTATTTTTCTTTTGTCGCCAAACAATGTGATTTTAAGCCAAAAATGCATAAGCGTGACATTAGCTTGAGGATGTTCTCACAAATGGTGTTTTTTTAGGTGAAAGAGATCATTTTTTGAGTACATTTTCATATTCAATTGTAACTTATATAGATATCAGTTAATATTTTAAAAATGGAATCGAATACTTAAATTTCAGTGTGAATTTCTGCCACACATACATATTGTAAAATAATTTCATACTTTTTAAAATGTCTTTCGCCGTAATTCCGAAAGCATGTGATATTTATAAACTCGAACTCAGATCAACGAATATTACCCATTTTATTTAAGCAAATATTATCTATATTCTCAAGTCATATCGCCAATTTCATTTATAGGAAAATTCACAGATTCGAAATCTAGGAAATAAAGATAATTTTTAAGGAAATTTATGTTTTAATACGTTATTACTATGGAAAAATTCAACATTTTGAAAAAAAAAATTACAAGTCTTTTGTAATTCGTCATTTCTTCTTCGTCTTTCTTCGTAATTTCTCCTCTGTTATGTAATATTTCAAATGATATTGGACTAATTTTCGATCATCGATTCACCACAAAATCGCATATCTAATATAGTATATAAAATAAAGTCTGGATTAGGGGACTAATTAACGCACAGCGCAAACTACTGAACCTAAAATCTTGAAAATCGTGGTAAAAATACTTCTTATGACATAAACTTCTGCTAAGAAAGGATTTTCTAAAGTGTCACCCCTAATGGTTTTTGCACGGAGAGGGGAAAAAAATCGGATATCAAAATTATGCGTCAAATCATAGCATATTTTAATGTAGTTTTGTATGCTGAATCGAATGCTACCAAATAAATTTTTATAAGTCCAACAGTTCATGACACATTTCATATTTTTCTAATTTGGTGGTGTCTTTGGCATCTAAACCTCAAAATATCTATCATTACATCCGTTACTCTAGCAACGGAAAAAATTCAAATCAACGCTTTTGGCTAAAAAAATAAAAACGGCTCTATGAGTTTGAAATAAAAATGCAAGCATCTTAATTAAAAAAAAAAAACAGTGATTTTATGGAAAATAAAAGGAAAAAATTACTGAGAATTTAGCGTTATAAAACAAAAATGGAAAAGGTACTACTTATATATTCCGTCGACCAAAAATCTATCGTCAAACTATAAGATTAAATGCCAATAATGATTGATCGTATATATCAAATTCACTTGAATTTAAACAAACTACACGTGTTCACGTCATCAAGTGAATTTAATTTCGACGTTTTATTTGTATTTTTATTAATGTTATACTAATTTATTTGTTATTTCGTTATTTAAAATAAAGATTATGTCAATTTATATAATTTGGCGAATGGTTTGGCGATTTATATAATTTGGCGAAACTGGTCGACGGGATAACAAGTAGTACCAATGAAAATATTTAAGTATGAAAGCAATGTTTGTAACGACTTAAAAATTGATTTCATATATATAAACTCGGTTTATGGCGTCAGATGCCGTCATCCGAAGAATCTACACGAGTCTTTTTCCATTTTTTCCGGTCATAGGTTCCTCAATGAAATAAACTGGAATTGGAATAATATTGTGCGATTTATAAATTGCTCCTCGATAAGAAGAAAAAATGGGTACATTTATAACAACCGTGCGCACATCTCGCTGATAGCATTTTTAAAATTCCCAGTAGCAGTAGTTACATTTTGCGTATGTAAATTAAAAATATTTTTTTGCTTTTAATTATGGCATTATTTCCTGTTATTGTTTATCTTTTCAGTTTTTTAAATGAAATTAGTATAAGGCATGCATTTTAAATTAAATGAGTGAAAGGTTTGTGTTTTAAATGAAAATAATAAAATAAGAATATGCTATGAAAACAATCTTTATTGATTTATTACCTGCGCCCGGCTGACATAAAAGTATCACAAAAGCCACATATTCACTTTTCTTTGAGTAGTTGCTCATGAGAATTCAAGTTAACCTTCGGTAATCGGATACTTCACATATTGGTGTATTAGCTTTAATGTTGAAAGCATCGTTTTTGTTTGAAGCGAAAACTTTACTATGAATTCTATTACACAAAATCGCATCATCATCATCTACTATATATTTACAACGAAAATTTGTATTTCATTCCGATTGTTTATAATACTTTCGTAGGATATACCACAATTAGTTAGGTAATAATTTTGGAAAGGTTTTAGTGTATACATATTGTTCAAGGGTACTTAGTTATAGAGCAACAGTAAAAGTTCAAAAATTAAGTGAACCTGATTATGAAAGTTTAGCCTTTTTAAAAAAATCTACAGAACATATTTTGTTACACGTGGCCCTGTTGCATGACTTTTAGGAATGGTGTTAGTATATACGATTTCATTGTATGTTGATTAGTTACAGAGGTATTAATTCCTGTTGTCATAACGGTCTCATTACCCGACCATAAGTGCGCTGTTTATAATCAACTAAAACAATTACTTCTTAATTGCTAAATTTTGTCCAACGCTTAAGATAACATTATATCGCAATGGCGTTCGCATCGTTTTCAGTAATGTGCAAGGTCAAGCTGAAGATCCATATTGTTTAAAATACAAGTTCAAGTTCACCATTTAGTTTAATCCAAGGTTCATTTGGAAATATTGACCAGCGCAGCGGGCATAGCCTGCTAGTTATAGTATAAGATATTCTATTTATAAATAAGACACTGCACGGGTCAATCCATTTCAAGTGGTCCAGAAAATCATTTATTCGTTGCTCGACCATTTTTAAAAAATCTGAATTTTTTTCTAAAACAACCCTAACAGGATGGAAATTCAAAAGGACTATAAATTTAATTTTATTAATTTTTGTTTGTGCAAGGCGGCCATCTTTGTTTCATCGTCTGCAGCAATTTTCTCACATGAAGGATTAGGAAATCGTAAATAATTCATCGTTTATTTCTTTAATTCAAGTGCGGATTAAAGCAATTTGTACAGATTACATTGGGCTAAAAATGTGGTAATAGAGTCTTTTCCGAATATAAATTCTTACTGGTGAAATTTAAGCATAAAGTTTCAGTTTTTTTTCCAAAATTTGGCCGTTTTACAAAGGAAATTTTTATAGCAAGAAAAACTGTCAACATGACTTTTTTTTTTTTTTTTTTTTTTTTTTTTTTTTTTTTTTTTTTTTTTTTTTTACAAATAGGCCGAAAGTACTTGTACTCACACGCTAAGTTCCAGATCTGTGAATTACTTCCTCTTCGCTAAAAAAAAAATCCCAAATTTTTCAGAAATGTCAAAAATTGCAGTTTTGACGCTTTGAAATCTCTGGTAGGGCGCAAGATAAAAATTTGAAGTTCTGGTTTCTGAGAGTATTGTATGGTAATGTTATGCAAAAGATATTTCGGGATGGAGATTTGAGTACAAGCTGAGATATGGCAAGGGCAACATATCAAAACAATACGGCCAAACTATTGTCTTGTTGTAGTCACATCTACAGTGGCGGTCAAAAGATTCCGGCCAATTAGTTTCTATGATTTGTTTGACAGAACGTTTCAATGAAGAAGAAGCCAATTACCCCAAAAGTTATGAATAGTTAAAATTACCTGTGACCACGGGATCATTTTGATTGGATACTTAAGATAATTGATGCAAAGGGGAGGAATTCAAAATTCGCGCGTGCAAAAGTTTCGGGCCATTCGTCATCCATTAGTTTTTGCTATCGCTAAAGTGTTTTTTTTGACCATGTTTGTTAGTTAATGAACGTGAATAACGTATCCAAAATTCAAAAATGGAAAGTTTAACAATTTATTGTTCCTAAACGAGTGATTTGTTTGTCGGTAAAGGGACAATCCTATCGTGAGATTGCGGCAAATTTGTCGATCGTAAAATTTGCGCTGTAAACGATATTTTAAAAAATATATAAAGATGATCATGGGTTTCGAAACTAGCCACGGTCCGGGGGACCCCGAAAAATGACTATTCTTGTGGACAGAGTTATCAGAAGAAAAGCAGTTGATGACTCCCGTAAAAATGCCGCTGCAATTCCACGCGATTTATGGTGTTAAAATATTGCTGAAACAAGTCTGTCTACAGTTTCAAGACGCTTATGTGACATGGACATAGAACTTTATGGAACATTCGGTGTTAAAAAATCTTTCATAAGTAAAAAAAATCAGAGGGCCCGACCGGCGTTTGCCAAGGAATACAAAGACTGGTTAAGTGAAAACTGGAAAAAAAATACTATTTTCCGATGAATCGACGTTCAATCTTTTTGGGAGTGATAAAATACATTACAACCCACGACCTAAAAACAAGATAGGATGCAAGATATATTGTTCCTACAATGAAGCATGGCGGAGGACACGCTATGCTGTGGGGAGCATTTTCTCGAAAATGTGCCTGTCCGTTATTTGAAATCCGTGGCAAGATGAAATGTGCAATGCATAAGGATATCTTTCAAGATCATTTGCTGCCTTATTGGAGGAAAAATTGGGGTCGCAACTGTTTCATCATGATAACGATCAAAAACATACATGCAAGCTCGTCAAGGAGCGGCTTTCGCATAAAAAAATTCCGCTTTTGAAATGGTCAGCCCAATCATCCGATCTGAATCCAATAGAATACCTTTGAAAATAACTTGAAAACGTGTGTGGAATTATAAATATTCCAATTCAGCAGCATTTTCACAAAAATTTCAAGAACCGTGGACAAAATTTAACATTGATGATCTACAACCGTTCATTGAATCGATACCACGTTGCTGCGCTGCAGTACTTATTGATAAATGTATGAATACAAAATACTAGTTGTAAATGTTGTTGATCACTGTTATTTTCTGTTATAACACCATTTTTTTTCAAACTTGCCAAGGTGGCCGGAAACTTTTGAGAACGTGTGTTTTCTTTTGCAAGTAATTTTGTCAATTAAATTTATTAATATTTAATTTTTATTCCATAAATAAGTTCTTAACTGTTATGTCAATAAAGTGTATAAGTATCACTTTGAGATTCCTCTTCATATGGGTATACTTACAAATTAACCAAAACTTTTATGCTGGCCGGAAACTTTTGACAGCCACTGTATGTATTTATCTCAGAGTGTCACTTAAATTTATGTTTTTGTCTATCTTTAAATAATAGTAACAGAAAATAAAGCCTCTTGCAAAGCTTAGAAATTAATAAAAAAATAATTATGCTTAAGGCCGTACATTTTGTATGGCTTCACTAATTTTTGTTGTAAGTAATTCTAGTAACTAAAGGAAACCTCAGCACTTTTACATAAAGAAGAAATTTTTTTTTAATACAAGACCTGAGACAAAAACATATAGGGAAAGAGAAAAGCGGTTAATGTTGTCATACTTGTTGAGACATGATCAAATGTGTCAAAACACATTCTTGCTTGTTGATTTAAAAACCACAATTTTAATCAGTCTCAAAATTTTATATCTGGGAACCATGTCTTGTCATCTCTTGATAACTTGATTGAAGATTTTGGCCGTGCTGGCTCATATAAATAAACTTTGAAATCACTATGTGCAAGTCTCACTTCATTAATAATTCCTAGCTTACTTCTTATTCAAAAATGTCATTTTTCTGCAGTTTAAATTTTGAAGGGGCTTTGCATATATTTACTTTCTGAAAATTACTTGAGGCTGATGCTTGGTAACATTGGTTAATGTTTCATTTACAGGAACATACTTATGGTAAGAACAAATTGCAGGGGCTGGCAAGCAGTATTAAAATTGTGGTTTTTAAACCAACCAGCAGGAATGTGTTTTGGCACGTTTTATCATGTCTCAACAAGTATAACAACATTAACAGTTTTTCTCTATCCTATTCTGTTTTTTTCTCAGGTCTTTTATATATATTTTTTCTTTAGGTAAAATTTCTGATGTTTCTTTTAGTTACTAAAATTACAACAAAAATTACTGAAAACATACAAAATGTAGGCTATAGGCATAATTATTTTTTAAATTAATTGCTAAGCTTTGCAAAAGGCTTTATTTTCTGTTACTATTATATGAAAAAATAAATTTAAATAACACTCTGAGATTAATATTTACCTGTGACTACAACAAAACAATAGTTTGGCAGTATTGTTTTGACATGTTGCCCTTGCCATATCTCAGCTTGTAGTTAAATCTCCATCCTGAAATTTCTTGTGCATAAAACTACCATGCAATACTCTCAGAAACCAGAACTTCAGATTTTTATCTCGTACCCCACCAGAGATATCAAAGCCTCAAAAATGCTTTTTTGACATTTTTAAAAATTTTGGGATTTTTTTTTTTTTTTTTTTTTTTTTTTTTTTTTTTTTTTTTTTTTTAGCAAACAGAAAGAAAGTCCCAGATCTGGAACATGAGGTGTGAGTACAAGTATTTTCGGCCTATTTGTAAAAAAAAAATTATGTCATGTTGATAGTTTTCCTTGCTAAAATAATTTCTTCTTGTAAACGGACAAATTTTGCGGAAAAACTGAAACTTTATGCTTAAATTTCACCAATAAGCAGTTAGTTTCGAAAACTACTCTATTACCAAATTTTTAGCCCAATGTATCCTGTACAATTTGCTTTAATCCGCACTGGAATTGGAGAAATAAACGATGAATTATTTACAACTACGAAAACCCTTCATGTGAGAAAATTGCTGCAGACTATGAAACAAACATGGCCGCCGTGCACAAACAAAAATTAATAAAACGAAAACAATAGTCATTTTGAACTTCCATCATGTTACGGTTGTTGTACAAAAAATTTCAGATTTCTTAAAAAAGGTCGGGCAACCAGTGCTCGACCACATAAAATGGTCATATACTAAATGGTTATATCTATATATTAAAATGGTTCCCATACTAAATTCTAAGTCTTTAAAAATTATCCTTATTAGTATCGTTAATATTCATATATATCTACATATGTAATAAATATTTCAATTTCTTACGAAATTTTACCTAATCAATATAGAAATTGGACTTACGTAAAATGAAAGTTACGTAATAGTTCGTAGAACGCATTGCTTACGTAAGTCGAAGGATGCGACGTTGGAAAATGCCTCCTTTTTTGGCTTTTATAAATAATTGCATACAAAACAACATTGCAATTTTCCACATTTGCTTGACAGTCAGAGGGTTAGAAGATGTTTTCACAACGTTTATTCGCTAGTTTTTTAGTACATATTTAGGACTTCATTTTGACCCAGGGAAATTTTAGGACATTTGGGAATCCCTTTAATACAAAGTGTTTCTAAATATATATTTACGCTAATTTATTATACATATGCAAAATTATAATATTATACTTCTTTTGAGTTTATATGGAAAAAAATGTCTGCTTGACAGCTAATGAACGAGGGCGCTTTGAAAAATGAATGTTAAATGGATGGCAGAACAGCCCTTAGTAAGCTTAACAAATGATAATAAAATAAAATAAAATATTAAGTTTAGACATTGATAAAATTCGTAGCCTTTAAAAAACATGTTTTTTTAGTAAACTGGTATTGATTCAAAATGGAGTGTAATTTTTGCACGAAAAAATTCCCTAAAGAAAATTATTTCAATCTTAAGAAATCCGAGATGTAAAAAGTTCGAAAAATTCCAATTTATTTTATTAGGAAATTTTCTACACTTAATTAAAAAAAAAAAATGCAATTTGATCGATTGAAAATAGTTGAGCTAGAGAACCCACCGATTCCAGAAATTTGTTATTGAGAAAAAAACTTTTAAAAATTTAGATAATGTTTACTAGCTGTGTCCCGAAATTAATAAGAAAGTACCAAAAATGCTCTTTGATACATTTGTTTGGAAAATCTAATAAAAAGAATATTGCCCAGTTAAACTGATGGCATTGAGCTCACAGGCTATTCAGAATAATTGTATATAATATTCTTATTTCAAAGAACAATGCCACTCGAAAAAGAAATTAAAGGGGGGATTAGCCCCCACCCCTCTGTTTCAGGTCTGTATACTTAACCAATGGGTCTCCGAATCTAATCAGGGAAGAGCCTTACCAGAATAAACCGTTATGCCAAATTTGAAGCAGTCGGATAGAAAAACACATTTATCTAAATTAAGGTAAGTATTAGACCTCCCTTCTCCCATTTATACTTAACCGTTGAACCCCCAAATCTAATCTGGGAAGCTCCTTAACAGAATAAACCGGTATACTAAATTTAAAGCAAATCGAATAGAAAAAGCCCATTTATATAAATTAATTGGAATATTAACCCCCCCCCCCCGTACCACCTTTATACTTAAACAATGAACAGCCAAATGTAATCAGTGAAGCGCCTTATCAGAATTAACCGGTATGCCACATTTTAAGCAAATCTGATAATTCTGCACGAAAAACCCGTTTATCTAAGCTAAGGGGGAGGTAGACACCCGACCCTCCCCCCCCCCCCCCGTTTATACTTGTCCATTGGACTCCCAAAACTATTCAGGGAAGTTTCTTATCAGAATGAACATAGAAAAAAAATTGAAGCAAATCGGATATATCTATCAAGAGTTACATCGTTATGTACATGCAAAACTACATATGTACACACCTACATACGCGCATACAGAACCTGCGGGCACATTAGCTCTCAGTCTTTGATAGCCTTTGAGCTAAAAACCTATCTGAATGAAAAAAAAATGTAGACCAACCGCGGCTCATAAGCGGAAAAGATGGAGCGCGGCCGTAATCGGTGGTCCGTTTATTTCAGTTACAAACAGCGGTAGCGGATTGGATATCACCGGTAAGTTTTAAAAGCCTAATTCGATAAATTTAATACATCGACCAGCGACTTCGAGGAAGTTAAAATTTCGAAATTTTGAACCAGTGAAAATGTGTTATACTTTAATTTCGATGGTTTTATGGTTTAATGGTTTATTCTTTCGTGTCTTCCATTTAGTTAACGTTTATATACAAAAATACGAATGATGAATAGCTTATTGAAGTAGTTTACCAAATGTTCCAAAATAATTTGTGAAATGTTTAAATAGCAACATTATCCATATGTTCAATATATAATCATCGAACCCCAAATCATCAATTATAAATATTCAATCTTGCACTTCCTATAAGGTAATTTATTTTTTGTATATTTCTTTTTTTCGAAAGCATATAAATAAACTGAAAGAAATACAGCATTCGTCTAGAACGAATAGATACTCACTTTCTAAATCCCTAAACTAGTACATGGATTTCAGTGTTATGCGAATAAGGTAAACAAATAAACTGAAAAGACGAAATAATCGAGAATTTCTACTTGATGAAACAATACATTATGAATTGTTTGAATTGCGCGAAATTACCACTTGATTTCTAGAATTTATAAACTGGAATTATAGTTATTAAAACTCACTTCTTATGTTAGCATTTATTTGCAGATAATTTTAAATAAGTTTGACCACGATAATATAGGAACACGCCCTTGAATTTTAATAAGGATAACTAGAACACTCTAGCAAAGGAAACTAGCACGTAGAAGGATGGCATCGAGCTATTTTTTTATAGAGCCACAGTTTATTTTCTAGATACGAGTGGCAGAATATATTTCAGTATAGAAAAAATGAAGTGATGTTTAAAAATCATCGATGAAAATTCGATTTCAGAGTTATTGAGAAAAGATTTAAATATACTAGACGCAAACACGCAAAATGTTTTAGCTTTCGTTTTCCACTAAAAAACTCCTTTTCATGTGGCAGATCATTTTTTTAAAATGTTACATTCCTCTTATGTATGTTGCATTATAAAATATAATTTATCATTTTACAAATGCTTGAAAATAGAACACGGAATTTAATTTCTTTGAAATCGAAGCAAAACAGATGTGACTTAGAATGCAATGCATGGCTTACTTTTGAAAATATATGGTTTAAAAAAAAAAAAAAAAACTTCTGTATATACTATTTCTGTGTATGTGGTTATATGGTTTTTGATAGATATTTACGCAACATTTACTTTTGAAAAAACATGTTTTTTTTTTAAACTTTCTGTATTTATTTCCGTGTATGTAGTTTTATGCTTTTTGTTAGCATTCACGAAAAGTGTATTTCAAAAAATAGGCAAAAACTCTGAATATATCGAATTTTACTCATTCGAGCGTTTCCAAATGATAAATAATATTTGATTCATGAAATGGTTGAGTATCTTCTAGAATATGTTTAATGAACACACTGTTTGATATTAAACAACCCACGCATATATTGAGATCTATACGTAAATAGTAAGAAAATATTGGAATTTGTAATGCATTTTTATTTTGTTATCAAAATATTAGGGTAGTTTTCATCGTGAATTGGTAATTAAAATTAAAGAGCAGAAAAATAGTAATTGATTTTAATTTTCCATGCAAAGTAACAATACAATTGAAACCGAGGTATAATGAAACAAACCGTGCAAAATTGCATGTGTCAACAACATTCAAGGATTATACAAAGAGCCAGACAGCTCTAATAACTTATTAGTCCAATCAAAATTTCAGTTTTATGCTATCTCGGAAATTATTTTTTTATGGATTTAAGTATTTTCTATTTAATATTTCCAGTATGCATATGTAACATGTGGACACATAATTATCACGTGATTTTTAAATTATTGAACTGACAACTAAAGAGATCAAAAGCTGTTTCTTACTGTTTAGAAAGTTTTTGAAATATTTCAATTATTATTAGAAACATAAGAAGCAATCTCTAAAAAATGCTTGAACTTACAAAACTTCTTTTTCTCAATGTTCTAGAAAAGGGTATATGGCCTATTATATTTTCCATTTTCATGCGCTTATCAGACATATTTCATTGTACGACAGACTGGAATATGTTAAACAATATATATATGATTTAAAAAAATACAAGAATCATAAATTTTCGATGATTTGTAAGCTTTTCCTTCATTTCAGCTTGTTAAAAGACACTGTTGTTGAGGTAAAAAATTCTTATGGTCACTATATTGTGCGAATTTCATATTTTGTCCTTTATTTCCGAGACCAAATGGGAAAAAAAATTGGGATAACTCATAATTCAACTTTTTTATAAAGTGCTAAAACAGAGAACAGAAAAATAGGTCTTCATCGTAGCTGTAAGAACTAGTGTATGAACATTTAAGGCCAAATGTGAAAAAATGAGTACTATTTATATTTCCATAAGGTTATATATATGCATATATATATACATATATATATAGATATATTATTTAATTTACGAATTACATTATTTGTTTTAATGTGTGTGTTATTTGATTTGTCTGCCTAAAAAACACTGCTCAGACATGGAACACAATACCGCTCCCGGTCACTTTTATAGAGGTCTTGGAAAACAGTATACAGCCAGAGCTTAAGAAGCCAAAAAATGTGATGGCGGCATTTCCATAAAGGGGACATGCTCCCAAAAGTGTACATTTTCAACACAAATTTTCTCCGTAAAAAAAAAAAAAAAAAAAAAAAAAAAAAAAGACAAATGTTTTTATTTTTAGAAACTTATCACTTACTGCAAATAAAAATCAGTAATAGCCCAGATACATTATATTTATTTTTTTCAGAAACAAAATTTTTTAGTTTACATCATTCACGGGGGTGAACTTTATGCTACAGTTCTGTTTGTGTAGTAGGACAAAGCATAAAAAATTGTTTATTCTATTACATATATAACTATCGAGCAATTATATATAAGAATGCATAATGAATTTATTTGGAATGCATATAAAAAAACACGAAAAATTCATCTCTCATCTGCAGCTTCTTTTTATCACCCATCTTTTATATGTTATTCAATTCTTCTCTTTTAAAGTTTTGAAACGGTCTTTTTTAATTTACTGTCATTGTAAATTCTTTTTAAGCATTTTTCTCTGAAATATACATTTCGAAAATTAACAGATTCACAGAGGAGATATCACGGAGGTGAGGAACATGCTTTAAATATTAACCTACATATTTATTTTTTTTTAGATTTTTTTTTTGTTCTTTAAATCAACATCTGCTGGTATAATTACACAAGCAATTTATAAGCAAATACTTTAGTGTTGATTTAATCAACTTGCATTTTCAGTTCATGGATGTGAAAAACTCCAATAACCATAGTTGCTGTTTTATAACAAAATCTAATACCTGACTATAAAAACAAATTTCTGACTTATAATTTAACAACAGCAAACATACTGGCTAACTTTAGCATCATTAGAAACAAAATCTGATGATAATTGTATTATTTTTGAACATGAAAATGCAACTTCTGTTTCCTTCATGGAGGTGAGAATTTATTGTAAGACACTCTTTTCCTTACTCAGAAAACAAACAAAAGTACAAAGATTGTAATTAACTATGCTAAGTTACTTTGCTCTTGAGATAGTAGTAGCTAGAATAATAATTATTTAACTATTTGGCTTTCAATTAAAAAGTAATTAAACATTTTTCTTGGTAACATTGGGTATGTAACATGACACGAAGGTGACATCTCACATAATATATATAACGGCTTTCCCGTTATATATTCATTATTCCTCCTCTTCCCTCAAAAATCAACTTTTAACCTTACTGGTTCATTATAAATTGTCATTATTCTTCCCCCCCCCCTCAAATAAAATATTTAGTTTAAATTTGACATTTTATACTTAATTTCTTATGTCTTTATTCATTCTCTTCCCCCCCCCCTCACTACTGTAAGTTTCACTTTTACTTTTTAAAGTTCTTTTTAAATGCAGACATCATTTATCTCGGTTCCTTTTTCTGTCCTTCAAGTTCACACGGATAGAAAAAGATCTTAACCGCAGCATTTTTTCCGTTGAAATAAAATAAAAGAATAAAATACAAGTGAATGTCTTTTTCGCTTCGCAGCCGACGATATGTAATGCATATTTTCTCAACCTCTGGGCTTGCATTAGTATTCAATTCTCACCCTTGTACTTTGTCGGATAAAAACCATATGCCCCTTTCTGACTAATTTTCAGCTGTCGTTATATCTGTAACGTGCATATAAAATAACGTGTTCCTATTTCTTTAAGTCTCCCTGCTTATCGCTGGAATGTTATTTATTGTAACCCTAAAGAGCCCGCCGTGGCATAGTTTTTAACTCAATGTAAAACTTCTTGATTGTTTTGTCTACCCAATTTGTTTTTCGCCAAACATCTTACATATGGTTAAATAATGTTCGTCAATCTGTAAGTATTGGTAACAAAATCTCATTCACTTTTGCTCCTGACCTCGAGCTATGTAGTCTGCATATTAAGCCCCGCTGTGGGGCGTCTGCCAATTCGGCAGTTATTGAAACTCTCTCCCCGTTCCTCTATACTGTTCACGGCTCTCCATTAAAAGGTATTTCATAATAAAGATGTAAGTCCTCTAAACTTTTGTGTTGGAGTTTTTTCTTACTCATATTGTGAACCTGGACTTACGAATTCACCGTCACACTATGTACTAAGAACTAAAAATTATAAAGTAATTATAAAAAAAACGTATGCACACAACACATTTAGTCTTCTTTAACATTTAATAGAAAACATAAAGTAATTCAAAAAGGTTTATGTCAAACACTGTTAAATGTTTTGTGATTGGAATGGTACACTTTTTGGAGAATGACTAAAATGTAAGAAATAAAGAAACTGAGCCTACGGTCGGCCCCGACAGAAATATCTGAATCGTTAACAAGGGACATTGACTGATTAAGTCTTTTACAGGAATGGGGTCTTGGCTACAGCAGCGCAAATTTTCACACGACACTGCTTAGTGAAAGGCATTATTTGGAGATGGCAGATTGTGCTACTCTGGAGAAACTCCGTCCAGATGAAACTCTACCTGTGACAGACGGCAGAGATTGCAGAGAGTGTGAAGCAGCAGAAAGTTCCATAGGTTAACTTCGAAATGTGATCATATTTCTTTGTGTGACTTTCCTCATAAAGATTAGTTGAAGGTATTTGCGGCCATTTTTAGGAGGATTTTGAGTGTACGTGAGATATCATTGGCTTGCCAGAGTGCAGTGAAATCGGGTGTTTAGCACTTTGTTCACAGCAATCCAATCGGTATGAATATGCACTAAAGTTTCAATATACTTTGATACTAAATATTAAGTTTTTCTTAAATGTAACTCAGATGTCTACATGTTTTATTCTGCTCCCTTGCTATTTCGTCATTTTAAAATGCCTCAAAAGGTATCAGTTAAACTTAGGAGATATGGTACAAACATACGAGCACGAATTTTATTACGTGGACATATCTCCGCGTAGGAATTTAAAAAACGGGCAAACATTCAGTGCAGTTTCAAAATAGTAATGTTCAATTTATTTATGATATAAAGTGTATTTTTAAAAAATGCAATGCTTAGTATTCGGTAACGGTGATATTACAACTCTAGGGAACTTGCTCTGCTTTTCACTGCAGTAACAAGGATGGAAAAGAAATGTGCGGCTTAAAAAAGTATTTGAGCTTGAATACAGTACAGTAAATTGATGAGGAACTTCCCAGTAATTTTGTATTGTATAGCGTTATAAACATTAGAGTTTGCTATATGCGCTGAAATCACACTCTTTATGGCATTTGCCTTATTTTGGTACACTAGTAAATTGAATCGTGGAAAGTGAACGTTGGTAAAATTATTTTATTGTTAGTCAGTGTCAATAACCTCCAAAAGTTAATTATAGGATTTTTTCGTAACTCTATAGAGACAAATCGGCAGATCTGGTTTGGAAATCTCGCTACAGTTATTTGGTATTCGGATAAGTAATGTTAATAACAGCAACCATTAATATCTAGTGGGTATTTTTTATTTCCAAATTACTGCATTGAAATTGTGATATTTTATATGCACAAGTTAAAATTCATAAAATTCTTTCATCAATAATTTTTGTATCCATAAGCATAGACTGTTATTTTAAATATAAATAATAAAAAAGAAAAAAGTAACACGAATATATTTGGAGCTTTTGTCAAAACGAATGGTCCCATGGTTATACAAAGTGTCCATAATTAAACTAATGGTACTCAGGGTGGTCTGTAGCGCGATCTAATTGCGAGAATGGAGCAAAATTTTGCAGGAATATTAAACAAGACGGGGGACGAAAGATTCCTCGAAAAAAAAATTAATTCTAAAAATCACCACCAGGCGAATATGTGGCGATGTGTATTCGAAAAAGTGGGTCTCAAAAAATCAAGAATTAATACTGAAATAAAATTACCGATTATTTAATGAATTTAGCAATTTAATCCAAGCTCAAAATGGTAACAGTTTATAAAAAGCTAAAAATTTATATAAATATTGCTAAAGTTTCTTTCTCAGCAATTTCACTTACAGAGCCCCAAAGAAAGCCACAGCAGAAAGAGAAGTTCTTCATTTAAATTTCAAGTTACATCTTTTGGTCCAGTGTCAGCTTGTTTGGCTTTAAAAGATAATAAGCTACTGTTGCAAGCAATTTCATTGAAAGTTATCTTTCATAATGTCTCCTCCTTTAGTCGAGCGAGCTCTACTAGTCAAATTATTTTAACTCAACCAGTGCAATGCGCCAGCCGCTCTTCTTGTTTTTAGAAACCAGAAAAAATGCATAAAGGTAACGGTCCTTTCTAGGTTCTCTAAATGTTCAGTCAGGCAGAGGACGAAAAAAGTATCACAGGATACAATCGCAGAAGTGGCAACGGTGATTGTCGACAGATCACCAGACAATATTGCTACCACTTCTAGCGCTCGTGGGATATCTCGGAATCTGGATATGCCTTATTGTACGGTATGTAAAATCCTACGAAAGATTACCCACATCTATCCGTACAAGATCAGCCGTGTACAAGAGTTACGCCACGCCAACCATGATAAGTGATTGACTTTTGCTCTCACTTTTCTTGCGAGAATGGAGTTGGATGATGCTTGGCCCTGCAAAATCTTATGGGGAGACGAGACTTTTACCTGAATGGGACTGTAAATATCCAAAACTTCCGAATTTGGGATAACAAGTCACCAAGAGCATTCAAAGAAATTCTTTTCAATTCACCAAAGATAACTCTTTGATGTGGTGTCACAGCAGATATGATCATAGGCCCATTCTTCTATGAGAAAATTACTCCGACAGGATCTGTAATTTGTTCTGTTGCCGGAGACAAATATCGCCAAATGCTAAACAACTTTGTTATTCCGGCACTTCAGCACCTGTTACATACCTGTTGCCTGGAGAAAATCATTTTATGCAAGGTGGAGCCCCTCCATATATTGCTTTGCGGGTAAAGAAGCTGCTACTACAGAAATTCACAACATAAAGTCATTAGCCGTTGTTTTCCAACTGCATGGCTACCTCGGTCCCCTGATCTTACACCCTGCGATTTTGGCTATGGGGTTACCTAAAGTACAAGGTCTATCACGGAGGTGTGCAGCACCTAGCTACGTCGAAGGATAACATATCGCGAAATGTACGTGACATTCCTGCAGACATGTTATTCTCTGCTGTTGTAAATGCTGTGCACAGAATGCAATATGTGGTCCACAAAAACGGCGGCCCATCGAACCTGAGTTGGATGTTCTAAATAAACGGTAATTTTATTTCAGTATTAATTCTTCTTTTTTGAAATTCTCTCCTTCGAATACACAGCGCCACATATTCCCCTGAGGGTGATTTTTAGAACAATGTTTTTTTCGCGGAATCCTTTCTCCCCCGTCTTGTTTAATCTTCCTACAAAATTTGGCGCCATTCTCGCAATTAGATCGCACTACAGAACACTCTGAGTATCGTCAGTTTAATTATGGACCCCTTATATATTTGTATAAGGTTTTTAAAGAGAAGTCCTTTGTGTTTTTGTTTCACGTGAATACATTAATAAATATTAACACAAAATAAATCATACATATGTAGTTTGAACAAAATAGATGTAACAATGTGAATAAAATAAAATACAGAATCTGACTCGTTTGTAATTATTTCGTACTCAAACAATGGGTGAAAATTTTATTTTTTTCTCGATAACTACCATTATAAAATCATATTATACTAAATATACTCTATGATATAGAATACATAGTTCTAGGCAAAAAAGAAGAAACGATCTTAGTCATGTAACAGATTTTTGCGATACTCTTATAAGACTTACCCAATCATTTTCATGTAATTTATCTTACATATTATGTATTACGTTGAGTAAAAAGTTTTCCGCCAAGGAGAGATACCTTCGCGCCAACAGCTGTCATTTGTGCGGTTGTTAGTTTTCCACTAACCAATTTTTGCATTCGAAAGCAGAGTATAGGAACTACATGACTGTGTAATTTATTTGTTAATTGTTATATTGTGCTTCAAAAATGTTTAAAATGGAGTTATCACTTAAACAGCTCAGAACGATTATGTACTATGAGTTCCATAACAAACGCAGTACGACTGAATGCCACAGAAAAATGTGTGAAAGTTTAGGCATCAATACTGTTTCTTAAGATACAGTTAATGTTTGGTTTCGGAAGTTTAAATCTGGAAATTTCGACATTGATGATCAACCACGTTCTTGTTTCATATTGAAGTTGATTATTTGCAGTTAAAGCAAATCATGGATCAAGACAGAAATGTCTCAACACGAACTATTGCGTTAGAGCTTAACGTTTCAAAAAAAAATCTAACACATAAATCTAACGTTTAAGTTCAACCGCTGGGTGCCTCACGAATTGACTGCTGAAGACAAGCGCAAGAAAGAAAAAACTTTTTTGGTTGGCTTTGCTCAGAGATCAAAAGAATGAGAACATTCTGGGAGGAATTGTGACCTGTGATGAAAAATTGGTGTACTACAACAATACAAGCCGTAAAGGAGGGTGATCCGCACCTGTGAAATCAGCAGGTTCGATTGCAAGGTGTGCCTTAACTAACGAGAAGGTGCTTCTCAGCATCTGGTGGGATTGTCGCAGAATTCTGTACAAAGAGACTTACCCAAAGAGTTATAAGATTTATCGATTTTCCTGTAATTTATCTTACATATTACGTATGTGCCCTTTTGAAATTAATTGCAGTACTTTTAATGTTTCCTGGCAATAAATAACGGTTACATTTGATGAAATAATATTTTGTTCAAAAATCAGTTAAATAATGTACCCTCTTAGTAGATATTTTTAAAACATTTTAAAATAATAGAAAACATATAGATTCTTTTACATATATTTTTGCTTGCGTCAATTCCAAAATGATTGGAATGATTTTAAAATGTACTATCAATAAATAATTGTTACGCTATATGAAACATTCTTACTGATTAAAAAGGTAAATAATATAGATTCTATGTGATATTAGGAATTAAAAGTGTAAAGTTACATTTTTGTAGACAACGTTTAATATTTTAACACTTAAATTTGTAGTACACAAAGTCTTTAAAAAAATTAAAAATAAATGTAAATAAATGTATCCAAATTTTCAAAGATTTTTCAACATTGTGAGTTACTATGATATAATAACACTTATTTAAAAATTAATTTCCAATTTCAAGCTTTTCCGACAGATAGTGTGTCTGATGCAATACTGCATAGTAAGTATTTTTTTATTTTTATTTTACAATCCCATTAGATTGATAATTAATTGGAATAATACCATAGCAAAAAAATAAGATAATGCTTATTTTATTACACCAAACATCTTATGTAGATTTTATTTTAATTACAACGGATATTGGCGAGATATTTCATTCTAGAGATTTAATATGAGATACCTAGTGACTACTATTTGGATAACGCAGAAAATGCCATCATGTTACAGAATAGACATGAATTAAATGTCTCTAAGTCCTTCAAGAATTACATATGTTTCAAATTACAAAGCTTAAGAGGAATTCAGAAAGTAGAGAAATTTGATGAAGAAATTTGTTTCAAACGAAATATAAAGATGAAATGAAACTTTTATAAATTCTCTAGTTTTGATGTATTAAATTACTCAGAATGAATTTTAAAGTTTTATACAGCTTTGAAAAGTTATTCGGCTTAATGTTACTCGAGGATTGAATGTTTGATTTTAGTTTTAAGAAAGTTTCTCGACAAAATATATATGTTCTTGTTTCATAAGGCTAAAAAGATAAAGTATGTCTAACAATGTCATTGTTTATTTCTTTCTGAAAGCGCCAAATTATATTAAAAAACAGCAATAATCATTCAAAATCTATTTTAAATTAATAAAATTAATTTTATTTAATATATTCTAATCCGAAAATTTTAAATAAGTTTAATTATAATTTTTGTTACGTTTTAAATCTGTTTAATGTATTTACCGAAAATATTATCTAATTTCATTTTCTGCAGTTATGTTTGTAAATTTGCTCGTTTAGTCCTTATATGAAAAACCTGGATTGAAATTGCATTAAGTTACTAACAAAATTATTTGTTTTTATTAAATCACTGATGAGTAAACATTTTTATCAGACACTATTATTTTGAATTGTATTTGACATGTTTACTTAAATTTCCTAACTGTTTAAACATATTACTGAGAAAGGAAATTTTTTGAGTATTAGATAACTGAAATATTTAATTTAAAATATTTAGAATAGAATGCACCCTATGGAAAGTGGCAGCACGTCTGCTATACGGTGCCGCAGGCAGCGGGGTACGTGTCTGATGTTCATATATAACATATTATTTGCATTAATTGGATTGCAGATATTACTTAACAGAAAATTTCTTATGGTTCTGCTGCGTCTGCTATATATATTATATAAATAATCAATCCATTATGAGGCCTATATATATTCATTCTTTTAGCCATATAGATTGAACGTACTGTCCAAAAACATTGCACTTGTCTTTAATGGTGTTTTGAAGTTCATTGTAAAATTTGTCAATGCTATCAAAGCTAATGCCAAATGCTAGCATCTTTTGTAACAAATTTTGTTTACATCATAATGCTAACCATAGAAAAATTGTGTTTCGCATTTAACAAAAAATGTCTTCTTGATGTAACGGCGAACACTTAGGGACTGTTTTTATTATTATATAATTATGTTAAAAATGGACATCTGACAAAAGTTTTACATATTTCAAAGATTAACAAAATATCAAGTGACTTATGATTATATTATTATAATAATATGCTCTACCTGGATCTAAGGCTCTCCCAAACTTTTAAGCAGGTGGATCATTAGGTGGAAATTTATACTTCTGCTATAACAGTGGGTAATTAAGCGTGCACTAAACAGAGCAGAACATTTGGCGATGTGCACAAATATACGCGGCCCCCGCTCTCAAAAGTGCTTCAAAATACGTATCTATGCCTGAATCCTCTAATTTAATAAAAGAGTTCCTGAATGTTAATATATAAAGACACATTATCATGTTATTAACTGGTACTTAAATTATCTACTTTTATTGAAAATCATAAATCAGTTTATAGCAGTATTGTGATGCAGTAATAATATGAAAAAAACCCCGTGAAATAATATAGAGGAGGAAGAGAAGATTACAACAATTTGTGAATTACAGACATGCTCTTATATGTTCTTTTATCCGAATTTTCTATATACTATATTGCATATATAAGCTTGAAATCTATGGCTGATGCTAAGAATTGGCCTAAAGAACAGCAGCAGCAACTTCCTCCTATATCCGGTTCAATATCTTTTAATTTTAAACATGTATTATTAAATACATCGTGTATTCTTGAAATTTGTTTTCATATAAATTAATGTTGGTTGATTGCTGTTTATTGGGAAAATCTACAAAAACGATATTCCGTGCCACACTAGGTAAATAAAAAATTCATTTGAAACTAAACAAGCCATGAAAAAGCGCTCTTCGCGGTTATTGTCGTAATCAGTGATTATTCCGTTCTCCTTATCAAAAAAAAAAAAAAAAAAAAAAAAAAAAAAAAAAAAAAAAAAATGTTAATCCAACCTTTTAAAAATAGCCTCAGAAAGTACATCCTAAAAAAATATTTTTTTCTCAATTATCACTGACGATGAAAGAATATTTTTAATGAAAAAAAGGATTTCTGATAAAAAATTTTATTGAAAATTTTTCTGGAAATCTGTTATTATAATCTGCTAAATAGAATTAATATTCATTTATACATGGTGCCAAGTAAAATCCTGCTCCTCCTCTGGCAACATCTATATTAATAAACAAGATGTTTCGGTATAGTGGGATGACTATATGTTTGGAAATGAGATTACTTATAGCACCATGTATTTGCAATCAGCAAAGGTATTGTTTCTATGTGTAAAAAGGTGCGTTATACTGGAACAGTATTAACCCCTTCGGGACGGGAGCCTTTTACGAAATCTTTAATCTTTTGTCGCCGTTTTTAAAAAACAGAAATTTGCGTCTTCTTGAATCGAGAAAATGCGCTGATTAAATAAGGCAAATTTTACAGTAAAATTTTACTGGTGGGCAAAAACAAGGATTCTGAGCGCTTCATGTGGCACGTATACGTGCCGCTCGTCCCCAAGGGGTTAAATGAAAAAAAAATTAAAGCTTTAAATTCAAATTTTGATATCCAACACTGTCTTAAATACGCCACAAATTGAATGCCAAAACGTAGCAAAATAAGACATTGACCTCATTTACTAATAAAAGCAAAATATGTGAGCACTTTATTTCAGTAAGAAAATCAAAATGAATATGCCAAATGTGGCTATTATCGAAGCACATACAGAATGCATGAGGCATTGCTAATTATGATAGACACATTTAGCATACATAACTTGATTTCATTATTAAAATAAATTAAACATTATTTTGTTTAACCTTTTACTTTTATTATTAATGAAGCGTACAAACTTCTCGATGCAATTGTGGGTAGTATTGCAGTTGGATAATTGATATAAAAAATTACATTTCAAGTCTTCTAATAAAGGTATTTTTTATGTTAGACATGCTTTCGTACTAATCCAGGGAATATTTTGCACTAACTAACACATTTCACGTATCTTTTTGAGAGAAGAACGTTGACATAGCTAATATTTACTTTAAGGAGTTTTATCGTGTATCGCATACCCACTTCATTACACCTATACGCAGCTTTTATGTATGTAGTTGTTGGCGTTTGTAATTTAAAAGATTGGATAGAATTTTTGTGGGCATCTTGTGCCACATACTAATTCATGATATGCTGTTTTGTACAGTAGCACCCCGACTTACGTCACCGCACATTTACGTCGTTTGGGCTGGATTTTTTTTTTAATTGAGACTCACTTTGAACTTTTTTGAAGACTTTTGGAAGAAATGTAACATCTCAGAGGCAGTCACAGTCATAGGGGATTCATGGGGTGAATCAAAACAATGAGAGATGTGTGGAAGAGACTGCTCGCCTTTTCGTTTCGAGAGACTGAGAACACATATGAAAATTGTGATTCTGTATCTGTCTTAATTAAGCAAATCGACGCAAATGAATGAGAACTCAACTTAGAGATGGATGTTTTACAGTTTTATTAGTGACAATGAAATACAGTAATACCTCGGCTTACGTCAGCAATTCGTTCCAAGACTAGCGATGTAAGTGAAAAGCGACTAAGTCGGGGTACATTTAGATCAGCAAAAAAGGATATGTAGTAAAATTTAATCAAAATCAAATGTACATATTCTATTGTATTTAGGTATTATGTTACGTACATTTAAAAGTAGTAAAAAATGCGTTTGCAATACAAGAATTTGGAATAAATCAATAACTTGTTACTTTGCAAAGATTTTTTTGAACTCATGAATTCCCCTGATCCGGAATTAACCAACGACGAATTTATCGAATTAGAGAAACAAAGTACTGACGAAGAAATGGATGAAGATTTTGAGCCTAGGATGAAGATTATGACGATTGCAAATTTAACCAAAGGACTAAATCTTGGAAGCTAGAATGACGGTTCTTGATAATATTGATTCAAAGTGTAGCAACGAATAAAAAAACCTTAGAAAACTCACTCTGCTATTACAAGGAACTTTAAGAGAAAAAAGAAAGACAAATTTATGGGTTCAAAGTTCATAGCAAGATTTTTTTCACGTGCTCAAAGACTCGAATGTGGCAGCTAAAAGAACAATAAATTGCAAAGTAACAAGTTATTGATTTATTCCAAATTCTTGTATTGCAAACGCATTTTTTACTACTTTTAAATGTATGTAACATAATACCTAAATACAACAGAATATGGACATTTGATTTTGGTTAAATTTTACTACATATCCTTTTTTGCTGATCTAAATGTACCTCGAGTTAGTCGCTTTTCACTTACATCGCTAGTCTTGGAACGAATTGCTAACGTATGTCGAGGTATTACTGTATTTCATTGTCACTAATAAAACTGTAAAACAAAAGAAATGATCGAATCGTTTTCAAGATATTGATAGGAAAATGTTTTTTCGAATGTTTTAATGCCGTGGTGGAATAACAAGACAGTACAGTGACCTTGAAAAATTTTAAGATCACGTAACAATATCGAAAGTCTAGAGTAAAATAACTTTGGAAACTCTACTCTATCTGATGCTTTCATAAATTTATTATTTAATGTTTGACATATTTTGGGTATAATGAACTCTAGGAGCTCAGGTATAACGGTCATACCTCATATGAAACATTCATGATAACAACAGCAACCCTTTAAATGTTATTCAACCAACAACCGAATAAAAGTATGTACAACAATTACAAGTCAGGTCACTTGGACCAATATTCAAATACTTAGTATTAAAAAATACTACTGAACTATTAAAAGTGTCTTATTTTGGTTTTCATGTTTCCTGTCCAGCAAGGTACACTAAATTAATAATGATCTCCGGTGGACTAACAAGACTGAGTAGTGACCTTGAAAAATTTTAAGTTCACGTAACAATATCGAAAGTCTAGAGTAAAATAACTTTGGAACTCTACTCTATCTGATGCTTTTATAAATTTATTATTTAATGTTTGACATATTTTGGGTTTAATGAACTCTAGTAGCTGAGGTATAACGGACAAACCTCATATAAAACTTTCATGATAACAACAGAAACCCTTTAAATGTTATTCAACCAACAACCGAATAAAAGTATGTACAGCAATTACAAGTCAGGTCACTTGGACCAATATTCAAATACTTAGTATTAAAAAATACTACTGAACTATTAAAAGTGTCTTATTTTGGTGTTCATGTTTTCTGTCCAGCAAGGTACACTAAATTAATAATGATCTCCGGTGGACTAACAAGACTGTGCAGTGACCTTGAAAAATTTTAAGTTCACGTAACAATATCGAAAGTCTAGAGTGAAATAACCTTGGAAACTCTACTCTATCTGATGCTTTTATAAATTTATTATTTAATGTTTGACATATTTTGGGTATAATGAACTCTAGTAGCTGATGTATAACGGACTTACCTCAGATGAAACTTTTATGATAACAACAGAAACCCTTTAAATGTTATTCAACCAACAACTGAATAAAAGAATATACAACAATTACAAGTCAGGTCACTTGGACCAATATTCAAATACTTAGTATTAAAAAATACTACTGAACTATTAAAAGTGTCTTAATTTGGTGTTCATGCTTTCTATCCAGCAAGGTACACTAAATTAATAATGATCTCCTGGCTCAGAACTTTACTGACATACAAGAATATCTAAAGTTAGTGCTCTACTCTCCATGATTATTATGATTTTAATATTATATAATCACATTTATCATTATTTTTTAATAGTCCCGTTACCTTAAAAAAAAAACGTATAGTTATTAATACATCACCAAACATTACACATATATATTTTTTAAATTACAATGAATTTGACAGAAATAAATATTTTTTTAATGGAATTTTAGTAATTTTTGACACGTGAAGGAAAATAATCTTAGAAATATTTAACTTAAAATATTCGTAAAATTTACTGTGAATAACTTTTCCTATTTGAAATTTGATATCAGATTCAATATGATTACACTTTTTGAATTAAAGAGAAAATATAAAATTACAAAGTAGTGCATGATTAAAATGTCTCATATTCTTATAGGAACTACGCATATTTTTTTTTTATTATAGAAGAGGAATTCAAATGTTAGATGAGATAGAAAAGTGAATTAGTTTTAATGAAAATAAAAAATCAAACGAAAGTATAATATATTATACAGTTTGTAAAATTAAATAAACAGAAATGCATTTTGAAGCTTTGTCACAAAATTTAGATGAAAAAGAAATAGTTATATGATCTAAAATGGTTTTAAGTTTCGTTGTCTAGTTTAATTGTTACATTAATGAAATCCTTGTTTCTAAAGATAAAATAAAATATACCGTACACTTGTACAGTAGAGTGGAACTAAAAATCGAAGTTTCGAATTTTCTATTCAAATAGTGATTTTTTTTCCTTTTAAACTCCATAAAGAGAAAATATTTTTTTTTAATTTAAAATGATAATTTCCGGTTCCTCAAAACCTCTGATTTTCCCTAAAAAAGAATTAAACCCAATAATTACATTAAAATATTTAAAGCTTATTAATAAGTTTATATTTTGTAAGATTAAAATAATGAAGTGTCAATGTCCTGTAATAAAGATAATAATATATCCAATATAAATATGTAAAATTTTAGGTAATCGTCATAAATATTTGTTTGTTTACATGAACAAAATATTGTCGTGTACAGAACAAGAACGGAACTTTACTAAGAAAATGATGCGTAATGTAGCAAGACTGGAAAAAGAAATATCAAGTGAAGAAAAAGTTGTTTTAAAACAAAAGAATGTGATATTTTGATAAATGTCTGCTTCCAACTGACGAAAGATAGCTTGGAAGGTAATAGTTCAATCGGTAGTTCTGCTGACCCTGAATTTGACAATCAAGCAGTTGAAAGAACCGGAGTAATAACAGATGATCTTAGTTGAAAAAACAGGATCAAATTATATTGGTCATATTTCATTGGCATTTTCCCATGCTATTAATATAACCAATGGAATTTCGGTGTAATTTGAAAATAATAATATGGACATTTCAAATTTGAAACTTATTGGGGACGTCGTCCTTAATGCAGGACGCAAATCTGGAGTCATCAAGATATAAGAAACAAGACTGAAAAAACTTTTATATTGGATAATTTGCTTATTGTATTCAAACGAACTTTCCTTTGGACCCTTATTCGCATATCGATGGAAAAAGAACGACTCCAAAACGATTTTCAGGACCAATAGGAAAACAATTTGAAAAATGCGAACATATAGAAATTATACACTATAACAAAATTGAATCTCAGTAACACAAGTTACTTTTGAGGATTTAAGTACGGATCTTAAAATTTGTCAAGCGGTATCAAGCGACATATTTCCTCAAGATTTAGCTAAAAGAAACACCGGAAAACTTGATTATTCTCGTTGGTTAACAACAGGCAACAAGATTTTGCGTTTCTATGTGTGTTATAAGATTTCTTCTGAAAATGTAATGTTCCTCACTGAATATGTTATTAAAATTTATAATCTTATGTGGTTAAGTCTCAAGTTATAAGCATCTTAAAGATTTTTGGGAAATGATTAAATGATCCAGGTACCTCGAAAAACAGTATAAAAGCATCATTGATCAAGCTCCCTGTAATGTTTATGTTTAAATGATTATCTGCAACTTGTGAATGTTGTAGTTATATTTCCTATCATGAAAACATGAAGTATTATGCTATTTGAGGGTTCTAAATCTTATTATTGTTTTTTATATTTAAATTATTGCATCTATAACATCTTAAACTCTTATGAAATATAATAACTTAATTTACAAATGTTTTTGTTAAAGTTATTTGAAATGTGTAGATATTGTGTTTATTGAAAACTAATAGTGTGTTATTTTATTATATTTGAAAGTTTATTATTTTCTTTTAATGTGAAAATTTTGAGTGTACTAATACATTTTTGGAAAGGTTTATTAATTATAAAACGACAAATATATTTTACATTTAGACATTATTATTTTAATACGCATGTGATTAAGTTACATGCCAATTACATTAGAAGATTGATTTCATTTACTAGGAATTGATGTTTTATTTATCTGGAAAAGATGCTTTACGTTCACGGAATTGGATTTTTAGGATTATTGCATTTTATTTACGTTCAATATCAGAAAATTAATTGATCATCTGATGGTGTTTGGTTGAATCAACGTTCAAAATAAATTCGTATGAAAAAAAATAACTACCAGGCTACCACTAGATTAGAATTAAAAATAAAATCTTTTTTAATTACAGGAATTTTGAGATTAAATAATTCGAAGCCGGCGGAAATTGTAGTGGCAAGTGAATTGAAGTCAAAAGTTTGAAGGCATCTTATAGTTTTGAAGGTTAATGAGTTAAAATATTAATAATATCATAAGTTTAATAGTATAAAAATCATAACATAAAAGCACAAAAATTATTTTTTTGCTTTTAGTTTCAAGACGTGATAGTCCTTCAGTGTATTTAACCATAACATAAATTAAATTGCCACGGCTATATATTTATAATATGACATAAAAAATCACTATTCAAAGCAAAAAAGCTAAGAAATTATTCAGATATTGAAATTAATAGCGATATTTATTGAAATATTCTAATGAAATCTAATGATAGAATATCTTTGAAGCATAGGATAAAATATATCGGATAAGTATTGCGAAAAGCTCATTGCATTGAATTTGAAATTGATATACATACAGTGTTAAACCTTTTGCAGCATTCTGGCAGGTCATTCGACCGTTTTTTGAAAAAACGGTTTCATAACAATAATTTAACTATATTCTGACCATAAAATGGCCAATAATATGGTCAGAATAGTGTTAAATTCACGGTTGTGTAACCGTTTTCGGGAAAAACGGTCAAATGACCTGCGAGAATGCTGCAAATTTTTGGTCAGAATATAGTTAAATTATGGTTATGAAACCGTTTTTTCAAAAAATGGTCGAATGACCTGCCAGAATGCTGCAAAATTTTTAACTGTGTGTCAAACTCGCCACATTTGGAAAATAATTTATTTCGTTAAAAACTTTAAAAATCATTTTTAGAGAAGAGAAATATTACTAACCGCTTCCCTGATTTTCCAGAGTTATCTCGTGTTCATATATATTGCAATTAATTATTATCCCGAGTAACCTCGGGCGTACACGGCTTCCACACTATTAAAAACTTTGCAGCATTCTGGCAGGTCATTCGACAGTTTTTTGAATAAACGGTTTCATAACCATATTTTAACTGTATTCTGACCATAAAATGGCCAATAATATGGTCAGAATATTGTTAAATTACGGTTGTGTAACCGTTTTCGGAAAAAAAAACGGTTAAGTGACCTCCTAGAATGCTGAAAATTTTTAACAGTGCATCCGATGCTATTTTTAGATTGTATTTGCACCACCATTTCTATAAAAAAATGTAGAATATTTCTCTTGCACACCTTGTCTAGGTATATGTGACAGATTTTTGTTTTGAGAAAGTGGTGCGAGTAAAAATTAAAAAACAGTCGGCATATTAAACTGATGATAAAACTAAATGCTTTAACACCTGTACAAAATTAAAATTTCAATTTAAAAACTGCATAATATGCTTTGCTTCTTTTCCTTACATTTAAAAATCGAATTAAAAATGTAATGATTTTTTTTTTATTTTTTTTAAGAGAAACTGTTAAATTAGAAAGAATTTGTGTTCGGCTTTTTGTTCCATTATTTTCTTTTGTACATAGTAAACCAAAACATTCGAACACTTATAACACTCGATCAATTCGATGCTAAACGGTTTTTGTTTCTACTACAGTCACATTTTAAAGAAGAAAACACTTATTATTTTTCAGATCCTTAAAAATAAATCTCAGAATCGAATTTCTCAGCAATATCTTGAAATTGGAATAAAACAGATGCGACCATAAAACGGGTTGAATGGTTTATTCCGCCAAGTAATGTTTTTTTCCACTTCGGCATTTATTTCTATTTGTTTGCATATCGTTATGTGTTTTTAGACTCACACCACACATTCACGAAATAAATTTTCAGAGAATTCATAAAATTGTTTTAAACACGGATGTCTATACTTTCAAAAGCGAACTGTAGTTTTCCACGATATCGCGAACTGAAGTTTTCCACGATATCTTTGCAAAAACTCGATTTTTTATGCGTTTTTTTCAAAAATAGGATAATATGCTGAAAGGAGAATTGAGTTACTGAAAAATGCAAAGTCTCAATTTCATGAACAACAAAATTCGGTACAAAAAAAAAGGCAAATTACTGTTTCGTTGAAACATGTTGTTTTAATTAAAATTGCAGGTAAAATAATAAAAATAATAATTTCACATTCACAGATTGCTTTGATAAACGGCCAGATTCACTGGTAAAATAATAAAACAATATATTTATAAGAAAAAAATACACGGGATTTCTTAAAATAAAACCTTTTGCTATAATGTAACAGTTAAAACTTTTTCTTTTTTATTATTTCTCTGCAATATTGTGCAAATTCGAGCTTTTTTTCGGAGGTATTGTTTAGAAATATGAAATTATTCATTATGGGATGTCTTTTCTTGTAATACATAAATACTTGTATTACAAGTATAATGTAATTTTGTGCAGCGTTATAAACTCAGGATTGCTCCCTATTAATCAATATAATTTTGTGGAGAGTTACTTTATTTTTTTAATTCATAATTTGTTAGTATACATAAATTAAACATCCTTCTTCAAACACTATTATTTATAAAATAAAATCGCAAAAAGAAACTAAATTTCTCAATGATATTAAAAATCGTTAATTTTCTTAGCATTCTGGAGCACTTTAAAGAATGAGTTTAAAACCATTTTACATTTATCCTAAGCAATATAGGTGAAAAAACAAATTTCTATGGCAAAGTTGTGCACTGTAAAAATGAATTCTTTTATTTCTAGGATTTCGTCATTGAATGATAGATAATTTTGTGCAGCGTTATAAACTCAGGATTGCTCCCTATTAATCAATATAATTTTGTGGAGAGTTACTTTATTTTTTTAATTCATAATTTGTTAGATTTTTAAATGGCCATTTTATAAAGGGTTTTGATGAGCATTTTATAACAGTTCTAGTCAAATTTGAATAATTTCAATGGTCAAGATACAAGGTAGACAGGTGGTCGGGTTACAAAAGGTTTGTCTTATAGTTTTGCATAGGATAAATTTGGTTCCTAACAAGAGAGGTCAATATAGACAGGTAGTCAATTACAAGGGTGGTCAACATTACAGGTTTTACTGTATCATCCATAACTTATTGATGTATTGTCTGTAGTAACTTCTACATTTGTTTGTCTTTTGAAGAATGAAAGTAAAAATAGGGTACTTCTCCACTTTCACATCGGCAACTTTACATGAAAAACTGTCACTAAACTTTACGATTTTACTTCAAAACTGTATATTCGTACCTTCACATTCCCGTGCGTTACACGTTATATTACGTCATCAAGGGATTTATCAATTAGGCCTTTATCTGCATTTTAAAAAATGTTTTATGATTTATTAGTTAAAATAACATTTGTGTTCCTTAACGGTGACGACATGATTTAAAAAGCGTCCAAAAAATGCTGCGATGCACAGTTACATAGAATATATAAGTTTTGGAATAAGTTTCAACCAAACGTCACAAACATTCACCAGGCGAGAGGGATAATTAAGAAAAATAATGAAAATAATTAAATATTCAAGATTATTTTAATTTCATTAATATGAACCAAAATTATTTATTTTAACATTATTGATAGTTGACACTTTAGTGATTGGCATTTTTCGAACTTCTTCAATTTTCCTGAGAATCCATTGGCAACATTCATACATTTGTTTATTGAGCGTTTGAGTCAGGCAAATACTTTGGTGATAGTTTATTTTATAGAAAGTGGTCGATGGGATAATAAGAAAGTACACCTAAAAACACTTTTTTATAAGCATTTAACGTCAACAAATTGAAAAAGAACGAATATCTTTTGGATAACCCTGTAAAAACTAATGTAGCAAAAGTGTTCAAACTCGAGATTTTTAATAAGTGGATTATTTTAATATAGTGTGTTCATTTTTATGAGGATAGCATGTACATTCATAGAGAAATTAAGGCTTTATAAAACAGTCCCAAATTACGCCAAGCTTTTTGCTTATAATTTCCAGAGCTCTTAATATATAAAAAAAGTTATATTAACAACAAAGATTAATTGTTGTTTGTCTTTTCAGAAAATATGACAAACAACATTTTAGACAATACTCTGCAATCAGAATTAAAAAATAATAAAAATTGGATGAAAAATGAGCAGGTTTACTAAAAAATATTCCACTACCCATGCACGAATTCAATTAAAATATACATAATGATACATAAATACATATAAATAAAAATGTGCATAATGTATTAGCTAAGTATATAGAGCAACTTTTGTGAAAGTCTCAAAATCATAGCTTGAAAATTCTGAAAATTATCGTCGATATAATAAGCTCGAAATCCGTTGTTTCCAAAAAGAAGCAAAAAGATCAGGGGTTGTATCAAATATGTGTTGATTAGTGCCAAGATAGCGTACACAATATTGTACGATATTTGTATACAATGCCTCATCTTTTTGCTTCCTTTTGGGAACAACGGATTTCGAGCTTATTCTATCAACGATAATTTTCAGAATTTCCAGGCTATGATTTTGAAACTTTCACAAAAGTTGCACTATATACTTAATTAATACATCATTCACATTATATTTTTCTTGCATTCGCGCATGCGCAGTGAAAAATTTTTTTTTTACTAAACCTGCTCATTTTTCATCCAATTTATATTATTTTTTTTAATTCTGATTGCAGACTATTTTGTATAATGTTGTTTGCCATATTTTCTGAAAGAACTTTTTTTTTATATTAAGAACTCTGACCTTATTAGCAAAAAAATTGGCAAAATTTGGGACTGTTTATATAAAAACCTTAATTTCTGTACGAGGATACATGGTATACTCATAAAATTGAACACATTATATTACAATAAGCCACTTATTAATAATCGGGAGTTTGAACGCTGTTGCTATATTAGTTTTTACAGTAGTGCTGCACAACCTTTTTGCCAAAAAATCGTTTGCCACCACAAAAAATTTAAAAGTAACATCTGAATTATTAAATAGCAAAGTTTCTGTCAGTTAATTAGGAAAATTTTTCTGGATAAAAATACTGTCAAAATTGGTAGCCTGCGGGAGTAGCGGATGGGGACAGCTTAATGCAACAATGTTAAAAAAGCACCTGTATAATCGAAGAAGGGAGAAGGAAATCTCGTAGGGATTTCTTCAAACCTGGTACGAAGCACAGGGGGAAATAATAAGAATAATAAGCTTTTGCATTTTTACTGGCGCCACCTACCAAAAATATTTGAAAATAATATTAAAAACGAAATCTTTAGAACATAATCTTTCCAACATTGTAGTAAGGAATGTTTAAATATGTAAACAATTATCTACAACTTTTACTTTTAAAATTTAAAAGCAGTTCATCTTTTATGTCATAATAATGTTATTTACTAATTAACTCATTTCATATAAATAAATTAAATTGATAGGGATGTGTATGTGGCGTTCTAACAGCTTTAAGAAAATTAGTTTCCAAGGGATACAATAAAATTATTATTTCTTATATTCTAAATCTTTTGACTTCACTGTCAGTCAAGGCTTTAAAAAACAGTAAATATGACTTAACTAACATACACTTCTATAATTAAAATATACATAATTTAATACGTGTTCCGTAATTATATTTGTGCTATGAAACTATTATTATATACAATACGTCAATGTGGCTTAATTTTTTTTTTCTTACTTTAGAAAGATTTGAAAGCTGTTACTATTTGTTTTCTCTTTGTTCCAAATTTAACATGTTTCTTTGTTTAAAAAAAAAAAAAAAAAAAAAAAAAAAAAAAAAAAAAAATCCCAATTGAGATTTTTGTTTAATTTGAGAGTTGAATTTTGAGTTGATTTTTGAGAATTTGTTCAATTTTTTTTTTAATTATTACGTTGAACTAAACATATTTTAATTTTATGATTCTTTCAGCTCCTATTTTATAGTAAATGTATAATGATAGCATCTCACAAACTTTTTAACATTAGAATATTAATCATTATAATGCATTCTCTTCAAGTATTAGCCTCTTAAATTATAATAAAAATATGAGAAAAATAAAATATAAAACACATGGATAATTAAAGTACCAAGTACAAACGAACACCAACACAATCAAAACAACGTGCCAACGCCGGCTAGGGATTTTTTGAATTTTTCCCCCATATCATTATGCAGTCGAAGTTTTAACATTGTTGCATTAAGCTGTCCCTATCCGCTACTGCCCGCGGGCCACATGTTGTGCACCCCTATTTTACAGGGACATCCAAAAGATATTCGTTCTTTTTCAATTTGTTGACGGTCCTCTGTGGTGTTTCTGAAAAAAAATCTTCACGGAACTGTATGACCTATACTATATTGTTTACACACCTGCAGTTTCATGTTAATTCCTCATGTATTTTTCTAGATATTTAACAATACGTGTAAAATTGGAAGTGACCGGTCACTTTTGGCCATATAGTGTACATTAATTTGGCGTGAGCAACGACATCTATTATAGAAAAATCCAATGCTTCTTTTTACGCTTGCCTAAAAAGCTCAAGAAAATGAATTTATTAAAAATATTTATACTTTTTGCTCTGTTTATTTTTCGACAAAATGGAACAAGAAAAGAAATGAAACAATATTTAAGGGGTCTCAGGACTCTTAAAACTTTAAAGTTATCGAATTTTTATTTTATTTTTAGATATTAAACTCCTATCTAAGTACTTGCGTTTAATTTTGTATTTCGTTGTGCATGGTTATTAAAATTCTCCTGGATTTTTAAATAATTTTGTTTATAAACCCTTGCATAGCTTAGCCAAATGTACATGGTATAATTATTTATAATTAAATAAAGCTGAAAGAACCCAAACGATAAATAAATTTGAGTTGTATTTTTCCAACTGAGAGAAAAAGTGTCCTGTGCAGGACCTGAACCAGAAAATTGATGATTTAATCTGCCAATGCTGTTTCAACTGATCTATCCTGGAAAGCCTGGTGGGCACAATTCACTTAGATAGCTTTTTGATAAGAGCACCTGATCTGTTATCTAAAACATTATAACAGAATAAATTGTAGGTTATGGAAATCCAGTAAAGCGTTTTTTACGTAATTAATGAAGAATAAATAAATGCATTGTGGTTAGGCATGTTATTTACGGAACCGCAGAAAAGTCGTCGCATTTTTAATTTATTTTCTTTTTTAAAGTAACTTATTATACGTTAATATGTAATTTAGCTATAAAATTGTCAAACTTCTAAAATATCGTACAAAATGTCATAAATAATATTTTATCTCGATCCACATATACCTATGTACCAAGAGATAACGTCCATCTAAAACGATAAAATTATCTTTATTTATTGTCTGAGCGAAGCGAAGGCTAATACACAGCGCAATATTACTTTCCAGACACATACAGCTACGATGAATATTAAAGCCATGGCCTACTAAAAGAATGCTACTAAATAAAAATCTTTCGCCAAGCATAACTCAAAAAAATATTTGTCGGATTTCGTTTCTCATTGCACCAGAAGGTATCTATGAGGGTAACCTACTGAATGCACCTACTATCAAAAATAAGTTCCAAACCGTTTAAGAATTATATTCAAAGAAAACCAGATAAAAAAGCATAATTTATATACATACGTCACGGAAATTTAGTAAGCGTCATTTTCACTGGCTGGATGTTTTCGTAGAAAATCGGATTACAGCACAGGGAGCAAAGAAAATATGCATGCACTAATATTAAAGTATAATAAAACCTATTTAAACAAGAAAATAAATATGGATTTTTTTTCTATTTAAAAGAAAAAAGCCAAAATATCTTCGTCTATATCTATCTGTATTAATATTATTAAGAAATAAATTTTGTTTGTTTGTAGGAGATAATCCCTGGAACTACCGAACCAATTTTAAAAATTATGATATCAAAATGTTTGTGTTAGTCCACGTTCAAACATAGGCTATATCTTAAGTCGATGCCACTAAAGTCAAAGGGATTGTGGGAAAAAAATCGTTCTAAAAATGAGATTTTTGTGTTTTTCAAGGGCCTAGAAATGTGAAATTTGGAATGTTAGTTACTTGATATAAACGATTTCTAAGAACATTTCCTAAACAATTTGAAATTTAAAAGGGGTGAAAATGCGCAAAAAGCGTTCTAAAAAATGTTATAAATGGTGGTTTCTACGCAAACTCAGGAGATACAAACCGATTTTAAAAAAAAATAGTGTTAAAATGATTGTGACAACCCTTGCTCCAAGATAGGCTATATTTTATGTCGGTGCCACTACTCCAAAGGAGGTGCAGGAGCAAAAAAGTTCTAAAAGTGCGATTTTGGTGTTACTAAAGGGCCTAGAAATATGAAATTTGGAATATCAGTTACTTATTAGATATAAAAAAAATTCTAAGATCACTTCTTTAAAAAATCGAAATTTAAAAGTGGTGATAATGCTCGAAGAGTGTTCTAAAAAACGTTCTAAATGGCGATTTCAATGCAATTTTAGGAAGTATCAAATCGATTTGAAAAGTAATGCTTGTAAATTGATGGTGACAGCCCTTGATCTAACATAGGCTCTAATTTTATGTTTGTGTCACTACCACCTGGTAAAGCAGGAGCAAAAAACGTTCTAAATTGCGGTTTTTGTGTTATTTAAGGGCCTATAATTATGCAATTTGGAATGGTAGTTACTTAAAATCAATGATTACTTATCAATGATTTCTAAGAACATTTCCTAAAAAAATCGAAATTGAAAATGAGTGAAAATGCACAAAAAGCGTTCTAAAAAGTTCTAAATTGCGACTTTTATGCAATCTCAGGAAGTACTGAAAATATTTCAAACATAATGGTGTAATAATGATGTTGACACCTCTTGCTCGAAAATAGGCTATATTTTATGTTTGTTTCCACTACCCCAAAGGGGGTGCAGGAGCAAAAAGTTTCTAAAAATGCCATTTTTGTGTTATGGAAGGACCTAGATTCATGAAATTTGGCATGATAGTTACTTATAAAATATCAATGATCTCTAAGAACATTTCCTAAAAAAATCGAAATTTGAAAGGGGTGGAAATGCGCGAAAAGCGTTCTAAAAAACGTTCTAAATTGCGATTTCTATGCAATCTCAGGAAGTACTGGACCGATTTCAAACAAAAAATGTAAAAATGATGATGACAGCTCTTGCTCCAAGATAGGCTATATTTTATGTCTGTTTCCACCACCACAAAAGGCGATGCAGGGGCAAAAAACGTACTAAGAAGGCGATTTTTGTGTTATGGAAGAACCTAGATTCATGAAATTTGGCATGGTATTTACTTATTAGATATAAATGATCTCTAAAAAACATTTGTTTAAAAATTTGAAATTTAAAAGGGGTGAAAATTGCGTGAAAAGCGTCCTAAAAACCTTCTAAATGCCGATTTGTGAATAATCTGAGAAAGAATCAAACTGATTTCAAAAGTAATAGTAGGAAATTGATGCTTATAGCCTCTGCACTAACATAGACGCTATTTCTTGTCACTACCACCTGGGAGTTTCAGAAGCATAAAATGTTCTAAATTGCGATTTTCGTGCTCGGTAGCGGCTAACAACTTGAAATTAGGCATAGTACATATTTATTAGATATAAATGATCTTTAAGGACAGTTTTAAAAAACTGGAAATTTAAAAGGGGTGAAAATGCCCGAACAGCGTTCTAAACACATTCTAAATTGCGATTTCTACACAATCTCAGGAAATATCGAACCGATTTCGAAAGTAATGGCTGCAAATAGATGGTGACAGTCGCTGGTCCAACATAGGTTACATTTTATGTCGCTGTCACGTTTTAAATGAAATGATTATGTTTTAAACGAAATGAGTGCAATATGAATATGGTATGGGAAAATTTTTGGGCCATTTATCACCTGCGTTCAGCTAACATAAAAGTATCAATATTGCCTTTGGGGCACAGATGTCATATACGCACCACGTTGACGCAATTTTTTTCTAACGCCAATTTTGCGAAAACCTTGTTTTCGAATACCGGTTAAATATACCTTTTTAAAAAGGGAATAACAATGAATGAAAAAAAAGTTTAATTACTAACTATAGAACAAAAGAAAATATATAATTTTAGAAAATAAAATAAAAGCAAATAAACAATTTATTAATAAATAAACAACAACATCCGGGTTACTATATCAAGCAAAATAACGACACTTTGGAGCCAGGTAAGTACCCAGGTGCGTATATGTCATTAGGGTCAGAAAAAATCGTGCCATTGTAGTGCGTATATGACATCTGTGCAACAATGGGGTCATGGTTTCGAAATAAAACGTATATGTTATAGCCACTAAGAAAACTGGCCAATAATCCGCATTCAGATTCACAGGCAATTTTGCCGTCAAACAAGAATAATACTAACAACATTGTTATAACTGTATGAGAGTTATAATAGTGATATAAAATTGGTTTTGAGTAAACAACCACAGAAGGAGTATTTTACATATGTTTCGAGTGATGCTCGAACATCAAGGTACTAATTAATTATACAATCAACAGATATATAAACAAAAGCTTAAATTCAAATGTAAATATTTGCAGCCTCTCCTCCCCGAACAAAGCAGTAACCCCAATAAAATTAACTTGGCGTTAAGCGACTCTTTTTAAAATAAGACATTGGTTGCAAACCAGATTACGGAACATTCTGATAACATTTGAAGTAATCACGGTACCCTATTTTTAGCCGGGTTAAAATTTAGACGAGAGCATTTTTTCGCAATAAGCAACTTTTTTTTTCGCACAAGTAATTTAGAAACAATTCCTTGATTTTGAAAAAAAATGTTTTGACTTATTATCTCTTATTATCATTTTTACTTATTTGTATTTTAAAAGAAATGAGTCAAAGTCGTGTTTTTTAAATGTATTTGATTTATGTATTTCAAATGAAAAGAATGCATTACGAAAGTTAGCGATTTATCACCTGCATCCGGCTAAGTGCCTTATTACCATGTGACTAACACCCTTCACGATACTTCGTTGTTATATAGCCCTTGGATCTTTTTAAAAAAAATTTCACCCTATTCAGGTTTAAGAAAGTGAGGTTTTTGCCAAATGATATAAACGACTGTGAAAATAAAACTGAAGAAGTATTGAATTGGTTTATGTATGTATTTTAATAAATTCATCTGCTAACACTTATTAAATAAATTATTTATGTTTTTATATAATAAAAGTTAAACGGCTCCTTTATCTACACGTATGCTAATATTAAAAATTAAAATAGTTTGTGTGATTGTGGAATGTAATCTCAGAAACTACCTAGCCGATGTAATAAATAATGGTTTGAAAATGCTGGTGACTATCTCTTCTCCAATAAAGACTATAATTTATGTCGGTACAACAACCTCCATGGGTACAAAAGCATAAAAGTTCTAAAATTTCAAATTCTGAGATATTGTTTGGGCTAGAAATTTGATATTTTGCGGTGGTTACTCTTAAGGTGTAAATACTTGTTATAAACTCTTTCTACAAGGTTCGAAATTTTAAAGTTAGAAATAAACGTAAAACGTTCTAGATCACGATTTATTTAGAGAAAGAAATTTTGAAATTTCACATGGCTGTTACTTTTAAGTCGTTAATGCAGGTCAGTAAAAAAAGATCTAATCTGCAATTTCTGTGATACTGTTGGGTCTAGAAACTTAAAATTTGGAATGGTATTAACTTATAAGATCTAACGGCTCGTTATTGAAAGAATTCTAATTACAATGCACGCATTAAAACGAATTCTAAAAAATCGAAATTAAGAAGAATAAATAAAGCGGACAAAGTCTTAAAGATGATCTAAATAACGAAGTGCATGGAATTATTACGAATATAAAGATGGAAATTTGCATGAATGTTGCTTTTAAGACGTAAATACTCGCAATAGAACAATTTCTAAAACATTCGCTATGTAAAATGATGCAGGAACGAAAAACTTTCGTTTTTTTTTTTTTTTTTTTTTTTTTTTTTTTTTTTTTTTTTTTTTCTGTGCTACTGCTGACCTAAAAACTTTTTATCGGGTTGAAATTTTTGGATGGGATACTTTTAAGATGTAAATGCTCTCTAAGAATGACTTCTAAAAAATACAAAATTTAAAAAGTTAAAATAATCAGAAAACGTTCTAAATTACCATTCATTTCAATTGTTATGTATAGAAACTTTAAATATTTAATAAAACTACTCCCCCCCTTCCCAACCCACCCCCCATACAAACATGCAACTTAAATGCAACAAAATGGGTAGCTACTTATCTAGCATTGAATAAGTTGCGTTAACATTGAATAAATGTCGGTATGAAACATCGAATAGTTTGCACGGAAGTACATGTCAAAATGTTACTTCTCTGGGCAAAAGTGTCGAAAAGTGTCTCTATATTTGATATGCAATTTTTTTTCAGCTTCACTAATCTAGGGATTTAGTCATAAGGTCACTTTCTCAATTGCCATTAGACGATTTTTTTTTTAATATAGTAACTTATTCAGGTAAAATTTTTTAATCGGGTTAATATTGACGTATTTTAGCGTGCATGAATTGTTGGAAAAATATGTACGGATTTGTGAATTACTCGAAATGACATTTATTTTCACAGCTCAAAGGTTATGCAGCCGTGATATTCAATATCTCGTGTCATAACTTACGCTGCAACCAATTCCGATTATCTTGTGTGGATGCGCCAAGTGCCTGCCTCGAAAGGAATAAGGGCACCAATCCTGTCAGGTAACTTATGTATTTTTTTCGGACAAAGGTTGAATATTTTTAAGACAGACCACGCATTGACAGTTAAATATAGCATGTCATTTTCTATTCTTGTCACAAGTTATTATTAAATCTATGTTCTCACTAACATCGCTCAGACTAATCCCTCTGAGGTATCCCTAGTAAATTTATGTCTTTACGACAAAAAACATTTATAACAGTAAGAAAATGCACAATTTATTTGAAAATAAAACACATATAAAGTTTTATTTTCTGCTTGCCTTACATGCATCCAAGAAAAATGATTAGCAATAAAGTTTTGTTCTCTAACAAAATTGCTACAAGTAGTTTTATCTCTGATACTACTTAAGAAAATAAAGATACTATCAATGACTGTTCTTTTATCTGCAGGATTACGGAAATTCTTTAGCAGAATTTAAGACATTTACTTTAGTTAATTGCTTCCATTTCTAAAGCAGTCGGGAAAACAAAAAAGTAATAGTAGGAAGCAAAAGAAAATTTTATTGTGATGAAAAATACTCCAATTATCTTCAACCTTACATTCTAAAACTAAAACTAGCAACATGTTTTAGTGAGGCATACAATTCTTATATAAATTTTCAGAAGGTATATGGAACTTAAGTGAGGGATTTAATTATACTTAATGGGTTTAAGGAACTTAATGATAGCAACTTATTCCTTCTATTTTATTTAAAATGTCTGAATATATTTTTTAAATGATACTAAATAAAGTATAGATTTTTAATACGTCTTTATGAAGTAGAAAATTTGAGAGACTGTTCAATTCGATTTTTTTTTTTTCACATTCGTTTAAACTTACTTGTTTTTAAAAGAAAAAAATGTTCATAATGGTTTTATAAAAAGCAATGATTAGTTTAGTTTGAACATCTGCATTCAGAAATTTTTTGAAAGGATCGTTTAAAAAAAAAAAAAAAGTAAAGTACTTTTTAAATGATATTTGTAGATCCATAAACGCTTACACTTGATAACAGTTATGAAAGTTCTCGTTGATTCCCAAAACCATTATGGTAGCATATTTTAAAATACATATGTCCTATATTGACAGTTTTTTTTTTTTATCTTAAATATCTTATACTGTATAAAGGGGATAAATTAATAACACTCCCAGCATTTATCTTATAAGAATTACTGATAAAAATATAAATGTTTCTTTGAAATAAATAAATAAATAAATCGATATAATGTCAAATTAAAGAGAAACTTAGAATGAAGGAAATTTAGATTTTATGAGTCTGGTGTTAAACATTTCTTTTGAAAAATTTATCTATTTTACCTAATCATTTTTGCGAGCAGAAATGATATATACATCTATCTGTGCATAATAGTATGTCATAGGTATAAATATTCGAAACATTTGAAATTGTTTGTTATAAACATGAATATTTTTTTCAGAATTTTTTATTGCATAAGATGATTTTTTAAATAAAAAGAATTATTATTAAAATCGCATAAATTTCAGAAAAAAATGATTGCGATCTATATTTTGTATTTTAAAAACTGATTTAATTTAATTATATATATATATATATATGTGTGTGTGTGTGTGTGTGCATTATTTAAAAAATAATAAAATGTAACAATAATTTGTTCGAACTTACAACATCTAAGAGTACTTTTAATTTTTCAGCAGCCTAAAGTAATATAAATAACTATTTTTATAACTGTGTGTGGAAATTATCGTTATAAGAAAATTATTTAAGGAATTTGTGATTTATATTTTAATGAAATATTACTCTTTATTTTCTAAACTGGATTTTAAAAAATAATATAACAATATCTTATTTTTGTGAAATACATTCAATTACTGTATATTCTTGCAGAGGATAATTTAAGTTATTTATGTATAATAGCTTTAGTAATATATATATATATATATATATATATATATATATATATATATATATATATCTGAGTGTGTGTTTGTGTGTGTGTTACAATATTACGTCTATCTCCGAGATTACCCTATACAATTCTAAATAACTACTCTATATTCCCTAAATCCTTATTCTTAAATAATCTTTATAGTTAATTCTATTAAATGCCCTTTAATTTAATGTCTCACTTGTCTAATTAACTTAAATATAAAATAAAACGTTTTCAGTATTGTTAAATTAAATATTCCATTTCCAATCTTTCGCGTTTTCGAATGTTCCTTTTGGTAGGCATTTTTTCACATCCGAGAATTTCCTTTCCCGCGCTTAATTCCGGGGTTTCCTTTTTACATTCTTATTCATCCGCTCCTCTGTCAGACCTCTTTTCATGGCGTGATATTCTTACATCTTAATTGGTTTAGAGCGCGTGCAACGCCATTTTTGTATTCCTACGTTTAGGGAGTAAAAAGCGGCTACGCATAATTCTCCGGCAGAATTTGCTGATTTTCAAAGTGTAAACCGTCCTCTGGTTGAGTATCTGAGGCTATGTAGTATTCTAAAGATTTATCTTAAGATTTAACAAAAATGATTCCTAACGATTATAGATGTTGAAAACATCGAAATGATCTATGGCACTGCAACTTATTTTTGTGATAAATGCCGCTCGCTGCCATTGAATGAAAACCTGTGGCAAGAAAATGCTTCTTTCCTTGTCTCCTGTAGGAAATCCTAATCATCATATTCATTCTTCTGACCATTCGCCACTCGACTGCAACCCAACTTAAATGTGAAACGAAGAAAACGACTGCTAAGATTAATCTGCTAAACCAATCGGTTAAGTGTTGTTCTACATTAATTTGCATCGTATATCTTACATCGATTCCACAATTCCATGCTACACCATATAATGTAACTATATGCTACATCTAGCACGACAAAATCAATGATGTAATAGAATATGATTACATATAAGCGGTGCAGGATTATATTACAGATCCTGTATCTCTAATAGATCGACAAATTATAGTTATAGAGCCAAATATCCTTATATATATATATATATATATATATATATATATATATATATATATATATATATGTATGTATGTATGTATGTATATACATATACATATGTATATATATGTGTGTGTGTGTATTAACGTGTGTGTGAATTATACGAGTTAGAGACACTGCCAAAGAGACGACCAAACACACTAAAATCATAAACACTTTTCAACTCTGTTCGACAGTGTTAAAAATGACGGTATTTTGCTCAGAGATATTATGGAAAAGTTAGTTTAATGGACTAATAGAATTCAGGGAGGAACATACATATAAACCTGACAACAGGAAAACTGTAAATAAAAAACAAACAAAAAAAAATTGTCTCCATCCCAATTTTCCATAGCTGCCATGGTTACAAATTTTTTCCCATGCTCTGACTACTAAATCAGTAACAAATAAAATAAAATAAAAAATAAAATAATAATAAAAAAATCATTCTGATATGACCAAGATTCCCCGAGTTATGATAGTTTGATTTTTATGAAAATAAAAAAGGACTTTTTAACGAGGAAGACTTCGAAATTTCATATAATAACAAAGCGCCAATAACTTAGTAAGTTTATTTTATTACAGAATGGAATTTATTTCGTTTTACATATAAATTGGATGGATGGATTGCATGGATATTGTTTTCAAAATACAACTTATAGGTCATAGGGACTGTAAAAATAAACTTTTTAAAAATTAATTATTCTGTAACAGGGAAAGCATTAATGCCCATGCCAAACACTTTGGGACACCCTGGATATAAATATACGAACAAAATTCCATTTTTTATTGTTTTCAGGAGAGCTTGCTGGCAGCTGCTGTTTGTAGTGTGTATGTTAATGATTGGTTATTTTGTGCTTACAATTTTGTACAGTAATTTAAAATTTAAAATTTTGATTTTGCATTTTGTTTTTTCTCTTTCTTTAAAGACACATAGAGATAGTGCAGGATAATTTTCACCTCTTTTGAAATCTTCATTTTGCTCGAAATTAAAATCTTGCTACATCGTAAAGAAGTTTTCTTTTTCAAATAATATTAGTATCTCCAAACTAATACCTACTTAAAAAAAATTACAATCTAAGAAAATTTTTAAATACTTAAGAATATATTACGTTAAATAATTGCGGTTGTTTATTATAAAACCTTCGAATAAAAAAAAAGAAAAGATCATTTGTGTAGCACTGACGCATCTTTACAATTAACAATTTCAGTGATGAATTAATTAGAGATTTAACGTATCAATGATGCATTAAAAATCGTTGACTTAGCAAAACTGCGAAGTGTGTGGAACGAACTTGATTACAGATTAGGTGTCTCTCGTGTTACGAAAGTTTCGCACATAGAACATTTGAAACTGAAAAAAAAAAAAAAAAAAAAAAAAAAAAAAAAAAACATTGTTCGTTTGTAACTTCTATAATATGTAACTGCTATATGTGTAATTGTTTTGAAAAAATGAATTTTTAAGTGTTCTCGGGACTCTTAAAATCTAAATAAATAAAAATAATAATGACCATTCTCAGCATTTAATATCTTAAACTGTATTTGATTTCAAGACACAATTTTAATTTGGATGAAAGATATGAGTATGTTATTGCATCTCAAATATTTTTTAAAAATGCAAGATGCACAATTTGCATTTAAAGGGGTTCCAAAGTGTCGGACATTTGACGAGCAGAAAATCGGCTATTACGCGCAGGATTACAATAGAAATTCTGAAACTAGAATGAAAATTTTGATGCCTACTTACACTTCAGATTGTAATAATTACTGTAAACCTAAATAAATTTGTATTTAAAACATTTTTATATTTTTAATAGGAAGTTGTATTTAGCTAATGCAAAATTTAGAAAATTCCAACAATATAATCACCTAATATATATATATATTTTATGAATAAAAAGGAAATTTGAGGTTTAGTTTATATAGACTAAAATGAAACATATATTCTGAAAATTTCATGAAAAAATATTCAGACGTTTTTGAAATATTGTGCACATTATGCGCAAAGACATCGTATGGAGAAAAATGACATCAACGTTTCGTATACGCCGCTTCAGCTATTGACCGGGTATAATTATAAAAGTCATGACGTCTGTTCTAATGGGAAATTCAAGGAATCAATTGTATCAAACTGTTCAAAAAAGGTACTAGTTTAACATCTAAAAAAATTAAATTTCGAAAATTTTAAAGCTTTAAGAGTCCCGACACCTCCTTAAATAATATCATTCATTTATCTCAACCATGCATTATGTCTGTCAGTGTTATGTATTTAAATGAAGTTCCGAATTGTCGTACTGGGTTTTACATAATTTTAATGTTTCAACACTGCTAGCGTTTTATCAAAACCAACGTTGCTTTAACAAAATATACATTATAGTATTATTGAAAAATAAAGTAATTCCGACGCTAAAATAATCTTTTTGATACTAAGGCATGTAGCATATTTTTTGATATTCCAGATATAATTACCATTATGTTTGGAATCAGAAACTTCATTATGAAATAATCATTTCTTGATTTTTATATTTTGGTAGATATTTCGATAATTAAATCCTACGAAAAGATATATAATTAAATATGCATGTCACTACTTATAATTCAAAATCTTAAAAAAAAAAATGTAAATAACTTTTCTAGATGAAAAGTGGGTGGCTTGTTCATGATTAATTATTTTCTATTATAAGAGAAGGTATTATTGATTTACAAAAGCGCTTGATTAAAAAAGCTGAGGTTCGATTGAAAATTATCGAAGTTTTAAATTACATATGTGAATGGAAACGCGTACAACATAGAAACGGAACCTATAATCATGTTTTATTCTAAGAATAATCAAGAGAGAAACTTTTTCAACCTTAGAAATTAAATGATTAGGTTATACAGAAATTAATTTCGGAATTCTTAATAATCTAAAGATTTATGTCTTTCATAAAACGGTGCAATTTGTTAGATATTTTTTTCTCAATGTTAACTAAAAAGATACATATTTTCCAATTTTCTTTTGCTTAATAATCACGTTTTCACGAAAGAAGTGTTTCATGTGGACACTTAGACTCATTGCAAAATATTTAATTATTATTTGCTTATTGCATCAAGTAGCGCACCAAGTTATTTTTTTTTTCGGACGATTTGTTTTTCTGCATAATTTTTTAATTATTGATATGTTTAATTATTAAGTTTAATAATGCTATATTAATTTCACATAATTATTTGTTCATCGAATCGCTGTGTTTATATCACACGTGCTACCATGTTGTATTATTTATTACTGATTACTTGATTAATATACCGGGTGAGCCAAAAGTTCGTTAAAACTTTAAAAACTCATAAAAAATAAATAAATTATGATAAAGGAGTGCGGTTTGCAAGAAAAGGCTCACAAGGTAGTTGGATTGTTTTTGCAGAAAAAAAAATAGATAAAAAATCACATGTAGAGGTCGCTGACGACCGGAAATGCAATGAACAGGTACTAAGACACAACCTAGTTGTGCACTATAATGTTCTGGGGGTCATGTCGAACATTTGTTACTAGAGGAACAAATAAATGGAGCGCATTGTTGTCCTATGTTTCGGGTCGTCAGCGCCTTCTAACTGTGAATTTTCTATCTAATTTTTTGGTTGCTAAAAAAAAATCCGACTACCTTCTGAGCACTTTCCTACAAACCGCACTCCGTTATCATAATTTTTTCATATCATAATCCTTTTTATGAGGTTTAACGACCTTTTGGCTCACCCGGCATATATATATATATATATATATATATATATATATAAGCATAAACTATTCAAAAGTATGACTCTTAAGCTTAATATATGATGTTTGCTTGGAAACCGAGTATAGTTTTTATATGTTTTTCTAAATCCCTTATTAAGTCACATGATAAATCATATTTATGTGACTATAATGTATATTTCAATACATAGTATTAAGTACTTTTGCATGTAGGAATATACAATATAACTATAAAAGAACATATTTAATAATGTCTTCTTAGATAAAGTATGATTCCAAAATCGTACTTTATCATTAGAAACCTCAGAAACCAATATAGAGGCATATCTAAAAAGAAAGTTTCTTTCGCTATCAGTGTTTCCGATTATTTTTTATACTGTACTTAGTTTTCTCAACGAAAAATATATGTTTTTTTGGATGCTATCAATTTCAAATAAGCATTTTCATCTTCAACAAATATGTTTTATAGACAAACAGGATAAATTAAAACAATTAACATAAATTAAAAAGCCAAAAACCAACGTTTAAAACTGCATAAATAATACACAAAAAAGCATCAAACAGCTGTTTCGAATCCACGAGCGAGATTATTTTCTAGTGCGACAGAGAGCAAAACACAGCATGTTAGAAAAAGCAAGACTGGGCATGTCGACAGAGAGGAGGTGGCTTACACATTCGATACGGGTAGAGAAAGCGAGAAAAACAACCAATGAAAGCAGTGTGAAGCAACTAAGTGGACAAGTAGAGACATCTACTGGAGAACGAAAAAACAAACAACAGATACCAGAAAAGGGAATTTCCAAGTACTTGGAAAATAAAGAGTACGATATAAGTCATTGACTATAGAGTGAGAATTTTTAATGATGTTGTAAGCTTCCCAAAAATCAAGATCACGGCTAGAAGAATATTTTTGTATAATGGTACCTGAGGAAAAGTTGAACCTATGTTGAAAATACCAACAATGTTGACGAAGAACGTTTAAGCTCCTTATTTTTGACATAACCTTCATGCTCTTTTAAACGAAATCTAACAGCACGTTTAGTCTGACCAATATAAGAAAGACTACACTGGCAAAAGTTTGGGTAACCACCCCAGTTTACTCAGTTCATCCAATATGATCAATTGGGTATTTGAGATTCGATAAATATATTTTATTAACAGGACAAAAAAATAACATTGAAATAAAAACCTTAAAATTTTAGCAACTTGCTGGCTCATTTTACGATAAAATGACAAAACAACTGAAGTATTAGAGTTTGGAGTAAAATTCTTTACAGAATGGGCGAGTTTAGTCAATTTCTTATAAATACAATCTGTAATATTAGAGGAATAACCATGATCAACAGAAATAGCTTTGAGATAAATGAGTTCAGCACTATGTAACAGAGGAGTGGAACAAATATTGTAAAACCGAGAAAGAAAGGTATTGAAAGCACCAAATTTCTGGTTAGGAAGATGAGAAAAATACCTACGATGTAGAAGACTCAATTCTAAAGGTTTACGAAAGATGGTAGTCTGAATTCCAACTTCTCTTTGAATAACGAACATATACAGTAAGGAAAGACAATTGCTGGTCCCAATTTTAAAAGTAAGTTGAATACAGGAAACAATACAATTCATAACAGAGAGAATATGATAATTATCCGAATTCATATCAACCAGGACATAAATGTCACCAACATAACTGACATAAAACGGAAATTTCAAAATTTCAAACAATTTCACCTCAAAATATTGCATGCAAATATCACATAACATTGGGCAAAGAGCCGTAGCCAAACCGTCAGTCATACGAAAAAAATTCACATTAAAAACAAAAGCATTTTTCGACAGGCAAGCACGAGTGAGAAGGGTAAGCTCTTCGATTTCAAATTAACGGAAATGGGATTCACAAAGCCCTTTTTGAGGCAATCTGAAGCCCCCTTAACCGGAGCGTTAATAAATAATGATGTACCATCAAAAGAAACCTTCATGTAGCCTTGTGGCTTATAAATAGGAAGTTTCATAACAAATCCAAGTGAAATATCAACAGTGAAACAATTTCTCCTCAAAAGTGGAGAAAAAAACCCAGAAACGAAATATTTGGCAAGTTTATAGCAAGCTGTACAGATACTTGGTACCATAGGTCTAAAAGGAATGTGAGGTTATGTAACTGGGGTAAAGCATAAAACCTGTTACAATGCACAATAGATGGAATAACAGACTTCTTAAAATTAGCAGAAATAATGGAATAAAACTTGATGGTGGACTAAATAGAAGGGAATTTTTGGGAAGGGGATTTGTGTATATCCACATAGGTACCATCATTAAATAATTTATGGGATAACATTAGAACTGAAATTAACAGTATTTGCAATGAGATGCAAAGTGGACTCTTTTTGAGAAAAAGGTAGAGCGCTATGCTTAAAGTCTCTTTCAACAGGAGCAATCACATTTAGACCGGGAACAGACAGCACAAACAACTACCTCATCGAGTTGGAGGCTGAAATTTCAGAATTAGCTAAACCTTATTAGGTCTGCCAAATTAGGTCTGCCAAGCCATATCTTAGTGGAAAACACCTAAAAGCTAGATTTTAGCGGTTGACTCGTAAGTTTACCATTGCGTTTCCCTGCACCAAAGGTATGAAAACATGGCGGTTTGGGAGCAGGAAAACACAATGGTAAACCTACGACTCAACCGGTAAAATCGGGTTTTTAGGTGTTTTCCACCAAGATATGACTTGGAGACCGATTGCGTTTTAACATGAGAATAGTGTTTTAGCTAATTCTGTAATTTCAGCCTCCAACTCGATGAGGTGGTTGTCTCATGGTTCGTATGCCTCCTTGAATTTCGCAGACCAGAAAATTTTTCGTCACCAATATTATCTTATGGGAAATCTCTTCTTAAAATATGGCGAACTTTTGCGTTTAACCAAGATTTCTTTTTCTATAACAATATACTGGTAGTTTTCCTGGAGTAATAATGGTATCCGTACAAACTATATGTCTGTTCTGTCGGCTCCCGGTCTGATTGTATAAAGAATGAATAACAGAGACATATATTTTTTTTTTATTTAATTTGAGAGATTTCAACTGATTGCCACTTAGAGGCTATAAAAAGATTTTCAACAACATTTTGGTTAACAACAGGCAAATTGTTGGAGTTATTAACGGCAGAATTTTTACAAAGTGTGTTAAAACCGAACAATGAAAAGAAGAAACTACGAGAACTTTACTCCATGACAATTCTGTCTATAGACTCCAAATCAAACATAGAATTAGCGAGGCTGCTATGTAAACAATATAACTCCTACTCTATATGAGCAACGTTATGGCGCTTGTGAATTCGAAACTGCTGTTTGCTGCTTTTTTGTTTATTATTTTTGCATTTTTAAACATTCGTTTTCTGATTTTTAATATTCTTGCACAAAGCCTTTTGTTGCTAATTTTATTAACATTAATATTAAAATTAAAATTATTTTGTTACTCTTGTATGTCTAAATTCAATTCCACAGCTGCAAATGTTTAACTGAGAATTAATACCATCCATAAAACGGAGAAAATAAACTGTGCCTTAAAAAGAGATTTGGAATTTCTTGAATAATTACTGGTTTCTCAGGTTTCTGATAAGAAAGAACGGTTTTCACATTGGTGGATTTTTCGTAAGTGGTTATTGTATGTTTCTGTTAGCGGTTATAGTATATTTTCGCAGCATCAGAAACATTTGTCCATTTTTACACTTTAAGTCTGAAATAATTTTGTTGAACATAAGTAAAATCACGATGAAAATGTCATATTGTTTATAGGGGCGTGGGGGGGGGTATATACACTGCTTTCCAAAAATTAAGGAAAAACAACAAAAGTAGAGATTACTCAAAATGTTACAAGTAGATTTTAATAAAACTGAGACACAATTTACAACACATATTAAGGTATAAAATAACATTAAAACAAATTACCAGACGATTGTGGTGTTTCAGAAATTAATACAATTATAAAATAAACAAAATAAATGTCTCAGTTTGGTATAGGAAAGGTACCTTTAATATAGAGTATGATCACCACTAGAAGCAATACAGAACATACAGCGAAGTGTGATACTGTCAATTATGCGATCGATATGTTTGCTGGGAACTGCGAGCCATTTCTCTTGTAAAGCAATTGTAAGCATGTTAAGGGTCTGAGGAGGGAGATTGAGAGCAGAGACACATCTTCCTAAAGCATCCCAAAGATGTTCAATGCGATTCAAGATCAGTGACCGCGCTGGCCATTCCATGCGCTGAATTGTTTGGTGCTGAAGATAATCTTCTACAATGTGTACCCTGTGCGGTCGAGCGTTATCGTCCTGTAACTGGAAATCTTTAAATATTGTCCCGGCATAAGGGTGCCCATAAGCATCAAGAATATTATCTCTATAGACTTTAGCATTCACAGTTCTACGTGGAAAGACATGGGGGACTGTATGTACGCCCAAAGAGATACCATCCAAAACACAGACACTGCCTCCTCCATACGAATATCTTTTACGAATGTGTGATAGATGATAGAGTGTTCCCTGTTCTCTCTATATCAAATAACACCTACTATTGCTTTGGAGGCTAAACTGGAACTCATCCCTGAAGTGAACACGCCTCCATTGATCAGCCGTGTAGTGGACATGTTGACGTGCCAAACTTAAATGTTCACCCCAGTGACATGAGGTGAGCGGCAAGCAAATGTCGGGACCCATAGCGTAAATACCACTTTCATGAACCTTCTACGCACAGTAGACGTTTATATGGACCTTCCAGTGGCAGCAACAAAGGAAACTCTAAGGTGAGAGGGGTATGCTGTTCTATTCCTTCGTACACATAACCGCAAATATCGGTCATCGGTGCTTGTCGTAGCTCTTGCTCGTCCTTTGCTGAACCTTCTGGAGGCCAAACCAGTAGTTTGAAAGTGTTTCCAAAGCCTATGAGCAACAGAAGGACACACATTTAGCCATCTGGCCACCTCTGTTTGACTTTGGCCTATATCCAATCTTCCAATAGCTCTATATCGCAGTTATGCGAACAAGTGATACCTCGAGGTCGTACTAATGAATTGGCTATCTCAGTTTTCTTATCTCATACTCACAGCGACACCAGCAGCCGTACTCTCTAGCATGCATTTTTATTCTCCACACAGATGACACAATCCGATTGCAGCGCCACTAATTTGCATTTTGTAATTTTAATCAGCATCTTTTAGTTAACAACATATCCAAATGTCATGCGGATATGTTTATTTTTGAACGAGTTATCGCTCTTTTTGTGATTTTTCCTTAATTTTTGGAAACCAGTGTATTTTATTAATACAAATCATATTAAAGAAAACATAAAGCACGAATATATGCTGACACTTAAGAATGGAAATGCGAATTTTATGCATCTTGTTGAGTCAAAATAGTACATGTGTTACGGGTTTAATCCTTTAGTATTAAAAATGAAAATACAATTAAATTGCAAGAAATAAGGTAATTTATATAGCTTAGGTACAATTTAACTTTAACGAAGTTTATAATTACTTTGAAGAAGAAATGAAACTTTTTGTTGTCTATAAATGATTCCATTTTGGTTAAAATGTTAATGATCTCAGCTGAATATTAAAGCGATACGTAATTAATGAGTATTTTTTTTATTAATACTCATGGAGTTGTATATTTAGTATCTGTATACATATTGTTTAAAATGCCAGATTACCCCTTAGAAATCGTTACTGGTACATAAAATAACTAAAATATGTTTTAGTTCCATGTAAAGTTACTTAAGTACTTTACTTTTACTTCAGTACTTAAGTACTTTAAGAGTGGCTTAAAATTTCTGAGAAAACTGCTTTCCTATTGGCGGCATTGTGCAAGTGATAGAAATAATTCGATTTTTACTTGACTTGTTTCTTGAATTCGCTTTCAAAGCATCCGTGCTTGAATTCGATTTCACAGCATTGGTGCTTGAAAACTTAGGACATAAAGTTCAAGAAAAACCACTGCATTTTAAAACTAAAAATGCTAGCACTGCGGCTGCCAACACAGTTGTTGTAAAATTTCTAAGCTGCACATTTTAAGTGTGCTGTTAAATTTCTCAAGTCTAGGGAAAGTCGCGTTCCTATTGGCTGCGTGTTGCACATGGCAGAAATAATGGGATTTTTACTCCAATTGTTGCTTGAATTCGCTTTCACAGCATTGATGTTTCGACTAGATTTTACAACATTGGTGCTTGAAAAATTACAGCATAAAGTGAACTTTAGTGCATTAGATGAACATACGAATGTCAAAAATAGTGATGTTCGAATCTGATAAACTCTACAATCTTTAGTGCATTAGATGTAGATACAAATGTGAAAAATAGTGATGTTCGAATCTGATAAACTCTATGAACATTAGTGCATTAGATGAACATTCATAAGTGCGTCTCAAGAACATTCTGACATACCCTTAAAGAAAAAGAGAACTGGTCTGGTCAAGGTCTATTTGGGTGAGAACTAATTATATTTATCTCCAATTTTAATTATGGCTATTGTTTATTTGATAATTTCATAGTGTGTATATTTGATTTTACATAACTTATTCTTGTAGTGTAAGTTTTAACAGATGTCCGTATTATTAGCTCATTAATTATTTTAATTAAATATTTTAAATATTTTAAAATAATAGTAATAATATCATACCATTAAATTTTGATTAATGTTTTGGCCAAAAGCCTTAACTTTGGATTGGTGCTGTGAGCGAATCGCAAGAATAAAATAAAATATAATATAATAAAACAAATCAAACGGAACAGACATACTGTTGTAATGTGGACTGAACATTTTTATACAAATGAACAAATTGAATGTCAATATGAAATTAATTTCGAAACAAAGGCAAATGATATTTGAAATATGAAATTTATATGTCTGAAAATAAATTTTGATTATATATGTACCTTTTCTATCTTTTTCTTGGAATCATTCTATTCTTCTTTTTTTTTACAGATGTTAATAAAATTTTACGAGTTTTAAGAATTAAATTTTGGCAAATAATAAATTAGAAATTTATCTGAACAACCTACCAGTTCTAAATTCACATTTCACGAAGTTAAATAAGGCGCACTTGTGTTATTGACAGTTTTATCTTATTCTAAATCCCTTCTATCTCTATTATATTAATTCATATTATCCCCATAATATCTTTCACAACGCGGATTGGGATAATATTTTCTCTGTGAGTACTAATCATTACATTGTCAGGTGACCTTGTGTGTCGGTGCAGATCATCACCACAGTACCCCATTCACGTAAGTGTGAAATCTCAAACTTTATGAATTCATCAGTATGATATGAATAGTTTAATGCCAAAACATAAGCAAAATTATTATTAAATAATTTCCATATGTAAAACCGGCTTCTGGTTATAATGAGCTTAGCTTTTAATTACTTTTTTACACTAAATTCATTAAAATATCTTAAATTATATTTCTAGATGTTTTATTAAATAAAGTAGATCTGTAGATGTGTGTGATCAACTTTATATTTCTCTTATATTCAATTATTCATTTTGCAAGTTGGAAGCGATAAACCACACAAGTACAGTAGAATATTATCTTCAACTGGAAACAATTCATAGTATCATAGAGAATTTTTTATCAGCGCACATCAATTTCGTTAAGTATGTCTCTGATGTTATAAGAAAATGTATTGCTGGTGCCTTTTTAATTCAGACTGTTGCCACGCATACAGATTCATTATAAAAATTATATTTATCTCTTCCTATCAAATTTATAAACAACATAGATCCCTGAAAGCAGTCTAATACCGTCCAATTTGATCACACTTTTCAATTGAAATTGTCACATTCATTCTGACATTTTGAGACTTGGTCTAAATTCTAAGTTCATTTTTTTTCATTTTACTTTATCATATTTTTATAGTTTGACACTGTTTAATTGAAACCAATAGGTAATTTATTAGTTAATCTCTGAAAACTTTATTTAAAATTTTAATTATTATTATTTTTGAGAATGAATGCGTTTGTTGTTGTATAAGTAATCGCCACCAAAATTCTTGAGGAATATATATATATATATATTTTTTTTTGTTTAATAGTTGCTCTCTTACCAAAAATTATAATTTTCTTGCAAAATTGTTACAATAAATTTATTATGTCTATTCAAAAATTTGTTTCAGTTTTCTTTAAGTTTGAATTAATGTATTTTACAGTTTGCTTTTTTATATAATTCGCCTAGTGCAATGTTTAAAAATTCGCTTAAAAATCATCTAAAAGGAAGGTGGATAATCATAACATATATATATCATAAACAAGGAATATTATACTAAACATGTTTACTCTGCTTCTTTGGAATGTGTCTAATGGAGGATGAAAAGAATTTGCACAGCTTTTTATGTAGCGTTTGATTTGTAAAGTTATTAGTTAAGTACGCACATATGTCCTAGCTTTGTTCAGTCTGGTTCATTTGACTTGGAACCAAAAGTTTTGGGAGAGTAAAGAACATTTCGTGTCTACCAACGGTCATTTTGAGTAAGCAGATAAAACTCATAGTTTAACAAGATAAAGCAACTTTTGCTGCCATAAATGTTGTGTATGGTGAATTGTTCGGCGAATAACTCCCATGTGCTATGTACAAACGAAACGTAATTACTAAATATATTACATGCATGTAAAAAATAATTATTCACACAATTAGAGATACGCTTTACTATTGAAATAGAAATGCCAAAACTTGCATTTTGAATATTCGTTTTAATTAAAATATACGAGGGTGAGTCGGAAAATAAGTTTCCAATGGAGACTGTGGAAAGTGGTATGTATGAAAGACAAAAAATATAATGAAACATTAAAGATAAAATGTAACTTTATTTCTCTACATAAGTGCCAAGTGATTTGAGTCATTTGTCATACCCTGTATAGTATAAGCTTCATAAAGCCCTCAAGGAAATAAACAGGGCTCTGCGTACGAAAGGAACGTTGAACGGCTTGTGTAACTTCAACATTGCTTCCGAAGCAGTAGTCAAGTATTGCTTTCGTCTGCAGTGGCCGTGCACCTCCGTCCAGGTCTCGGTCTGTCTAGCACTTGCTGACGCCCCTCACTGAATTGACTGCACCATCTCCACACCATTTGTTTCGACATCACATTTGGCCCACAGACCCCCACGTGGCGGTTATGGATTTCTGTTCCCGATACTCCACGTGCCCATTTATAGCGGACAACCACTCTCACTTTCTTCTTTCACCACGAATTCAAAACGCACTTTCTCTCTATATCTACTGGGAGCAGAATTATGCAGAGCCCTGCTTTTTTCAAGGAGCGCTTCTTAAAGCTTATAAAGGGGCATGACAAATGTCTCAACTTATTTGGCACGCTAGAAAAATAAAGTTGCGTCTTATCTTTAATGTTTAATTATATTTTTTGTCTTTCATACTCACCTCTGTCCACAGTCGCCATGGGAAACTTATTTTCAGACTCACCGTCGTATGTAACTATTGTAAATTTTAGATATAATATTCATTTAAATTTACATATGAATACAGTACAATTTAAAAATATAGTAACATTATTTTCGGAATCTATTGCAGCATGTATAGTTTTGAGAAGAAGAAAACTTTTTCGCATTTGTTCCACAAAAGTAATTTTGCTTAGAAGTTATATACGTTTGTTGTGAAATGTATATAATATTTATTTCTGTTTTTTAAATGCATGAACGTGCTGCACAAAATATAATTTATTTCGAATATTCAAATATTTGAGTAAAACAGATGTGCCACAGAATGAAATCCAAAATTTTTTTTCGAAATCGAATGCCACGAGAAAATTGGAGACGAACGTTTCTTTAATGGATACATATAAATCCAAATATATTTATTTGTATTTCGGTGCAGTTAACTCATTTGGGTATCTTTAAAAATTTTGCTATTTTTAATATGATTTTGTAATCTGTTATTAACTATTCAGTTGTGTAATTTAACAGTTTACAGATAAATGAATTCGAACGATGTAGAAACGAATTTTAAGTATCCACCAAGAAACCACCCCTCCCCCCCCCCCCCCCCAGATACTTTTATGTAAGGTTTAGATAACTAATGAAAAATGAAATAATTTTGATACACTATCGAGACTTGACTACATTAAAACACATAAATTAAATTTAAAAAAAATATGTAAAACCATTTAATCAAAAACAAAAATATATACAAAAATAGATGTTTTGCAGTGCAACGCACAGCCTCATGAGTACACACATCAGCAATAACATAATCTCGAAACCTCTCCTGGACACAGTCAAAGAGCTATTCTTTCAAAAACACAAAATATTCCTTCTCGATCGTACCAGATTCGTTGAGCGTGTAAGGGCATAGTCTAGCGAAACGTCTATTTTTGTATATATTTTTGTTTATAAGTAAATGTTATATATATATATTTAATTTACTTTCTCTGTTTTAATGTTGTCAAGTCTGTTTAGTGTATCAAAATTAGTTTAAAAATTTTAATTCAAAAGTTAAAAATGTATGTGTATCTTAAAAATAAAAAGTAGTCAAAAAAAAAAAAAATGGCGATAAAGCAAACCTTAAAATAGTGCTACATTCAAACAATGATTATAAAAGTTTTTTGTGAATTTAAGTTTCATAATTTTCCATGTCTTTGTTTTATGATTTTTAAATTTATTAGAAGCTGCAAAAAGTTTATTAATTTTTTTTACACACTTTTTGAGATTATTTCCATATGAATTTTAAAAAATCGTCTGGAAAGGTATTTAGAAAAAAATCATAATTCAAAGTTTACTCGATTTTTCCATTTGTTACATGTTAAATTTTCCAAACACTTAAAAAAAAAGAACAAGCTTAATAAGAGTGTAAGAAAAGAAATACCGTATAAAGTAAGAGTACCTTTTCTTTCATCTTTTCCTTTAACCATTAGAACTTTAAAAATAGCGTTAAGAATGCTGTACAAAAAATATGTTTCTACATTATAAGTGTTGAGGATCAAGCAGACTTTTAATATGAATAAGATAAAACTGTGCTTTGGTGTAATTGTGCAGAAATTCATAAATATGTTATTTTCAGAAATATAACAGAGTTCACAATTAAAGTAATGTCAACCAGGAATTATGGAGTGAGAAGTATGTTCTGTAACACGGGAATAATCCTCAATTATGAATGTGAAAATACGAAAGATATTTTTCCCGTTTTTGTAGACAGTTATCAAGTATATTCTTCTATAAGTTTTCTATACTTTATAAGCACAGATTGTTTTTAGGTGCGTTCGTAATTATATAAATACGTAGCACCTATAGTCGTCGTTCAGTCCGTCCGTCCGTCCGTCTGTCTGTCTGTCTGTCTGTCTGTCCGCATATAACATAGCAAAAACTATCCAACCGAATGGTCTGAAATTTTTAATGTATGATTGTTGCAAAATTTTGTCGAGCCATTTCAAATTTTATGAAAATCGGATGCATAGTTTAATTACAGGGACAGTCAAAAGTTTTTCTTTACATTACGGCCAATGGGAAAAAATATTGCAAATGCATTTTAATGATGTTAAAGCCTTCCGAATGGTCTGAAACATTAAATATATAATTGTTTCAAAATTGTGTCGAGCCATTTGAAATTTTGGGAAAATCGGATGTATAGTTCAATTACAGTGACAGTCAAAAGTTTTCCGTTACATTACGGCCAATGGGGAAAAAATATTGCAAGTGCGTTTTAATGATGTTACAACCTTCCGAATTGTCTGAAAATTTAAATATATAATTGTTGCAAAATTTTGTTGAGCCATTTCAAATTTTATGAAAATCGGATGTATAGTTTATTACAGGGGCAGTCAAAAGTTTTCCGTTACATTACGGGGAATGGGAAAAAAATATTGCAAGTGCATTTTAATGATGTTACAGACTATGCACTTATGAAGTTAAAAAATATATATATATTCAGTACAATATGGGGTACAAAAAATAATTATAAAATTAGTTTTAGTACGAACGCACCTCATTTTCCACGTTTGACGAGCATTTTCCGACTTGTTTACTCTTAGAAAAGAAATGCATGCATTTTTTTTTTCAAATTGTGTGCAGGAGGTATGTTCTCCAAAAGGTATTGCAGTTCCTTTTTGCTTTTGTGAGACCCAAAGCTTTTGTGTTCATGATATTTTCTATTATGCAAAAAATAAAATAAAAATATAAATATATAAAAAAATTATGCGTCATTATTTCCTAACTTTCAGGAAAATATAACTGAAACAACATTTTGCTTAAGGGGTCACAGGACTCTTAAAATTGGAAAAAATGAACAAAAAAAGACCATTTTCAACCTTTAATATCTTAAAATGTATTGGATTTTAAGACACAATTTTATTAGGAGTAAAATATACAAGTATTTACTTTCATTTCATGCATTTAAATTTTATAAGATGCAGAATTAGCATTTACAGTGGGCTCCAAACTGTTAGACATTTTTTCGAGCAAAAAACCGGCATAACAAATTACACGGACGATTACAAAATAAGTTTTGTAACTAGAATGAAAATTTTGGTACCTACTTATACTTCAGATTGCAATAATTACCCTGAACTTAAATAAATTTGTATTTAAAGCTTTTTTTATATTTTTAATACAAAGTTGTATTTAGCTAATGCAAAATTAAGAAAATTTCAACAGTATAATCACCTAAAAAAATATTGTTTTGAACAATAAAAATGAAATTTTAGGTTCCGTTTAAAACAAGCTAACATGAAACATATGTTTTGAAAATTTCATGAGAAAGTATTCATAAGTTTTGGAGATATCGAGCGCGTTATGCTCAAAAACGTCATTTGGAGAAAATGGCTTCAAAGTTTCCGAAACGACGCTTCAGCTATTGAGTGTGTATAAATGTAAAAGCCATAATTTCAGTTCTAATAGGAATTTCAAGGAAACAATTATATCAAAATGTTCAGAAAAGATAGGAGTTTAACATCTAAAAAAATTATAATTTCGAAAATTTTAAAGCTTTAAGAGTCCTGAGACCCCTTAAAAAATATAAGTATCTGGAGTTAATAAATGCGTATCATATGTAAGATATTGTAAACAATATGCTTATCTTTGTTTTAACACATTTCCGGCCAAAGGTGCGTAAACGCACTATTTCAATAAATGTTTTTTAATTAACACTGTGACGAATATTTTTCACTAATTTTATTTTTTTTTTTTTGCTATTTTTAAGGGTTCTGGAGATATCTATAAAATATCAGTAATTCAATTGGAGTAAACCCTTTTTGTTAAGAAATTTTCAAAATACGCCAATCTTTTAAAATTGAAATGCTTATTGACAAATTCGACTTTTTGAAAATGTATAATTATTCCACTTGAGATTAATCATATGTTTTTATAATCGATTAAAGTTTCAAGTTCTGTAAATGAAATAATAATAAAACAAATGTCATAAAAAATGTAAAAAAAAAAAATATATTAATTTAAAATTTAATGGTGCGTTAGCGCACCATTGACCAAATGCATAAAAATGCAGAATGCATTTTATTTCTCAAATAAAATATTATTTTTCATGCACGAAACTTTTTTTGTCTTAATGAATGTAATTTAAGCATTTTCAATGAAAATAATACCACATTTTATAAAATTTCTATGATTGGCCTAAAATGAGTTAAACAAAAGTAGATAATTGTCAAAAAGCTAGTGAGACGATAAAATTGATAATATATGCAGTTATCGCGAAAGTTAAGTGCGCGCACTTAGCGAAAATGGAGAGAAAATAAAATTAATTTTAAATTGAAAAAATGTAGAAGCATTTTTTTCACGTCTATATGCAGATTGTTATTTAAATAATCTTCTGTAATTTATGAATGATTTCATTAACTTTCATGTACAGGTATTGTTTTGTATTAATAAAAATAACCGTTATTTTTTATCAAATGACATGCAAGCAGCAGTGGTATAGTTAAACTGTTCAAAGATATTGCATTTTGTTTTTCCTTTTGTGAGAACTAAAACTTCTGCCACATGAAATATTAGATTTTATGCGAAAAATAAAATAAATGAAGAATCATTATTTCGAAGCTCTCTCAAAAGAATTCCTTAAAGAAATTTTTGTTTAAAAATTACGCATAAATGGAAGTAATCAATGTGTATCAAATGTATTATATTTTTGACAAAATATTTAACTTTGTTTAAACAAAATAAATAACATTCAGAAAAAGATGAGAATGAAAAATAGATAGTAGATGTAATTTTCGTAATTAGATGGTATATGCCCGTATTGGAAATAGATGGAAAACAAAAATGCTTATACCAGCACAAATATATCAATATTCGTAAATATTATCCTTGTCCAAAAAATAAGAAAACACCCTTTATTATTTTTCTAGTTGAAAAAATGTACGCATATTAAATTACAAATGAGTTAAAATTGATGTTGAAATTTTGATATAAAGTTGAAATTTTGATCATGTTAAGGCAATATTGTGTCATTACTTTTTTTAATTCACACTTTTTAATTTTTATGCGGTCCCTGGATACAATAGTTTATATTTAGAGAAATCGACTGTGAAATTTGACAAATACAAAAGTAATATATATATATATATATGTGTGTGTGTGTGTGTGTGTGTGTGTGTGTGTGATGTAAACAAGTATTTATATAGGCACTAATGACTAACGCCTTTACAGAGTATTAGTAAAATATTTATCGTTAAACCAACTGGGGATTTTTTTTTTACATTAATATTCTATAAAAATCTACAGAAATAAATTGCGGATGTTTCTAACATCATCAGTCTTGACATAAATATATTATCAAGGCTGTTAAGAATGTAAAACTGATTGGATGGACATTTTTAGCTTTTTGGTTTTCAGTTCAATTCGTCGCTTTCTGAAATAATAATTTCAAATAAAAGTACATGAAAGAAATAATTCTGATAGTATTCCAATGCCAAAAATCTGATAATATTCCCATGGTAAATGTAATTTATCGATAGCTTTAAAGCTAAATAACTGAATTGGAAAAGCATATATTTGTTTCACAAAATTGTAACATGTTTCACAAAATTACCTTTTTTGGAGTTTGATCGATATTCTAAAATATTTTTATGTTTTCTTTTCTGTATTTTAGAGCATCATTGACGTAAATTTTAAACATGCATAAAAGGACACCGTGTTGTTCAATGATATATGTAGGACATCTGTGGACATAATAAACATACACAAAGATTTTGGAGACAAAATTGCAAGTTAATACAAAGTAGGTTTAATTTTTTTAAAAATAGGTTTCATTTTCAAAGTAATAGATTTAAATAAATCAAAATAATCATTAATATATATCAAAATAAATCATTTGTATCTATCAAATATAGATATAGATATCATATATTGATTTATAAATATAATATATATTTATAAATATAATTATAATATATAGATTTATAGATATCAAAATAAATCATTTTCAAATAGATATTTTAAATGGATTCCAAAATAATAATAATAATAATAATTTTTTGAAAATAATTAGACATCCCAATTTTCTTATGCAATATTCTAGCAAATGCACATTTTATAAATCTGTATTTTATTACAATAAACAAAAATAAAAAACCCTTCTAATAAATTTACTTCATTAAAGTACATGAATGCAAGAATCCTTACGAGAAAACAGTAAAATTACATAGCTGTTTTGGAAAAACAGGAAAATTAGAGATCAATATGTTCAGGTAAGTATCTTGTGTAGAAATTCATTCTTCTTATTTCTATTTCCTTTTCAAATTTATTTAGTACATTCTGAAATGCTTTCCTAAAAACAAACAAACGGTATAATTCTCTCAAAAATGTTATCATCATTTAGAAAATTACTTCGAAAATTAAAAAACACATGTATGAATAGAAAAATGCACATTTTTTTTTACAAAAGAACATTGTTTTATTACCTTTAATCTTCTAATTGTTTTCTAAAAGAATGAAAGGAAATATTTTTTTCCACCCTCTAATGTAAAAAAAGCTAAAACTAAGTTTAACTACTTTGCTTTTTAGAAAAATAATGTCGCTATAAATGACTCTTTTCCCTGATTGTTAGACTAAGAGCTGTTTTCAAAGAAATGACGTTTTACATTTTAACTAATTACTTTTATTTTGTTTCATTTTCTTTAAAAACTAAAGAAAAAAAATGAATTCCATTTGTTTTTTGATTAAAAGGATTAAAACCCTGTAAATCACTTAATATTATTTAAAATCAGGAGTGAAAAAAAAAAAAAAAACATTTTACTCAAAAAAAGTCATGTTTGATGTAGACTTGATGCTTTAGATATATTTATTTTGACTTAATAGAAATTAAAGTTTAAAAATTCTGTATAGCAATATGTATACAAGAGAAATACATGCAGTTGAATTACAGAACTATATGAATAATGAAATGTTAAAAATTACAATGCTATATCTTAAAATATATATATCTTAGAATATAGACGATTAATACAAATTGTTTCATAAGTTTTATCTTGATATTATTTTAGAGTTTTTGCACAAAAGTCGTGATGTTTATATTAAAATGATCTTCTGCCCGTCGATATTTATTTCTACGATTTAAAAAATTACTTGTAAAACTATTTACAAAAGAAATTCTGCAAAAATTCAAGTTGGATAAAACAAAAAAAAATGAAAATATTCTTTTACCTATGAGTGTTCATTTTTTTTTTTTTTTTTTTTTTTTTTTTTTTTTTTTTTTACCTTCGGTTCGGTTCACGAATGTGTTCTATAAAAAGTCAAAACATGTAATTTATTATTATTTTACAAATCCCTTCAAATAGAATATGGTATTTCATACGGTGCAATATTGCACAATCAGAATAAGATCAATGTGACGAAGAATGCAGTATATGCATTTTTTCCAAGCTTATGCTTATTTTATTTTTTATTGGCATTTGCTTGGTTTTCTTAGTTACCATGTATTTACATAATATGTATTATGGTGTATTGATAATAAGGTTGACTCTGGAATTTTAAATGTAGATTTAATTTATTTTCAGCTTTTCACAATAGAAAATTACATTAAGGAATAAAATACCATTTAGTTTATGAACATAAATTTTATCAGCATACAGAATAATAATTTTTAAATATTTCAGCTTATTTTTTGCATGCAAAATGCATATTATTATATAATACATTTTTTATCTGCTAGTAATGTACCAAGGGTTATTTAAAAATAAAGTTTTTATTATTTTTTTTAATTTTCTGCATTACAAAAATCCGAACTTCTATTTTTAAATTATTTTCCATTTCTCCATTATATCATATATTTTTTACGAAACAAATATTGCGTATTTCGACATAAGAAATATTTTTTGAATGTAATGCCAAAATTTTTATATTAAAAACGCATGTATTTTAAAGAAAAAAATAAATAAGGTATTAGTGCTTATATTTTCTACGTTGTCAAATCATGTATAATAAAATGAAAACTGTATTTATTGCTTCATAAATGCTTACAAATAGAAAATAGTATTTGATTCGTCTGTAATATCTTGAAATCGCAACAAAACAGATGTGACATAGAACGCAATACATTGATTTTTCCACAAACAAATGTTTCCCTCTTTCTTTTCAGCGTTTCCTTCCGCCTATGTAATGTTTAGTTTTCGAAAGTTGCCACATATTTACACTTTATTTATTTCAGAATATCCATAAAACATATTTCAAGTATGGAATTCAGTTATTTTGACCATTTCACATTTAAGAGGAACATTTGGTGAATTATAAAACATAAAATTATTTTTATTATATTACTGTTTGCTGTTATATATTGTTTTTTTCTATAATATTCAGAATGTATTTTATAAAATATTTATTCATATTTTGTAAACGCCACACATACATCAAACATTTTCAGAAACGAGAATCTGTATATTTTATTTGTGCACCATAGCGACTAAAAAAACAATAATTTTTAAATATATAAACTGTTTTAAACATCCATTAATCCTTTGTTTGTGGGGGCATAATTTTTGTATAACAATTATACACAGAGCATAACAATTAAAAAAATTTGAGAAATTAAATAAAAATATATTTTAAAAGTGATAATAGTACAATTAAAGGCTTATATATGCATTTTAATAAAAATGTCTACATGTTTCGTAGGCACAATTGGCGATATTTTCAAGGTAAATATTGATAACTAATGTATTATAGAAAAAGAAAAAACTTCTTCTCCAAAAGTTAGGAAATCACAGGTATAATGAAAGGAAGGTTTTTATTTTAAAAACGGTCATCTGTAAACATGAATTATATTATATATATATATATATATATATATATATATAGGAGAAGGTCTAAATACCGGCTAATAGGTGTTCTGAGAACTGGACGCACCACAGCCTAGCAGAGATAGGCAGAGTTTAAAAGCTTTAATTAAGAGAGGAATGTTACGAAAAGTACGTCGCTGAAGTCTGTCTGTCTCATTTACAATCAGCAAACGCAAAAGTGTCGAAACGACATAATCTTGGACATTTTTTTTTTAAGATATGAGTTTTTCATGTTTTTAAAACATAGTACTGATTGTATGTCGGGTTGAATTGATGATGCAGTTATTTTCTAGACATATTTAGCTCTCAATTGCCGCACGGAAATTATTGGTATTTTATCATACGAATGAATAATACCCGTTTTAACTTAAACATAGCAGTGGTCCGATTACCGGCTACCTAGAGTGATCCAAATACCGGCTAGCCGGTATGTAGACCTGTCTGTGTTTGCTCTGCTTTAAGAGGAGGAAAATAAATTAATTGAAACAAGTTTTCTGATGTGTCAAACAGAAACTTTTGATCAAAAATCTGATTTTCTGAATGCACATCACGTGACCGTAAAACAAACCAATGGCCATTCCTATTCTTACATCTGGCAAAAGATCGTACTGTGTTTAAAACAGTTCCTGTTCTGAATTTTAAAGTGCTGATTTAGATGTAAAGCCAGTGAATATGACGTCATATTGACAAATTGTATTAAAATATTTCAGTTTTATATAAACTCTAAAGCTCATGACGTCATTTGGATTTCCTAAAAAAAAAACGTTCATGTGCATTTCCTGGCATTTTCTGCACTATTTTTCGGAAGGTAACTTCTTCACATTATGGAAAACTTTCCCAGTAATCGGCTATTTGTTTGAAGCAATTCTACCATGTGCCATAAGACTTTTGGAATCCATATGAGAATGAATCTTTTCTTTCAAACATGACATTATTTTCACCATCCGAACTCTTCACCCCTTCCGAGATTAGAGCGTCATTTAAGCAATTCTTTTAAAATTCCTGAGTTTCATTAAACATTTATTTTAATTAATCGGAAAATATGTAATTTTCAGAAATATTTTATTTTGTGTATACCAAGAATCTTTTTAAAAAATAGCAAGAGTGCAGTCTATTTATGTGCAGTTATATGGATCAGGAATAGGACGTCATCATTCACACAGTTATAGTAAAATATTTTAATTCATGGATGAAAATGCATCTTGTGTTTACCGAATGACGTCATTATCTTCATCGGAAACATTTCGTTTTACATATTGCTTACTATGAAAGATTAATTATTCACTTTCCGTTTATTTACGCAGATTACTTAATATTATTTCTCGGTAAGTAATTTATGTTCTGCTCTTACACGATTAGTGCATCAATAAACGGAATCGTTGTAATATGTCAGCAAATAAATAAATAGAATGCTAAATTCATCTTTAAAAAGTTAAATTTAAGTACTTCCGTTAATAACTTCCGTTGTAATATGTTTACATTTTATGAAAACCATTGAAATTTTTCATTCAAATATGACGCAAGTTTCAGTGGTGAAATCGCGCTTCTGATTGGTTACTTAAATGGTTCAGAAATAGTTTTGGTCCCTTTCGCAATATGAAAAAAGTAACCGTGGCCGAGTCTTCAGGAGTGACACTGGTTACCGGATCACTTCAGAAAAAAGCACTGTTGGACACTGCATAATTGCCTGCAATAAATAGGAAGAGAAATAAGACAAATGACGGAGTTAAACATGAAGAAAAAATAATCGAAAGGTTCAGAAATTGGATTAAAAAAAGTGAAATGGTGCAGGTTTTGTCTTATGCGATGGTGTTTTCTCCGCGAAAATGAATGACGGAAAAGACTCTGGGTTCAATGTTAAGAATGCGATACGAGGGCCCATAGCGACTGCACCGACGCAGAGAGGGATTATTATTTTTGTGATTTTTTCAGATAAAACAATTATCATTTCAAGCAGCAAGCGTTTCTTTTCTTTTTTACGTTAAAAAATAAAACTAGAAACACAGAGAAAAGAAGTCCGTCAGAGATAGTAGTTAGGATTTTTATAAATTTGACCAAAATGCTTGTTTATCAAAAAAATTATGAATTTTTCTGTGCATAATAAATGTTATCATTCAATAAAATTTATTAAAATAATAGTCTTATTGCATAATAATTGATATTAGGACTATTCGTGTGATTCTTTTCGAAAAAACTTAGGTAGCCGGTAATTAGATACCATTTTCAAAACTCAAAATTTGCAAACTTTTGCAATTTTCATTTTTATAAACAGAAAACAATTTTAAACTGACTTTTTTCTTTCTACGCAGGTGCAAAACATATCAAGGTAGCCTGCTGTCCATTTTCAATTTACTAATTTTTAGAATTGTAGAATCTAGATTGAAAACAAATGGTAGCCGGTATTTGGACCTTCTCCTATATATATATATATAAACGTAAAAGTATAGTAATCACCAACAAAAACAAATTATACTCATGTAAAATGTGCCAAAAAGTTACAATAAAACACATAAATTCAATATCAACTAGTATGATTATATTTAGCCTGAACTAGCGCACCCCCCTTCCCCTCACAGAGCATGAAGAATATAACTGTTTGCAAAAAATTAAAAAATCAACAAAAAATAGGAAAAAACAGGGTGCGGCTTCATCGGCAGTGGGTTATATTTCAAAAGCAGCCGAGCATTAAAAAAAAAATGTATGTAAAATATGTATTAGTGGCAGTGGGTTTCAGCCAGAACAGTGAGTAGCAAAATCAAATGTTAGACATTCGATGGCTATTATTACATACTGCCCCACCGGACCCTACGCGACATTATTAAATGAATGCCTCACCTGGAACACAATAAAAGATGCTAAAATTATGTTCGTTGAAAAAACCACTCTTAACCAACTCAGCCACGTTGCCACAACCAAATATATAAAACATAAAACGAACTAAACAAGGCAGAATCCAACATCCAATCAACCAATCCAAATTCATTCCAGGTCTGTTACCAATCGACACAGCACATCATCATATAACCGTTTTTGAACAGGCTTTAGGAAATATGAGTCATTCACTGACGTCAAAAAGCAATCGATCTGTAATGAAGAAAATCTCCAAAATCTGAATATTTTTTTATAAAATTTAAAGGAATATTGTTTTTGTAATATAGATTACGTTTAAAATAAAATAATTTCTTTTTAAACAGATGTTTATCTGTACAAATTCTAAAAAATTGAAATATTTGTCTGATAATGATATTAATGTATATACGTTTGTAAATATTGGAGGACCAGTGAATAAGCTGATTAACATGAAATTGAAAACTATTACGTTTATTGTAGATTGAAATATGTACTTTGTTATCTATTAAAATTATTTTTAAATCAAGGTAATCAGCCTCCAAAAATTATTATTTGTTTTCTTTAATGTCAGTTAATCAGGATAAACTTCTTGAGAAATATCATTAAAATCACTATTGAAATTTAACACGATCAAGTCGTCTTTGTATCTATAAGCGAGGAAATAGACATCAGCTTTATTAATACTGTACTGAAACTCATAAAAAATAAAAATAAGTTAGCATCTATAGATAAGTAGCTTGTACCCATACCAATTCCATTGATTTGTAAGTATATTTTAGATCCTGTATAAACATAATTGCTGTAAAGTCAAAATCGACATAATTTATTAAACAAGTTAGAGTTGAAATCCTTAACATCTAAAACCAATTCCGCTGTCTTTAAAAGTGCCTCCTTTAAACTATTAATAGCAATAGTAGCAAATAAATTTTCAAAAAAAAAAAAAAAAAAGTTTGGATAGAATGAATGTTATTGATTTTTAATTTTTCAGCAATCTCGAAACTATTTGAAATTATCCAGAAACAATTACTGCCTTTATATTTGTATTTTAACATGTTCAAAACTTTTTAAAAGTAAATCTTCAAATTTCCTATTATAATTATTGCCTATACTGTCGACATTACTGAAAATAAATCTATATTTAGTAGATACTTTTTGAAATTTAGAGGTTAGACATAGAAATGGAAATAACAGATTTTTACTTCGTGGGAAAGGAATCTTTGTTTGCGTAGAAAAAATCAAATGCTTATTCATAAGTGTTTGCACGGAAGATTTGCATATTCTGTAAGTTATACTATTATTTAACTCTGCATTGAGCATTTCAGCATAAATCTTTTTCCATATGACTGCAAAATTACCAGCAGCTTTATCTACTTGACAGAAAAGAAACATCTGTTTCAATTTGGTTATTTCATTTCTGATATCCATACTAAAATTATGATAAATACGAAAATAATTATGAAGGAAACTACCCTGAAACGATTAAAAATCATTTAAAATTTGTTTCCTCCAATCTGTAAAGAGGGGGATTGGTGTATTGTATCTGTAACTCAAATTTAAAATAAAAGCTTTAAAATCAGCTTTAAAAGTATTAAAAATTTTAATTGGATTCGACTGTTTGTTAATACGGAATTCGGATCCGAAAATCAAAAGATTTATAGATTATCGTTTTTGATAATGTTCTGATCCCCTGTTACGATATGTTGTCCGGTATCGTTTAAAAACGTTGAATTTTTATAATCTTCGCATTTACATTCCAAATCCAGGTATGATTCAAGTTCTTGAGAAACTTCTCTGTAATTAAATAGAATACTGCCCAGTGTTTTTGTATATTTGTATGTCGATACTAGCAGGCTGAGCCCGCTGCGCTGGACCAATTTTCAAATAAACCTTCAGTCAAACGAAATGGAAAATCCGACCCTGTATTTTAAATTAATATGGACTTTCACCTGGAAGATCCTTCCGCATTTTCTGAATACGCATCGGACGCCATTGCGCTATTATATTATCTGATGCGTTAGACGAAATACGGGCAATTCAGAAGCAACTCTTTAGTACATTATGTTGAGTTTGGCAGGGAAATGCGGCCATTACGATCATATCTCCACACTACTAAAAAAGAGAGAATTACAGTGACTGCAGATATTGACCATTTAACTTAAAGAATGTTCGGGTTATTCACTTTTTTTTTTGTTAGGTCTTTTACTCCGGGCTTCTCAGCTTGGTACTTTGTGCTGATCTGATAACATAAATACAATCTCTCGCTACGTTACATTATATTTGGTAATATAGTCTTCTTTTGGCAGGTTTTCTCTACAGTTTCTTATCTTCGATTTCCAGTAGAGTAAATACAATCAAAACAGTATTTAACTTTTATATTTTAAAATATGTGAATCATGTAAAAGTGGATATTTAAAGCAAAATTGTGTGAATAAAATTAAAATAATGTCATTTTAACTGCCGTTTCTTTTTACATACCAGATTTAATCATGCAACTATTAACCTAGGAAAATAACCTCGATAACTAATTCAAATAGAAAAATAAACCTCTGGTTTTCATCCAATAAAATCTTCCCAATCATCCGCAATCGGATCCACAACCAAGTTTGATGTGAAATGTTAGAAATGTTCGTAATGGTATGGCTAAAAATGTACCAGAGTTAGCTACAAAACAGGGTTAATTACGCTCCAAACTACATTCCGGCCCCACGAGTGGCTGAGAGGTTCTGCTCTCGAAACTGGTAGACGGGAAGTGCTGGGTTCGAACCCAATCGCGCCCGTCGGCCTAATCGTTCGGAGTTTAAGTGGTTTTCTTCGAGCCATGGATTTCCATGCGTAAATACGGGTTAGGTTCCCTTAGAAAGACCCCCCCTCGGGCCTATATCCTTAGTGTAGATAATCGACCGTCAAAAATCAACCAACCAACCAACCAAACTACATTCCATTAAATAATGTCAAATTGCTGTTGATTCATTTTTAGATCTTTCACTATTTCTTTGCAAAAAACAAACTCTTTGCAAATGATAAGTAAAGTTAGTTATACAAAATTTTTAGTAGTGGTCTTTTTGGCAAACCGATGATTTTTTTCGCATTTCTCTAATAAGCGTAAAAAGACGGAGAAATAAGCGTGCTTTTATTTTCAAGACGTCATTATTCATAAGTTTGTTGCCTAAATAAAACTAAAAACGTTAATTTGTGTCTATGATCAGCTGCTCGGGCTGTGCATCAGCCAAATCTTCTTTATAATTATTGAAATTTTATTTGAATCTGATGTACTTTTTTTAAAACCTAGAATAAATGGACAAATATTGTTCCATTGGCCACCTTCGGCATTTAAAAGTTTTTTTTTTTTTTTTTTTTTTTTTTTTGTACATTTAAAGTAATGCTTTTTTTAGTGATAGTAAATTAAACCTAAAATTTCTCACTACGATCAGCTGCTCGGGCTGTGCAGCAGTCAAAATTTTATAATGATTGAAATTTTAATTGAATTTGAGGTACTTTTTAAAAAAAAACCTAGGCTAAATGAACAAATATTGTGCCATTGGCCAACTTTGGCATTTGAAAAACATTTTTTGTACATTCAAATTAATGCTTTTTTAATGATAGTAAAATAACTGCACATGAAAAATATCTTTTAGTAAATCTTCTTTTGTCCGTTTGCTCCATACTAAAAAAAACATAAATTTACTAATCGCTAATTACTAAAAGTACAAATTTCGCATAATCTTCTGAAATTGGATTTATTGTCCACGGTTCCTTTCAAATATAAACGAATCTTCCAACACTATACAGTAAATTCGCCAATTGTAAGGTGGCTGATTATGGAAGATTGATCCAATATCTTTTTATAACATTTCTAAAAGAAGGGAAGATATGAAAAAAAAAAACAAATAAATGACGAATGGAATGGAATATCGAAAATTGATTTCAGACAGCAGTTTTTATTGCAAAATGTCTGTTTTCGTGATAGAAATAACGCATAATTGCTTACATTTTCTTAAGAATAATCTTTACTACCTAACATTGCAAGTATTGAACGTTTGTTTAAGGGAAATTGGCGATATGTTTTTTTATTAAAAAAAGAATGGACAGTATTAGCTAATCTGGCTTCGTGGTTATAAAAGTCACAATTTTGGGGAGTACAAACCGACATGCTTTCGCAGTAAAGTATGATGAGAAATTTTTTTAAATGTCTAAAATTAAATTATTTTACAGTATGTATGTGCGTGTGTGGGAGACATTTATACTAAAATTAAAATATCTGATTCCATTTTTAAAATATTAATTGCTATTTATATATTGTACATTTGAATTTTAAAAAAACACTAAAAAAATGCTTTCGTACCCTTGCAAAATCACCTTTATTGTAAACATCGCTTGAACCCAATTCACGCTTACATCTTTTCGGCTTAAAATAAAATTGTTTGTCGACAAAAGTGAACTCAAAAAATCCCTGCCGGCTCGGACCTACAGGCGGAGGTAGATTTCGAAGCTAAGTACTAAATTCACCAACAAAACTTAAATCAAGATTACAGATAAACCCAGTTCCTTCATTAAGAATGAGCTCTAGGGAGCTAAACATTTTGTGAAAATTCTAATACACACGAATACACACACGCATGTATATGGAATAGGTTTAAAAAATAGCTAAAGCAAATTCAGAGAACCTTAAAGTGTTAAAATAAGTTAATATTTCCATACTCGGGTTTTTATCATGTTTTAATACGTTTCTTCAAACTCGCATGACTTTACATATTCACCTACTGAGGTCCATGTTATTTCCAATATGACGCAATATTTTGTTTGTTTTTTTAATTCGTCAAACTATTTATTTCATTTTGAGTTTTCATGCGAAATCTTGCTCTATAAAACTTATGACGTAATATTCCATTTGTTTTCAATTCGTCAAACCATTTATTTAATTCAATTTTTCACGTGAAAATATTGCAATAGCAAAACAATTGTTGTGGTGAGAATTTTATTGCTTTTGTTTAATTGTTGGCAACTGCTATAACGAAAAATATTTATTTTTTCCTATCATTGTTGTGTAAAAGCTGGTTTTATCAGAATCATGTTAAGACGGTATTCATAATTTTGAACCCTCCCCATTTCCATTCCCTTGGACCGATTTTGCCCCTTTTCAATCCCCGCCGAGATATTGGCCATCTCAAAGTTGTTGACGAGTTTGAAGACGATCCGTGCATAATTGCGACTTTTATCGTGCGGACAAAATTTAGTACATACATACATACATATATATATATATATATATATATATATATATGTATATATATATGTATATATATATATATATATATATATATATATATATATATATAAACTTCTTAGGTGGGGGTGTTTTTGGGTTCCTGGGGTCCTATAATGAAAAGTTATGAAGGAATTTTTCAAAAGTCGCACCATGGTAATGACTGCAATAGGTAGTATTTCTTACGAAATCTACCTAAAATCACAAATAAACATACAACATGTAAATCATACGTACCATCATTTTTACAATTACATCTGCTAGTTTCGTCTGTAAGTCACATAATGGAAGAGTTTGAAATAAAAAAGAACAAATCAAAAACAAAATTGTTATCACACGGAATGTCTCCTTAAAGAGCATACTCAAATTATTTTGAAAAGAAAAATGCTTTTAAAACTACTCATGCGTGTAATAAAACATCAGTCAAATTTGGTGGCGGAATCCCAGTAAAAATCTGAAAAAAATCTATATATATTCGAGTATTTGGCGCAAAGAAGACGAACGTTCCATGCTATTTGGCTAGCCAACACATTTCCATCCCAAATTCAAGATATTTAAATGCATTTGAAAATTGCTTTTTATATAAGTGTTTAAATGCCTAAAACGCACTGAATTTAAACTTAAACGAATGATTAGCTTATTATTTTTTATCTTTAAGCATATATAATATATAGGAATTGCGTGTTGCAGTAGTTATTTAATTTTACATGGCTTCACCGGCTGGAAATGTTTAAAGGGTAAGTAAGTAAGTAAGTAAGCACCCACCCTGGGAACCCGCTTTTGGCTTATGGTTAGGTTTGAACCCCGAGCCCAGGGCAAGGAAAAGTACTATTACCTGTAAAACCCTCTAGTATTTAAGACACTTAATAGAATACAATACAATTGAAAAAAAAATGAAAAAATTAAATTAAATTATTATTATTATTATTATTATTATTATTATTATTTTATTTTTATTTTTTTTTTTTTTTTGCAGTCAGCTGCTGGCCCCTCTAGAAATATGAGATAAAAATTACTAAAAATATTTAAAGATAAAATAATCTAAATTTAAAGATAAAATTACAATAATATATAACTTAAAGGCCAAAACAATAGCTGTAGTAATGAATTTATATGTCCAGCACTCCTGCTCACTGCCCATAACTCGGAGGAGGACCGTTGAACTGATATATTGATCTATGAGATCCCCGTTCATATTAAACCTTCTGAACGATATAAATATAGTTTTAAGCTAGATTTGAGATTAATTACTGTGAGCTATATATAAGTACAATAACATATAGGGAAGGTTTATCGGTTACCCACAACGTACTAGAGCAAGATTAAAGTTTTTAAGAGCTGAATTTAAAGTTTTAAAGACTTTATCTGAAGTTGCTATATATTACGAAAAGTTCAACTGGTTATCACAGCGACATACAAGTTTACAAAAGCAGGACACCATTTTTGAAGATATTAGCCTTTGATACTCATATTAAAATCTTTCGCTGATGAGTTAATGGAAGTATTTTGTAAGAGATATTACTGTAGATATTTTCAAGATGAATGAATTTTTTTTTTTTTTTTTTTTTTTTTTTTTTTTTTTTTTTTTTTATGTAGATACTTTATCTGAACCTCCTGTCCACCAATTGAGACTGAAATATAGGACACAAACTAGAGTCTGTTGTATGCTTCCTATAGTTTTCTTGATAATAGCAATTAGTACAGCGATGCTGTGATGGATCGGTGATATAAAGACAGTTGAGAGTTTGATGACCCATGGCACATTTGGCACATATGGAGTTCCTTCTACAGTTAGTGTTTGTATGCCCGTAAAGTGGACAGTTCTCACATCTAAGTATGGGTCGATATATTCTTATACTGCAATTATTGAGGCCAATTGAGATACTTTTCTGAGCCAGAATTTTTTTAGCTGCATTTACTTCTAAATTCAGTACCATATGATAACTTGTGGATTTTTCTCTTTGTATTATTTTTAATATTGTTAAATTCTTGTCTGTTGAACGATCTTTTAAGTAGTTAATTATGTCATCAGTAGGTATCATCGATGGTATTCCTGTAATTATTATCCTTGAGTGTTTTTGCAGGTTGTAAGTTAGTTCTACTATTTCTGAAATGTTTGGGATTTTTTCAATTCTTTTCAATAACTTCTCTGTGTTGTTATCTGTATCTGATTGAATTGTCAGTGTATTGATTTGTTTTGTTTGTTTACAGAATATTGGTAGATCATTTTCTTTAATGCGGTATTTAACAGTTCTTTCATTTTTTTTTGATATTTTCTTTGAGATATTTTTTATAATTATTGCCGAGTTTGAATACTTTCCTTGAGAATTAAATTGTTTTTGTTCTTCGTTATCTTGAGATCTTTCATATTTCTTTGTATTTTTGTCTATAAGATTTTCTGTTATTAGTTTTTCAATTTTGTGAATCCTTCTTGATAATTGTGGTATGTCTGTATCTATATTATTTTCTATATCTCTAAGCTTGTTCATGCACTCTTCTATTATTTTGTCTCGTGCTTTTAATTGTTCTTCTCTTGTAGCTATTTCCTGCTCCAATTTGGCTATTATTTCTTTGGTTGATTCTGTTGTTTGTTGTTGTTGCTTATCCATTTTTGTACCAGTCAAGATTGTCTGAGTATATTTTTGTTGTGTTTTTATTTGTATTAGTGTTGCCTTTTCTTTTGTTTCCGATTCTGAATGCTGTTGTTTGATTAAGTTCTTTAATTTTTTTATTTCTTCTCTCATTTCCTCTTCTTTGTGTTTGAAAATGGTATTTTCTTTTTTCTTTTTCTATCAGTTTTCCTTCTAGTCTTTGTTCCATGTTGGAGCTTTCTTCCAACTGAGCTGCAATTTTATCAATTTCCTCTTCCAATTCGCTTATTTTTCTTCTGTCTCTTTGTATCGTTGTTGTATTTTTATGATATCTTATTATTCTAGATTCATCATTTTTTGCTCTTGTAAATATTGCATTAAGATATTTCTGTTCTTCAAGATGTTTCTGTGCTTCCTCTGTAGTTCCTTTCACTCTTTTCCTTTCTATCCTTTCATATTCCGAAATCAATTGGCTTATCGGTAAGCTTTGCAGTGGGTCCTGTTTTTCAATAGGTCTTTCTGGAAGTCTTTGATATTGTTCCGTATATGACTTTTGTATGTTTATGCTTTCCGGAGAGTCCACTGTTGAGTTCAACAAGGAATTCATTGTTGAGTTCGGTGTTGTATTGTAGATTAATTGTTTTGGTGTCTGGTCTAATCTGACCAAACTAACTTTTGGGTTGTTTGTTAGAATTTCTTTCTGTAATCTTTGGTTAGGATTTATATTATTTTTCTGTGAATGTTTATTGGAATTCATTATTTGCAGTGTTTGTTTCAGAGGCAATGGTGTAAATTGAGTTGCTTCGGTCACTATCCCTTTCTTCCTTGTCTCTATTGTTCTTTTCTCCTCCTCCTTAGCTGTGTTTAGTTCTTTTTCCAAGATATTTTTCATCATATCATTTGAATCGTCGAGACCAATCAGTTGTTCGCATGCTATCATGGTAATTGCTCTGGATGGTGATAAATATTGAAATGAGTGTATGCATGATGTGTCCGAAATTGCTGAAGATCTCGTACTCGTTTCCAATGAATCTGATTTATTTCCTGACTCATTTATTGGACTTCCAGATGATTCCATGTTCCAATCTAGGTCGTGCTTAGTCGGATTTACCCTTGGGTTTTGTTGATTATAGATTATTCTACGTTTATATGGTGTCGCCATTTAGAAGATGATTTAATAATTCAACTACTAGTGATAAGGCCATTATAGATATTACTTTTCAATTAATCAGAGAGATACTTTTATATGGATTACTCAGAGCTACTGGTAACTATATTCAGAGAGATACTTTTAAATGATAAGGTATACGTTCCAATGCCGGAAGCTAAAAATATTAAGATATATTAAAATATAATGAGATAATAATTAGAGATAAAGAACAGGGGTCCACTAGGCCCCGACCATACATCATTGAAGGAAAGGGAATATAGAAAGTAGAAAGCAAAAACCGGTAGTCGTAACTACCGAAAATGACTAAGAAAAAATTAATAGCCAAAGATGGGGAGAATTTTTGAGAAATAAAATCAAAAATATAACAAAACAATGATAGTGATAGAAATTAACCAAAAGGGAGAAGAAGGGGGAGAAAAGGTACATGAGTATGCTTCCCGTGTCCATAAGCTCATACACTAAAATTAATAAAAACCTGGTGCCATCGTAACAAAGATCAATTGCCCTTAACGACTTGCTCAATAAAACCCCCTTTACAAATACTCTGTTTCACACCACTGTATTGACATATTCAGATATGCAAACAGAGCATGAGAAAAGCAAAATAAGACATAGTGAATGTGCTTATTAAATGACATATACGAGATATAAAACAAATGTATTAACAATAGATATATAGAACAGAGTATTGAAGCAATAAAACAGATTTGTTTACAATAGATATATAGAACTGAGTAATGAAACAATAAGTAGATAAACACTTAATATATACTGTGAATAATATGTAGCAATATATGTGAGATAAGCTAGTAAATATTTACAGCACAACGCGATACCAAATACTTGAAGCTGTGTTATACCTTGTAACATTGAATCCGATGTACTTGTAAAATATGTTAAATAACTTCTATAACTCTGCACAAAAATGTGTTCTATCAGAAACTCCCATAGAGAGGGAAAAATAACTTTTACTAAAGAATTACTGGGATGACAGCGATTGGGTGGACGTAGGATGACTAGTAAAAGAGAAAAAAGTTTAAGTAACAGCAAAACACTTACCTTACTCAAAGGTCCCACTGCACTTGCCTGTAAAGCATGTTAGTTAGAGCATCTAGATTATTACGGAGTGTTGCCAATCATTATTATGATGCTAAGTAAACAAGGGTACTATTTGATTATTCATTCAACCAATTTCGCCAAATTATATAAATTGCCAAACGCTTCGCCAGATTATATAAATTGCCAAACTGCTCGCCAAATTATACAAATTGACAAAATTTTTATTTTAACAACGAAAGAATAAATAAATTTGTAAACATTAGTAAAATTACAAATAGAAGTGAAATTAAAAATCACTTGATGAAACAACAAACACGTGTACCGTGTTTAATGTCAAATTAATGTAATATTTACGATCAGCTATTATTGGCATTTATCTTATAGTTTGGCGATCGTTATTTTGTCGACGGGATAATCAAGTAGTACCGTTTTAAATTTGTTTTAAAAGTAGCTAGCTAATTAAAAATACTATCATTAAACATTTTATATTAAATACTTGTTTGCATGGCAACAATAACCTTCATTTCTTGTTTCAGACACTAACAATATCGAAGTCAAATTGCCAATGTTCCGAATCTGACATTAATTTTGAATTTGGAAAAAATTTAATAAAGTGAAATTTTGTTTTAAACCGTATAATTACGATAATAAAATTTTAATATATACACGTATAAAGGTATATGACAAAACGGTAGTAATAAAAATGTATTTATTACGTTAAACTTTAACTAACTTCGTATGAAGATTACAAAAGGGTTTTATTTAAAAATTATTTATCATAAAAAAAAGAATCATTCAAAATTTTATTGTGCCGTCAACCAGCATTAAATCGCCAAATAATTGAATTTTCATTATGTTTTACAAACGCTAAGTCGAGGTTCTGCGGATTTTTTTTTATAAGCATATTATACGTCACGAGAATAATATTCTATATATTCCTCATGAGAAGAATATTATATAATTTTTTTTTTAATATTTCTGAGCATGCACTTATCGAAAATTCCTTGATACACTGCAAATAGAAGCGTCTTAAATTTAGACACATATGTGACTGAAAAAGAAATGTAGACACTTAAGTGTCTTAATCTGAAAATTCAGACATTATAGATGTCTTAATTTAAGATACATAAGTGTCCTAATATGACCATGGTGTAAACGAACTGAGAGTAATATCTAAAATATCCGCAAATGTCTTATTTTAAGACACTTCATTGCTTTATACGTGTCTTAATTTAAGACGTTTTGATTCTTCCGACGCAATAACCACCAGGGGGCACTAGCACTCCCAGTTGCGCATGCGTTTTAGATGTCTTCGTTCGAAGTGGTATAATTGTGTTTAATTCGAAGTGTAATTCAAATAATTCGAAGTGTAATTCAAACAAAGTTTGTTTTTATGTACTCGTGTATTTTAATTCGTTTTTTGCGAAATGTGAAGTACTGCGCTTTTTAATTCGTATTAACTTGGATTATTTATTTATTGAATACATACATCTGACGTGTGTGCTCGACATCAAATGTCTCTTAGAAGCTGTCTTCGATATAAGGGTGGGATAGACACTGAACAGAAGTAGACGACGGTTGAAGGTTGACACCCGGAAATTCTACAAAGCGTGTGCAATGGGCTTAGTGTTAACTCGTATTAATTTATATCAATAATATTGTATTATTCATCTTCGTTCTGTCGAAGCTGGCAAAGAAAAAGAAACTTTTGTCTGGCGGGTCCTGTTTTGAGGATGAAACATCTCATTCTTTAAATATGGCTAGTCGGATGTATTATGGGATTACCTTTTAAACTGATGAAAATCTTTCTTCCTCACTGTGGTTGTGGTAGTTTTTAAAATTTCAAATCGAGGAATATTTCTTACCTCTTGCAAACAGCGATTGAAGTAAGTGTTATAATTTCTTTATAGTACTAAAATTAGTGTCTTTTATGATTTTATTTATTGTACTAAACAAAATCTTACATGAAATTTAATTAGTTTTGAATCTTTTTGCAAAAAAAAAAAACACTAATTCTAGAAGTATATATTTTTTAATTTATGACGTTGTCTTTTATTACAAATTATGTATTATTTATTCTCATCTTTTTTCTCAAATTTAAAGTAATAACATCACTAAAAAACAGACATATTTAAAAGTTAAGTTCATTCTCTTGTTTTGTTTTGTTTTCAATATGGCAGTTCTTAGTTTCAATGGATCCGGATTGAGATCCCGGGATCCCGCTTTATTTTAACCCCGAAAATCCCGGAATTTTTACTGGAAAATTCGGGGTTTTCGGGATTGCCTTTTTCCTTCCATTGAACAATATTCAGCTGAAATTAAAAAAAATATTTATAAACTTTCGCTTTTAGAAAAGAAAATCAATTGCTTTTCATGAAATTTATATATAATTGAAAATGAATATTTATCTCAAGTATTTCTTAGATATATTTCTAAAGCTATTAAATCTTTTAATGTGTGAAAACTTTTGAATTGGAAACATAGAAGTAAGCCAGTCAGGAAAAAGGTTGGGTTGGGTTGATTGTTGACGGCCAATTATCTACACGAGGGATATGGGCCCAGGGGGGAGTGCCTTCCGTGGAGGTCTTTCTAAGGGAACCTAATCCGTATTAACGCATGGAAATCCACGGTTCGAAGAAAACCACGAAAACTCCGAACGATTAGGCCGACGGGCGCGATTGGGATCGAACCCAGCACTTCCCGTCTACCAGTGTCAGGAAAAAGGAAATCATTTGTTTATTTAGATTTCGCTGCATGTGCGGATTCGAAGGTCATTTTCCAATTAGACTTTACTGATAAGCATCGCAAGTTTGTATCATAGTGATATCATGTGCTAACTTTTTTTTTATTTATTTAAAGATGTCTTGTTTAGTAGCTCATAGGAATGATAACAATAAGCCCATGTGGCAATATAAATTTTTAAAAAATCTAATTTTTAAATGATAAGGATTTTTTTTTCGTGGGGGGGGGGGGGGGATTTTGTATGAAATTTTCGTAAAGTTGATACCTTAAATCTTGCACTGATTATAATGAAAGTTTTGAACTTTTAGAGTAGGACAAGATTAAAAAACACAAAATATAAGTAAACAAAATACCGAAGTAATTTTTTTTCTCAATATTAACCCTTTGCACTCGAGGGCTCCGGAGCGGAACCATTTAAAATTTGTCTTCAAACTCGAGGTCTCCGCTACGGAGACAATGCAAATAATTTTGTGATACCATGTAATCTTGGCTTTTCTAGACAGGTATCACAAAATTATTTGCATTGGCTCCGTAGCGGAGCCCTCGAGTTTGAAGACAAATTTTAAATGGCTCCGCTCCGGAGTCCTCGAGTGCATAGGGTAAATTAGAATATTTATTTATTTATTCATAGTTAAATAGCTGTTGTGATTATCATCTGATATATATGTAAAATTGCCTATGTGGCAATATAATTTTTTTAAAAATCTATTTTTAAATTATATGAAGTAGAGTAGGACAAGATTATAAGAAATATATATATTTATCCATGTACTTTAAAAGCCCTCAATAGCCCTTGCCGCTGAATTTGTCCGATAATCGGAGATGTCTGCTTTTGTGAGGTAAAAATATACAAATATGTTTGCCATGCGGATTAAAAAAGTATTCGCTAAATAGATGTTTCAGAATAGCTATTCGGGAATGTCCATTAACCTCCAAAACGGATACTCCCGAATACCGGACATCTCAATTGAGATAACTATAATGCAGGGTTGCATTATTTGCAAAAGAACTTCTTGATTAAAGAATGGGCATACTGGGCCGTGCCCCGCCCCCCTACGATTTTAGTGCCCACAAATTTGATGTGCAATATTTGTAAAGCTTATATTTTAAATCTGTTTCGAAATTGTATTGATTATAATCAATATTTTGAACTTTTAAAGTAAACTCAGATTAAAAATAAAACAAATTTTAAAAATCTAATATTTAGATAAATATTTTTTGTTTTAATCTTGTTCTACTGCTGAAGTTCAAAATATTGATTATAATCAGTAAAATGTCGTAAAATATTTAAATTATCAGCTTAACAAAAATTGCGTACCAAAATTGGGAGCACCAAAAAATCAGATTGTAGGGGGGGGGGGGGGGGGCAGGACCCCTGCCAAATATTTTTCCAGGGTTCAACGTGGTCAAACATGGCTACGTATGATGCTTACAAAAAAAATGGATGCTATTAAGACGTTTGAAGTGTCTGAAATTCAGACACGAAAAGTGTCTGAAAAAATTCAGACATTTTAAAATGTCTGAAAATTGAACACTCCGTTTCAGACACTTAAGTGTTTGAATTTCAGACATTTTAATTTACAGTGTATCATCCTATCAATTTTTCAGTTTCATTTTTCTTAACCTGACGCGCAAACGATAATGAGCCAAATCTTATTTCTATTGCAATATTTTTACTGAGTAATTTTTTAAGCATTACGAACATTCCCTTTCATGTTTAAATTAAATATTTTCGTTTATTAATATTATTACTCATTAAAACGAATTTTTTCTTCTTTTTTTTCTTCATTCTTTTTTTTTTTAATTATAATTAGTAGCAGTTTTTTCTTTTATGTTTCGAGGTGTAATGGCTGTTTCAATTTTTTTTTATCAACGATAAATTTTGCCAAGAAATAAAATGGTAAACCTTATCGTCCAAAATAACAGAACTTTCCGTCATACTTCTATAACTAATATAGGTAGAATGATGTGTAATAGCTTAAAACCTTTCCTGAAACAATACCTATCTAACGGAAAAAGTTCCGTCAAAATTCATGCAGTAGAACTCGAAATCTAGGCGTTCGGAACGAAATTTCCGTTTGGATTTTATATATACTAGGGGATCGTACCCGGGCTTCCCGGGTAAAAGAATAAAGGCGAAAACATTTTTTTTCTATTGAAAAGTAATAATTTTTTTTTTATATGCAATAATTTTTTTAGATTCCCCACTTACATTAAAAAAGCATTTTTCATATGGAAAATACGAATTATACAATCAAATAAATTTTTGAAATTTATCAAAAGCGATATTTTCTTATTAGCCGCAAGCTAAGAGTTATTTGCTAAGATTTTGCTACTTATGGCATCCTTTTATATTCTGATAATTTCAGAGCTTATACATGTCTGTTAAATTTGTGTTTTATTTATATTATTTTATTTATTTATTCATTGGGAGGTTTTTTTAAATAGATATTAGCCGCAAGAAAACGATGAACTCTTTATTTTGTTTCAAGGGCAAACGGATTAATCTTTCGTAATCGAGCTCCGCGCGATATAGATAAATTAAAAAATATTTCACGCTTTAAAATTGTTTTTAAAACCATATACAATCAGTAAACTAAGATGAACTTTTCAAACAAATTCCATTTGAAAAAAAAATCCTATTTGGTGATCAAAAAATTTAAATTGTACGATTACAAATATGTTAGATTTGTGTTTTTTCAATATTATTCTTTTATTTGTTTATAAAAGAATTATTAATTTCGTTAATTTGTCTTTCACAAATATGTTTGATTGGTGGTTTTTTTAATATTATTCTTTTATTTGTTTATAAAGGAAGTATTAATTTCGTTATGCAAAAATAGTCAGAAACAAATGCTGAAAAAAGTTTGTCGCTTTATGTGCAAAATGTTTATTATTATTATGTATTGAAACCAGCACTTGATAATATAAACTTTTAAAAAATCATGTTTAAAAATTATTTTAGAAAATATAATAATACATAAGTCAATTAACACACAGTTTTTAAACAAATTGCATTTGAAAGTAATTTTTTTCCCTATGCGATGAAAATTTAAAATTTACGATGGTCAGAAGATAAAAAATTGCAGTATCGAAAATTTCAAGACCGAAATTTTAACGTGAGGTGTTGCCATTCTCAAAATGACGTCAGTGTTACGCACAGATACGCTTGTTTTTTATAATAGACATACTTAATCAGTAATATATAATAAAGATCAGTTATTAGGATGTGGTTATCAATTGACGCTCTTATGCTTGGTATTCCGGAATGAAAGACAGCAATTTTCACCTTCTCAAAATTTGCATACGCACTTCGCATATCCATATTCATATTTTTTTTTTTAAATTGTATTTTATTTGATCTTTTAAAAATCATTTTAACTCAAAACTTGAAGTCACGATTGTCAGCAACATATTTTATGTGAACAGATGCACTCTTTACTTGAAATTCTAATCTCAATTCCGGAGAGTAAAAATTTCTGTAATTTATTATTTTTTTTAGACGCATTTGTGCAAAAATGTTTAGTTTTATCTAAGAAAATGATCATTTTCTTTTAAATATGACTTCATTTTCACTTAAATAAGCATTTCGCCTAGTGTCTGAAACTTAGTATCAGTACAAATGCTGAAAGAAAAACAGTATATGAAAACTTTATGGAATATATGGAAACTTCAGAAAATTCATGAGGAAAAATGAGTGTTTTCAAAAGCAGTATGCCATTTTCCGTTATTATGCCCCTAATATAATATTCTGCTCCTAATGGGATTTTGCACCACTAAACCCTATACAACAAATTTTATCAACAATTTTCATTTTTATCAGAAATAGCATGAATAAAGATAAAAATACCTCATTGTTTCTCTCTTGTCTGCAATAATGAAAGCTATCTAATTTTAACCATTTTGAAGAAATTTCATAAAATACTTTTAAAATTAAAATATAAAAGTGGGGATATTTAAAAAAAACAGATAGTGCGATCACATCTACAAATGAAGAGCTTTTAGTTAAAAAAAAATACATTAGTAAAATTGGTTCAGCAGAAAGGTCAGGGCAGATGACTAAAAAACACACTTGTGTTTATAATAATTAATTATATAAAATTAGGAAAAATTAAATTAAGCAAATTATGTTATTTTGATAAAATTATTGTAGAATGTCCTAAAGAATAGCATTTTATTATTCGAGAGAATTTTGGACAAAAACTTGAACAGGAACATGATATTATTTTAAACCACGAATTATTTCTTTGCTTGTCTAACTCGACGAAGCAAATCCATCCAGGCGAGAATCATCAATTTCTGTAATATAAATAGCTACAGTAAAAGCACTTATTTTCGCGATTTTCGCGAGCGCGTCGTAATCGCGAAAATTTATGCCTCGCGAAATATTCCCCCTCCCCGGTCAAATAATAATAAAAAAAAAAAAAATAGAAAATTTTCACTTATCCAAAATTTAACGATTACATTTACTTAAATAAGAAATAAGTACAAAAATTTCTTGAATACTTACAACTATTTCTTGAATGAAAACAATAATAAAATTAATAGAAAGAACTTTTCGGACAAAAGAAATTTTCTTTAAATGCCCTATTCAAATTAGGTTCTATTTAGGTAGTTTCGGGATTTTTCAACTTTCGGTTCTGTTCATGTAAAATTCGCGAAATTTTCAGCTCGCGAAATCACCGATATCTTCACTTTCGGGAAAATTACGGCTCGCGAAAATAAGTGCTTTTACAGTATCATTTGCATGTCACCGCTCTTTTATAAAGACACTCTAAATTTTTGTAAAATATTGCGTTTTATCAGTGTGTGATTTCGATTATTCTCAAAAGTGAAGCATTTTCACCTGTGAAGAATTTCAAAGCAGCTGGGCTTTGAAAATGACGCACTTCTACAAAACATAATTGAGGTATAAGAATTAAAATACACGCTTTTTTATAAAATGACGTCATTTGCATCTGCTAGAGCAATCCACTTTTACAATACAGTCTTAAACTTCGCCTATAGAAAAGTATGCATATGACGTCATTATCACGGAATAACAGACAATATTCTTGACAAAAATTCAAATCTTGAAAATAAAATTGAAATTAAAATATGAGCTATGGCCCATATTTAAATTTCAATTTGTTTCCGGTTTTATGAGAAAATGGCAACAAAAAGATAGAGTATCTCCTAATCTCATTCCTCCATGATCTCCTATTTCCGTTTACTTTCAATAGAAATGGTGTACTTCTGTTGCTACTATAAGAAAAATGGTATTAAAAACTACAAAAAAATTAATAACTCAGAAACAAATTGAGATACAGCTTTCTAACAAATTGCATTTAAAGGATCATTTTTTTCCTTATACGACGGTGTAAAAATTTAAAATGTACGATGTTTAGAAGTTTAAAAATTTGCAGTAGAGATAATTGCAAAACCAAAATTTCATTTCAAATTTCAAAGTGTTGCCATTCACAAAATGACGTATGCGTTACGCACAGATATGTTTGTCCTTTATAATATAGATAATAGATAACTGTAATATCCTTAACTGGAAATAAGCTATTGTAACCTGAAATTACATTTAAGCTTAATGATCTGTGTTCTTTTATGAATAATGGCACGAGGATTCGTTGTTGATTATAATCAATGACTAGTGCTGTTGCCTTTTTTAATGTCAATCAAGTGAAAAAAAAACACGATATATATATATATATATATAGAGAGAGAGAGAGAGAATATATAAATATATAAATAAATAAATATATATATATATATATATACTATATTGCCATTAATGATCGGCAACTTGTAATTTTAGACATTTTGCCGAATATTTAGAAATATACTTGACAGATTCTTCTGGAATTTCAGGATTGAAAAAAACATGTATGACCTCATATTTAGTAATGTCGATTTGATAAGGGGGGCAATTAGGGGGCCAACAAAACATCATAATCAGAAAAAAAATAATATTTGGGATCACCCTGTATAATTAAATGCACGAACTGATCTACCGCTAACGAATATAAATAAACAGACATTGTGCAATATGTGTATTTTTTTATGTTAAAATAAAAAAATGTCATTTTTTATTAACTGACTTTCAGAAGAAAGTTAGTATTTAGTGAGTATCAAGGAGTAGATTTGAAAAAAATGCTTCGATTTTGATACTTCTTTTGATCATGGTATAGGCTCGTTCTGGTGGTTATCCAAGGAGAATAAAAGCATCAATAAAAAATGAAAAAAAAGTAAAAATTATAAATGACAATTTGTAGGAAATCTCTTATCATTCAGCTGCTTTTAGAGAACAACAAAAAATTTGCTCACTCTAACGCCGATATCTTTCTAAATATTTACGATATTTGACAAGATTTTTTTTAATAAGTTGCTCCATAGATTAGACTATTAAATTATGTAAAATGATCCTTGTTATTGTTCGCGCATGCGCAGATAAAAATTATTTCATACAACTGCTCATACTTCCTAAAATAGTTAATATATTTATATTCCAATTGCACTATATTATTTCTACTATAATTTGTCAATTTTTCTGAAACCGGAGTTAAATTTGGTTGAAAACCCTGCATGTTACAAGCAAAAAACATGCAAGATTTTTTTTTATTTTTTTTAAATAAATCGTTTTTTTTATTGTTGTTTATACTTTATGTTGTTTGGGTCGCTGAATCCTAATTTGTAACTTCCTACCAAAATTCCCCCCGGCAATCCCCCAAATATTGGTAAAAAGCCCCCCAAAAAAGGTTTTTTATTAAAAAAAATCAATTTTTTTTATTATTTTAGGGAAAAAGTATCTAGAAATTCAGAAAGTAGACAAAATTTGCAACAAATTAGATATATGACATTATGACTTAGGATGAAGGGGAAGTGGGGATATGCCTCGGAACATGTGCCGCGGTGCTGCGTGGACTAAGTTGCGCAATTCCACTTAATTACTCACATGTTTACATTAGCCCTCCCCTCTTCCCTCCGAACTTTCTCTATAAGGTTTACTTTAAGTTTTCGGGTCGCTGAATCCGAATTTATAACTTACCCCCAAAATCCCCCCCCCCGAACCCCCCCCCCCAAATAGTTGTTTTTATCTTACATTTCTTATTGTTTTAGGGGAAAAACATTATGAAATTTAGAAACTCGACAAAATTTGCAACAAATAGGATATAGGACATTATGACGTAGGATAAACGGGGAGAGAGGGGGCTGCCTCGGAACATTCCCGCGCGCTTTTCTCAAAATTCAATTTTTCTCAAAAAATCAATTTTTCGGGGGGTTGCCGGGTGAAATTTTGGTGGGAAGACACAAATTCGGATACAGCGACCCCAAAAACATAAAGTGAGTCGAAATCCAGAACTAGTATTAATTTTGCCAGGTAAAATCCCCTATTGACTGGACTTCATAACTTAGTGCACGTAGCGCCGCAGTGCATGTTCAGAGGCATCCTCCCCCCCCCCGTTCATCCTAGGTCATAATGTCATATATCCTATTTGTTGCAAATTTTGTCTAGTGTCTGATTTTCGTAATGCTTTTCCCTTAAAACAATAAGATATTTCAGTTAAAAACAACCATTTGGGTGAGGGGGGGGGGGGTCGGAGGGGAAAATTTTTGTGGGAAGTTAAGAATTCGGATTCAGCGACCCGAAGAAACTTAAAGTAAACCTTATAGAGAAATTTCGGAGGGGAGATGGGTGGGCGAATATAAATGTGTGAGTGGTTAAGCGGAATTGACCAACTAAGTTCACCGCGCGCATGTTCCGAGGCAGATCCCCCCTACCCCTTCATCCTAAACCATAATGTCATGTATCTAGTTTGTTGCAAATTTTGTCTACTTTCGGAATTTTAAGATACTTTTTCCCTAAAATAATAAAAAAATTGATTTTTTTAACAAAAACCTTTTTTGTGGGTCATTTTACCAGAATTTGAAGGAGTTGCCGGGGAAAATTTTGTTGGGAAGTTAAAAATTCGGATTCAACGACCCAAAAAACATATAGTAAGCCTTTTTCCAGAACTACCATAAATTTTGCTAGGTAATTTTTGCCATAATTTCTGCCCCTATCATAATTTTTGCACCTATACTGTCTCTATTGCCTGGATTAATGCTATTCTTACACAAAAGAATACACATATTGCACAATGTCTGTTTATTTATATTCGGTAGTGATAGATCATTTCGTACATTTTATTTTACAGGGTGATCCCAAGTATTATTTTTTTGTTTGATTTTTTTGTTGGCCCCCTAATTGCCCCCCTTATCAAATCGACATTGCTAAATATGAGGTCATACCTGTTCTTTTCAATCCTGAAATTCCAGAAGAATCTGTCAAGTATATTTCTAAATATTCGACAAAATTTATAAATTGAATGTTGCTGGTCATTAATGGCAATATAGTGTATATATATATACGATGCCTGTCTGATAACTGTCTGACCTTGATTTTTCCCGCGCCTAATATTAATTATAAGGTGGCGCCAATCTGCGCATTGTTGGGAGACAGCTTAATGCGCATGCTTGATTTAATTTCTTCGCGCCAGGTCGAGCGCAGATTGAGGAGATGTTAGACGATGTGTTCCTCGAAGCTTGATTTCAGTCAAGATTAGTGAACGACTTAATGAAAGGTACTGCATCAATTTTTGTCAAATATTGGTGATTCCCAAAGCGGAACAATTCATAAGTTTCATCAGGTGTCGTAAAATTAAACAATGCTCCAGCTCATTCATCTCACCTGATTCGGACTTTCTAGGCGAAACATGGGAATCCATTCGTTCGCCAATCCCCTTATTCCCCAAACATCCCTCCTAGCGACTTCTGGTTGTTTCCGAAATTGAATTCGCTATTGAAAAAGTCCCGCTTTGAGAGTAGAGATGAAATATGCAGAATACGACGGCAGAGTTGACACCATTCCAAACAAGTTGCAAATTGCTCATCAAACGTGGCAAATGAGGTGCGTTCGTAACATAACTAGTTCTATAAGTATTTTTTGCACCGCATATTGTACTGAATGTATATTTTAGTGCACTTAATAAGTGCATATCCATTTCACTTTGTTCGAAAGGCTGTAACTTCATTAAAATGTACTTGCAATATTTTTTTCCCATTGGCCGTAATGTAACGGAAAAATTTTGACGGTCCCTGTAATTAAACTATACATCCGATTTTCATAAAATTTGAAATGGCTCGACAAAAGTTTCCATCAATTATATATTTAAAATTTCAGATCATTCGGAAGGCTATAACATCATTAAAACGCACTTCAATAATTTATTCCCATTGGCCGTAATGTAACGGAAAAAATTGACTGTCCCTGTAATTAAACTACACATCCAATTTTCATAAAATTTGAAATGACTCGACAAAATATTCCAACAATTATATATTTAAAATTTCAGACCATTCGATTGGGTACTTTTTACTCTGTCATATGCGCACAGACGGACAGAAAGACGGACTGAACTCCAAGTATAGGTGCTCCGTATTTATATAATTACGAATGTACCTAGAAAATCTTAACAGAAGGGTTTTCGGCAGTGGAAGGAAGAGAGACCGAAGTGTATGGAGAGCCAAGTGTCCTTCTTTGAATGAGATTAAGGTCCGAATATTGTCAGGTAACTTATATATTTTTTCCGGCCAAAGGTGGGTTACTTTTCAGACTGGCCACGTATATATATATATGCACTGCGCAAAGCAATTAAAGGATATTGTCAGTCTTATATAAAATAACGGTATGAGTGAGATTTTTTTGTCAGAAAATAGAAGAAGTGAGTCACAATTGCAATTTTTTTTCCTTTTTCAAACTTGGGTGTATGCAGATTTTGAGTTTTGCGTCAAAAACGACTTTTTAGTGACAGAGAACGAAACATTCATTAATTGCTTTTTTACGATGAGTGCGATTTTTCAACGATATCATTTAATCGAATCAGAATCTTTAAGATTTATTGGCTCGTTAAAGGGGGGACAAACACAAGCCGAAGTAGCAGAAGTGACTGGAGACAGGCTGAAGGCAAAGACAAGGTCGTAGACGTGCAACAATGCCGAATGAAGATCGATGTTTAACGCCGGAACGGAGACACTGAAATATGAATGTCACCCCTCTTCCACAACATCTTCGTTGGTTGCTGGCATCACAGTTTCGATTCACACTATCCGAAACCGATTCCACTCTGTAGGACTGTATGCTCACAGACCAATGGTACGTTTCATGTTAACAAGATGGCACCGTGTCGCCCGCAAGGAGTGGACAAAAGAGCATGTGAACTGGATGAGAAATGAATGGCGCCATATTCGCTTCGGCTCGTTTTTCTGTTCATCCTGATAATAGGCATATTTTCATCTTGAGGGAACGTGAAACTAGAAACAATCCTGCGTTCTTGCAAGGAAGTGTCACATTTGGCCTTTGGGAAGTGATGGTCTATACTGGCATATCCATTGATGGGCGAACTGACCTCAATATTATTTGAAATGGAGCTCTGACTGGTTAGCAATATAGGGATGAGATCTTCAGACCTATTCTAGTCCCTTACGCTGCAGCGATTGGCGATAACTTCATGTTAATGGACGATAATTGCAGGCCACATCGTGCTCGCTTGGTAGATGTTTTCCGTTTTGAGGAAGGAATCTTTTCCGGGCATGAAACGGGACATTCTAAGCAGACGGGTTCCTGTCCACCTACCACCCCCACACACTCTCCAATAACTGTGAAAGAGCTCTATTGAAAGAGAGGGATAGAATACAACAGCTCCTCATTAATAGACTGATTGCCCTCATGCCTGAGATGTTCAACGCTGCTGGCCTTCTGGGAAAACCATACTCCTCCTAAAAAGATTTTCTTTGAAGGAAACACCTTTTATTATTCGATTTTTCTCATATGCATAAATTGCGTTTTTTTTCCCTTTTGAACACAAATGCTAAAAATAATGTTATTTTTTTCTGCCAAACATGTGTAGTTTTTTTTTTTTTTTTGCATACAACCTACCACGTCTGTCGATCATGCATCGTTCATCTAAACAATTCCCCAGACCGCAGTATCCATCCACAGCCTCAATATCATTTTATTGTTTTGGCTAGAGTATATATATATGTATATGTATATACATATATGTTTCATCAATAAGTAAGAAATGCAAATAAACTATAAATTTTAAAAGAATGTGTCTTTCAAAAATATTTATAACATTTAACTATAAAAACTCCAAAAATCTCAAATTGAAACTACACATGTAAAAAGAAAATCACACAGCTAAAAACACATGCAAAAGATTGGGTGTTCACCCTCAGTGGACGGACAGACAGACCTAACTGCACTCCACCTTCATTGTTATTTTTTTGTAGATTTCTAAACAATAAACACACGTCTAACCTACATTGAAAACAACAGAATAAACTAAATTTTTTATCATTTTAGATGTAAAATGTAAGAATTAAAAAGTTAAATAAACCAAACTTAAACAAATATGTAGCATAAACAAAGCATAATTTTATTACAGAAACAAATTGTCTTGAAAAAATGTCTTTTAAAAAGTTAATTTAAAAGTTGTAACTTATATTTGTTACCGGCCAAATCCGATTTTAGGCCAGACTAGTTTATTCTAACGCGCATCGGATAAGCTAGTTTTTCCTAGGCCAAACTAGTTTATCCTAACGCCCATAGGATAAACTAGTTTTTCCTAGGCCAAACTAGTTTATCCTGACGCCCTTAGGATAAACTAGATTTTCCTAGGCCAAACTAGTTTAGCCTGCTATTCATTGGTGTGAACTAGTTTATCCTAGACCAATTTCATTTGGCGTGCTTTTATTGATTCAAAGACCGCTTCTGCGCCAACCTTCTGGTTTATTCTAGGCCAAATCAATTTGACGTGCTGTAATTGATGCCAACTATTGTTGAGCGCGCTGAGGGAAAAAAGAAAGAAAAAAAACGAAGTAATTCAAACTCAAATTCAATTTCTTAAAAAAAAGTCAAGTTTAAGCTCAAATTCAAAAATTTTCAAACGAATTAGACCAACTCAAACACATCTATGGAAGTGAGCAAAGTTAACTAAAAACTAGTTTATTTATTTATTTTTTTTTAATATAATAGAAATTTAGCGTCCAAATTTACAAAATTTTTTGAGCTAGGCTTTTGGTTATTCGATGTAAGGGTCTTTACGGTTCCGCCCAATTTTCATTCTGGATACTCGGTCTGGGCTTGGTTAGGGGATTACATTTTTTGAAAGGTTCAGACCGAGATGGACTCATTTTTTTTTCCGGCTTATGTTGGGACTGGTGTGCATTATTCTTGAGGCCTACGCAGAAATTTTCAGTCCAGTTTCGAACCCAGCTCATAAGCAAATCATTTGGGACGGCAAGATCTCTGGTCTTCTCATAAAAAGTATGAGTAACATTTGGCCCGGCCCAACTTTTTTTTTTAATACACGTATTTTTAAATCGCTATTATTCCACAATTAAAATTTATATATTTATTATATTTCTTAATTTTTACTTTCTTCTATTTTTACAAGGAGAAAGTATTGAATTCGTGTAAATTTTCGACTTCCGGTTTTCGAAGGATTTACACGTTTTAGAACTCAGATATCCCGAAAAACATGTTTTTACAAAATGTCTGTTTGTGAGTCTGTCTGCCTGTCTGTATGTATGTGACACAATTTTGTGGGTGCTCTAATGCACGGAATTGAATAAAAAAATTATATTCAGGTAGTCTCTGATATAAATTGGTGCTGATTAGTTTTTGGCCTAAATCGCCCAACAGGTGGCTCTGCTATACTAAATTTTTCACGATTTTTGCTATAGCTCTATCTCAAGAAGTAATGCACGGATTTTCGTGAAACTTCAGATTCAGTTAGTCCTTGATATATATTGTTGCTGTTTACGTTGTGGTGTAAATCGCCCAACAGGTGGCAGTGCTATGCTGCATTTTGCAGGATTTTGACGATTTCCGTAATAGCTCTATCTCAAGAACTAATTTACAGATTTCCAACAAGCCTCAGATTCAGTTAGTCCTTGATATGTATTGATGCTGATCAGTTGTTAGGGTATAGGGTAAATAGCCTAGTAGGTTGCTCTGCTGTACTGTATTTTTCACGATTTCCTCAATAGATCAATCTCAATAACTAACTTCAGATTCAAGTATACCTTGATTAATATTGCTGCTGATTATGTTTTGGTGTAAATCTCTCAACAGGTGACGCTGCTATGCTTGGATTTTTTACAATTTTCGCAGCAGCTGTATCTCAAAAACTAATGCACGGATTTTCACCAAACTTCAGGTTCAATTAGACGTTGACATAAGTTGTTTCTGGTTAGGTTTTTGTGTAAATTATTCAACAGAAAGCGCTGCTATGCTGCATTTTGCTGGATTTACACGATTTCAGCGATAGTCATATCTCAAGAACTAATGCACGAAATTTCATTTGTTTAGAATCCTCACAATGAGCATAGATTGCCATTTAATTTTTCATTATGATAGCGAATTTTGAAGTACTCACATGTTTGAGAGAGAAGAAAGTTTTGGGATTGATACATCCGACTAGTTTTAAGGTGAATAGATGCACTTTTATGTAATAAAATTGAAGTAAGGTAAAACCTCAGAAAAATAACCTACCTATGACGGAATCACGTGTTTAACAAAAAGAAAACATGTTGATCTATGTAAATTGAGAATATTAGTACCTGTAAAAAGAATATAATGCATTTACAACAAATAATGAACCTTCTGATAAGGGAACCTGTCTATAAAGGATATTTCTTCTTTCTTATGCTATTTCGTCTTAGAAGATTTTATTGAATAGGAATTTTTAAATTTTTAAATCTCCAAGCCATAGAACGTGGATTAACGATATTAATGGTTCTATTGTAAGCTATATTGATTTTTTAATGAATTTCTATTTGTTTGTAAATATCTGAATAATTACTAATAACACTAATTTTTTTACACGGCTTGGAGATTTGAAAATCTGAAAAAACCTTCTAAGACGGAATCAAATAGGAGAGAAAAAACTTTATTACAGTCAAGTTCCTTTTTTAACAGGTCCACCGTCGCACAGTGGAGTATTTGGTGGATTTAGCCGGCCAGAAACATTTATTACTGAAAAATTGGACTAAAGTTTATTATTGATTAGTTTATCTTATTACTATCACTTTTTAGTAGTTTTCTTTGAAAAATACATTATATATATATATATATATATACAGGGTATATGGAAAACCTTGTAATATATAAAAATGACTTTAATGCAACAGAATATTAGTGAAAATATTGTATTCTATCCGTCAATACAAATGTATTTTTTCCTATACAGTGCAACCTCCCTGTGCGACCACCTGAACGACCCTTTTTTCATGGAACGAAATTTATTCCCATAGGCTCAATACTAATTTTACCTCCATTCAGAGACCATCCCAATTGAACTGCCTCCATGAGCGACCAATTTCTTTGAGGAAAATGAAACAATTTTCGTTTTTTCCTGGTCACTTTTAAAAGGTTTTATTAGAAAAATAATTCCTGAGAGCGCATTGTTCATCAAAATTCTAAACTAAGTTTAGAATTCATTTTAATATCTGTAACTATTAAATCTTTAAACCCCTTTGTGCCTTTTTATGTTCCTTGCAACCAATATGATTTTTTTGTTCTAGAAAGAATGCTTATTCCTAATTGATTCATGCCATCTTTTCTGAAATTCAGGCTTGATATATTTTTTAAAATCATTTTTTATTTGTAGCTTTTGGTTTTTCTGAATAATTATTTTTGTTAACAAAATAATCCTCGAGAAATTCTAGTTTTTTATCGAAATCAGGTAAATTCTGTTTATCCATAAGGTTGAAGAGTCCTTGTCTTGATATAATTTTAACTCCAGATGGACCTGAAATAATTTTGTACAGAAAATAATAAGAGTAATTAATTTTAAAGATATTTAAGTTTTAGAATTTAATTTAAAATGCTCATATATAGAAACACACAAGTTTGTGTAAAAAAAAAAAAAAAAAAAAAAAAAAAAAAAAAAAAAAAAAAAAAAAAATTCATCCCAAATTATTAACTGCATAGTTGATGCATTTAAACTCAGAAACATCAACTAGAATCATCGGAAAGTATAAAAAAATTCCTTATACACTACACAAATTTAAAAAATATAAATTTTATGCTTGATCTTATAAACCATATATAAACATATGATATGAAATATAAACATATTTACTTGGCTCTTTTGAAATCTAAAAATGATTGATATAAGTAAGAGTTTAAAACAAAAAACTGACTTAAATAAGTAGCCGCATAATCGAAGTTGAAAGTACGGCAGATCAAACTATTTCTACAAGCAAATATTAACTGTCGAATCATAAAATCGAAGTTGAACAAAATATTGATCATAAATATAAATTTTAATTATTTTATGTCGTAGACGATATTTCTGACAATATTTGCAATTTATCTTTCCTAAAATATATATATTGTTTTAATATCTTTTAATGAAAATGAAACATTTATCATTTAAGGAAACACAACGTGCTTAAAATACAGTATTCCAAATTACCGATTATTCGTAGATATTGTTTTCAACGTTATTAATTAAATATCTAAATCTCATGTAAAGTACAAAAAAATCATTTGGACTCATCGGGAAGTGTAACGAATTTTTTATAGAATACTGAAATTAAAAACACAATTTCAAACATGTTCGATAGATTTTTTACCTCTTTACAAAATCTTCTAAATAAATAAATATAAACATATCCATGTGGAATATATAAATATATTTACCTGGACTTTTATAATCCATAATTAAATACTAGATGTATTTAGGAAGCAGAATTTATAAGATGTAAACTAAAACAGCGCAACATTTTCTAAGAAGACATATATCATTTTAGGTAGCTTTCATTACAAAAAGCTACCTATTGCAGCCGTTCGGAGGAAAGCGATTTCAAAAAATTTTGGTATATTTTCATCGATCATGACCTCCAGACCCCGAAACCACCCTCCGTTCAAAATTTATATATATATATATATATATAAATGTATATATATATATATATATATATATATCTGACATTTGTCATACTGTACCTCTCTTATTTATGAACCGATTTGGATGTAATTCGGTGTGTACATAGTACATACCAATGTCTCGACTGAGTTCGTTGGCCAGCTTCATCCGCCATTTTGTTTCAAATTGGCGGCCATTTAAATTTTTTTTTTAAATTTAAAATTTTAAATGTGGTACCAAAATATTGAAAATGGAAAAATATTTTTTTCTTATGTATTTGACATTTATACAAAGACTCTGGAGCAGTTTTTGTTTCGTCTGTATCTTAAAAAATGCCTGAGTTATAGCATTTTGAATTTCTAGTATGGCTGACATTTTGAAACTTCCTGAAATTTGTCACGCGATAAAAAGCGTATTTGTGAACCGATTTGGATATAACTTCGTTTATACATAGTACATACCAATGTCTCGACCGAGTTCGTTGGCCAACTTCATCCGCCATCTTGTTTAAAAATTGCGGCCATTTAAATTTTTAAGAAAAATTTAAATTTGAAATGTGGTACCAAAAAACTAAAAATTGAAAAAAATATTTTGTTCTTATGTGTTTGACCTTGATAAAAAGATTCGGGAGCAGTTTTGTTTCGTCTATATCTTAAAAAATGCTTGAGTTATAGCATTTTGAATTTCTAGCGTGGCTGACATTTTGAAACGTCCTGATATTTGTCACGTGATAAAAAGCGTATTTATGAACCGATTTGGATATACCTTGGCGTGCACATAGTACATACAAATATCTCGACCGAGTTCGTTGGCCAGCTTTATCCGCCATCTAGTTTCCAAATGGCGGCCATTTAAAAAAAATTTAAAAATTTAAAATTTAAAATGAGATACCAAAAAATTAGAAAATAAAAACGATTTTTTTCGTATGTGTTTTACTTTATACAAAGATTCCGGAACAGGTTTTGTTTCATCTATATCTAAAAAAAATGGCTGAGTTATAGCATTTTGAATTTCTATTGTGGCTGACATTTTAAAACGACCTGATTTTTGTCACGCGATAACAGGCTTACTTATGAAACGATTTTGATGTAACTTGGTCTGTCTCTGTACATAGTACATACCAATGTCTAGACAGAGTTCCTTGGCCAGCTTCATTAGCCATCTTGTTTCAAAAGGGCTGCCATTTAAAAAAAAAATTAATTTAAAATATTAAAAAATTGGAAAATGAAAAAGATTTTTTTTAATTGTTTCGCCTTGATTACAAAGATTCTGGAGCAGTTTTTGTTTCTGAAAATTTGTTCTATTGTTTATATCTTAAAAAAATGGTTGAATTATAGCACTTTGAATTTCTAGCATGGCTAACAATTTGAAACGATCTTGTATTTGTCACGCGATAACACACGTATTCGCCTATTTCGATGTAAGAAGGCATGTGGACAGTATACATCAATATCTCGACCAAGTTCGCTGGCTAGCTTCATCAGCCATCTTGTTTCAAAATGGCGGCCGTCAAATTAAAAAAAAATATATATATATTTAAAGTAAGGTGCAAAAAAATTAGAAATTAAAAAAGGTTTCTTTCTTAAGTATTTGACCTTGATATAAGGATTCAGGAGCATTTTTTGTTTGTCTTTATCTTAAAAAAATGTCTCAGATATAGCAGTTTCAATTTCTAATGTGGGTGACATTTTGAAAAATCTGATTTTTTGCTTGCGAGAGCACTCGTATATATCAACCGAATCCGATGTGAGGGAGCATGTGCACAGCAATTACTAAGGTCTCGACCAAGTTCACTGGTTAGCCTCATCCACCATGTTGTCTTAAAATGGCAGGCACTTTAAGAAATCGCCGAACTTGGCAGCCAAATATAAGTTACTTTAAATAAAAGCGGCTTGGATAAAGCTGACTAATTTCGCGAAATTCTCATTCATAATGATTTAGTATTGATAAAAATTAGTATTGAATCTCCTATATTCGGTTTCCACTAAACTGAGCTTCGTATGTTTGAATAATATAAGTTGGCTTTTTTAAAATAAGGAATATGAAATCTACCTCTTCCGCCCGGCACTGGCCGGAAGGACTTTTTTAATTTAGAACGTAAGAAAAGTTACATAGAACTTCAGAAACAGGCGCAGACAATATTTTTAAAAAATTATGGGTCAGATATGTAAATTGGAACATTTTTATGTCCGCCACGATACATTCTGACAATAATTTCATTTTATCTATCGTAGAATACTTTTCAAATCGAAAGGGAAATGCAAAAATTGTCATTTACAGGAACATACAGTTGTGTGTTTGAATGGAATTCTTCTAAGATCGCAGTTTTTCGCAGCTACAGTTTTCAAAATTATTAACTACATATCTTGAACTGTCATTTAGATTAAAAAAGATCATCCGGATCGACCCTGATGTATAACAAATGCTTTATAGAATATTGAAATTAACAACACAAATTTCAAAAATATACGGCACATTTTATATCGTTTTATAATATCTGTTAAATTAACAAATATAAATATATTCATGTGAAACGTAAACATATATACATGGGCTTTCAGAATCCGGAACTATATGGTATAAGCAAAAGTTTATGGGGAAAAAATCACAGTGAAATAAACGGGCACAAAATGGAACTTTAAATTACAAATAAAAACTTACTGCTACAAACAAGTTTAACCTTCCCTGGTACCAATTTTCTCGCACAACAGAAAAAAATTATAAATGTACGGTGAATCCCCATTTATCTATCTTCTTAATTTGCTACATTTTTCTCTCCTCAACTGCGTTTCGAAAAATTGACTTTTGGCCGACTGAATTGGAAAAAAAACTTCCACTGTGCGTCGTCTCTAGAAAATGTATTATGTTTTTTTCAAACGGGTTATTACATAGAATTTGCACCGATTAAAAAACATTTTACGTTTAAAACAGCATTTCGTCATACACAGATTCTTCTAACAGGTTTTACAGTACTGTGTCCCATTCCGTACAAATGTATATGTACTATTCTTTAAAGATAATTTTAATTGTGGAATAGTGATAGCTTAAAATTATATGTATTTTAGGACAAATTGGGATCGGAACTTCACCGGATTTTTCAAAATTCCAGATTTCTGAAAGAATGTGAAATGTTCTTCTGGTATTCTTAATGGTGCATTTATTCATAAACAATTCAAATCCTTGTGATATTTATGTGAGAAAAATAAATATCTCTAAATTCTGTCTCTCGTACATTTTATAACATCTTATTCCATTCTTTGGTCCTCCAGCACACGATTTGTCATATGGAACATATTTTGTAAGTACCGGCGGCAGTAAAATGGGGAAAATAGGGGGACAGTATACCACTGCCAATCGAATAAAATATATTATACAGGGGTGACGGCAATGATATTTTGCACAAGGTTGGAGCCGGACCGGTAGTTGTGATCAATAAAAGCACGTCAAATTGAACTGACCTAGGATAAACTAGATCGGCCTAGGATAACCTAGTTCGGACCAATAAATAGCAGGCTAAATTAGTTTATCCTATGAGCGTTAGGTCAAACTAGTTTGGTTTAGGAAAAACTAGTTTATCCTATGGGAGTTAGGATAAACTACTTTGGCCTAGGAAAAACTAGTTTATCCTATGGGCGTTAGGATAAACTAGTTTGCCCTAGCCCAATCTAGTTTGGCCTAAAATCGGGTTTGGCCGGTAACATGTACAATTAAAAGGTAAACACTTTAAAAATTCTTAACGTGTATGAATGCAGAACGACGACCGTCCACCCATACCTACAATAAAAAACACCAAAGACATGAACAGAAATGCCTGCGAAATATCCTTCAGCTGGAAAAAAACAAAAAACGATTAAAATTTCTCCATATCCAAATTTAAAAGTTTCAAAGCCAAGTCTGCAAGCTTCCATCTATCCAAACTTCCGCCCAAACCCGGTCTTTTTATAAGACTTTATAGTCAGTACATCATACAAAATATTCAGAAAGCAGGGTATCATAAATTGGTCATCACGCGAAACCATAGTGTTGCCATTTATTTTTCAAAACAATCTTTAAATAATATAGCAAAAAATTAATAGGGTAATTGTTAATTTAGAAAAGGTTAGATAAAAATTTAATTTTTTTTAATAAACTAGGGGGGGGGGGGGGTGTCCGCCACCCAACTCGCTACGCTCACCAACCCCCGCGTAATCGCTTTCCGACTCCATTCGGTATCACGAAGCAATCCCTAATTTCTAGACAAATTTAATTGTTTTGCGTTTCCATTCTGGATCTAAATAAATAATCATATAAATGTCCTATACTCTGAAATTTTCATTTTGTCGCCTTTTCTCCACCAACATATACTTGTAAAATTAGGGGAGACTAGGGAGGGTTGACCCACTTTTTACAAAATTATTTTATATTTTTTAAATATTGAACGTAGAATAAAGTTTTATATATCGTTTTATTTGTTATACAATCAGTTATGAAAATAAATTTGCTACATAAGCGTACTATAAAAGAAATTTGAAAAATGATTGATTTCAATCATGAGAAAATAATGGGTCAAGGCTCCCCACATACGGAAGGGTTGCCTCACTATATGGGTGGCTTGGCCAACTTTGTTCTATATCGAACCATTTGCGAAGAGAAATCAAATTTGTTTGAAAAAACGGAAAATAACTTAATACTACATGCTTTAATTATTTTTAAAAAATATTTTTGAAAATATGATGCTTAAACAAACCTGTTTAGACGCAATCGAAAGTCAGAGGAGAAAAATTTTGTTTTAAACAGGATTTTGTCTGATCAGGTATAATTGTACAGCAGGGAAAATGAAATTTTAACCTTTAAGACAATATTCTGTTAGAGACATGTCCCATTTTCATAGGGTTTCATGTATTATTATGTTCGAATTTATGAGTTACTGTCCCACTTTTTTCCTCATTGTCCTACTTTTTGTTACACTCGACCTGACAACTCTTGTTATCACATAGTTTGGCTTCGTCTTACTGTATTCATCCTGGAAAAATTTGTCTACATACCTTCCTAAAGTTTTTCGATCAATACTATGATCTTTTGAAACCGCATGAGCACTTAACTTATCATTAACATATTTTAACCCTTTCAGGAGTTAATTGGTACTTTCAATACTAAAATGTTGAAATAAATGACTGGCACCGGAATTTTAGAACAAAATTTTTTGAAAATGAAAAAAGGCTATATTTCACATACATATTAAATGTAAGATATTACCAAAATTCTCGTGCCGTTGTGGTGTTTGGGAATCAAAATTAATGAACATACCACTGCTCCTGAAAGGGTTAAGACTGCTGCTTTTATACTGTCTAGTTCTTTCTAGTCTTTTCCGCTGTTTCTATTTAAATATTGTAAGTAATATTCAAATGGAAAAAAAAGTTACTATCAACTTTCCCATTTATATTTCATTATTTTTTTTCTTGCAGTGGATCAGTTTTAAACATTTTCTTTTTCATCACCCCACTTTACTGTAACTTTACGGGATAAATATTTACATTCTTTTTATATATATTCATTAACCTTTAATTATGCACAGTGTATAATAAAACTATTTCCAAAACCACTTAATTAAGGCAGGCTTGAGCATCTGGTCAACTCTCCCTCACATTGACTGGGTCAAGCCTCCTCACATAGCCTTTTTCTACAGAAAAAAACATTGTTATGTTAAGCCTAACTGATTGTGCGATCTTTATGCCTGGAATAGAAGCTCGGTAATTCTGCATTACTTAAAACCTACTTACTTAAATTTCTATGATATATTTTATCTGAAAAAAGCTTACAAAATATTTTTTTTTTTTTTTTAACTCAGCTTTTAAGTTGAAAACGTCTCACAATTGATTTTTCTCACACCTGTTTCGATTATCTCTATGAAACAAAGACTGTTGTTTGAGCATTGCAGTAGCTTTTGTTGACATCTATTGATAAAACTCTGAAATTCTTTTAAATATGAAAACTGATGGGTGGGTTAAGCCTCCCGTATGGTCAACCCACCCCAGTCACCCCTATATGTATAGTGTTTTGGATATTTTAAATAGTTAGTGTTTGTGCTTAAAAATAATGTATATAATTCAGTTAAGCTCTATTCATAAGCTAATATTAGTTTTTCTTGCATTGAAATATCACAATTTGTGGATTTTCTGCAAGCAATTAAACCCTATTAGATTTCAATGGGAGTCTATGAAACTTGGCGAAATAGTGGAAATAGCGCCAAGTAGGCGTCACTTTTGGCGACTAATTTTGGACGCCTATATAGAAGGAAATTAATCTCACTACCACAAATTACCAGCAGTAATAGAATCATTTTTTTCACATCCAAATTCCACAATTTTGAAAGTATTATGCTTAAAAGTTAGATAATTTTTGTAAAAACAAATATGGAGGTGGATTTGGGAATTTAAAATAAAACAACTGTAATATTGGAAAGAGAAGAGGATTAGGATAAACTTTAGAAACGTGGATAGTCTATAAATAATCTTTAAAACCTAAAAATTAACCAGCATTGAAGCGTCATCATTTCCCAAATCATTAAGATGAGATTTATTGACATTGAATCTTTTTTCTTGTGACAAAAGCGAGATAGTCTGCTATTATTGACGTCAGATGATTTCTGATGAGAATGTAATAGGATGATCAAGTTTTTATTTTATATTAGAATATTGGATCTGTAATTTATGTCCCCCCCCCCCCCCGATATTGCACATATACTCTAAAGTGAAAGCTGAATTCACAGTCCTGTCATCATTTGTAACCTCTTGTAACTTGTGTTTTGATCGTGGAATGAAAATTAAATGTGTTTTCATTAAAGTAAATTTTCTGCTATGATACTACTTCAGTAGCTTTCTTTTGATGAAGCCACTTGATGCCACTTGATGTTTATGGTGAATTTTAAATCAGGATAAAAAATTTAACAAATGTGAATGCCACGATTTAAAAAAGTATGAAAAGCGACCATTATTAGGATAGGAGTGTGGCATGAACGGACATGGGTTGGTAGAGACACAGCGAACCGTATGACATATGGGAGTAGATGAGAATTTCTCGGAGCATGTGAAAAGGTATTCATGAAAGGGAATGAAACATTTTTTTCTGTTGATTTAATTAGATTGAATATTGCTGTCAGTGGAGTTGATAATGTTAAGAATGTTATCAATATTGTGAAAGGAGGCACCAATGGAGGTGAATGCGCCAACAATAGTCCAGGTTGGTTGGTTGGTTGGTTGATTTTTGACGGCCAATTATCTGCTCGAGGGATATAGGCCCAGGGGGGAGTGCCCTTCGTGGGGGTCTTTCTAAGGGAACCTAACCCGTATTAACGCTTGGAAATCCAAGGCTCGAAGAAAACCACGAAAACTCCGAACGATTAGGCCGACGGGCGCGATTGGGATCGAACCCAGCACCTCCCGTCTACCAGCTTCGAGAGCCAACAATAGTCCAGAATAGAAAAGATAATTTATTAAAGAATATGCATTCAGTTAACCCATTTAAAGATCGATGAGATTTGGTTGATTATGTATAAGATATTAGAGTATTTGTAAAAGCTACCTTGGAATGAAACAGAAACTTGTAACAGACATGTGCCAGTAACAGATAATCTGAATTTCAAAACATGAAAAATGAAATTCACGAATTCTCTTTTCTAGATAAAAGAAAGCACTACTCATAGTAACACTCATGAAAAATCATGTTTCATCAAAGGAGGCTACGGAGAAGGGAAATTATATATCAGTTTAGCAAAGACTAAGTAATTTTTTTATATTATGTATGTTAGCAGAAAGTAGAAGAGCAGATATTGGGGTCAGATATTTAGATAAGGTGTATGACGCAGTAGTTATGTTAGAAACTATTGGACCTAAAATATATATTACGTTTATATATTTTTGTAATGGCATAAAATCTTGTACAATTAGCAACTACAAGAGAAATACAAGATTTAATAAAATTCGAAAGTATTATTAGTAATTTGGACTAAATAACAGATTTGATTCGAGATAATTCTTGTGAGAAAATTTTACAAGACATAAGTATATCGACAGCCATTAAGTAAATTCTTCACGCAGGATGCATTTTATAAAGGATGATAATTTGTAAATATTTTTTTGTATATCGTTCTATACGCGTCTGATTTGCAATTGCTTAATTGAACATCTTAACAGATTCAGTATCTTAAAGTCATTAAATTTGTCAGGGTCAACAATCCTTCCATTGTTCATACTACTCTGCACTATATTGCCATTAATGACCGGCAATTTTTAATTTTAAACATTTTGTTGAATATTTTAAAATATACTTGTCAGATTCTTCTGGAATTTCAGGATTAAAAAGAACAGGTATAACTTCCTATTTCGCAATGTCGATTTGATAAGGGGGCCCAACAAAAATCAAAGAAATAAAATAATACTTGGGATCACGCTGTAAAATGAAATGCACGAAATGATCTATCGCTACCGACTATATATAAACAGACATTGTGAAATATTTGTATTCTTTTGTGTAAGAATAGCACGTATATTAATAGAGATATAGCGATTTATTTAAAAAAATTAAATAATTCTTGCATGTTTTCTGCTTATAACATACAGGGCTTTCAACCAACGACTATTTCAGAAAAATTGACAAAATATAGTAGAAACAATATAGTGCAATTGGAGTATAAATATATTAAATATTATAGGAAATATCTGCAGTTGTATGAAATAATTTTTATCTGCGCATGCGCGAACAATAACAAGGATCATTTTACATAATTTAATAGTCAACTCTATGGAGCAACTTATTAAAAACAAATCTAATCAAATATCGTAAAAATTAAGAAAGATATTGGCGTTAGAATGATCACATTTGTAGTTGTTCTCTAAAAGCAGCTGAATGATAAGGGATTTTACACAAATAGTCATTTTTAATTTTAATTTTTTTTTTCATTTTTTATTGATGTTTTAGATCTTCTCTAATAACCACCAGAACGAGCCTATACCATGATCAAAAGAAGTATCAAAATCGAAGCATTTTTTCAAAATCTACTCGTTGATAGTCACTAAATACTAACTTTTTTCTGAAAGTCAGTTAATAAAAAATGACAATTTGTGTAAAATCCCTTATCATTCAGCTGCTTTTAGAGAATAACTAAAATTTTGGTTACTCTAATGCCGATATCTTTCTGAATTTTTACGATAGTTGACTAGATTTTTTTAATAAGTTGATCCATATAGTTGACTATTAAATTATGTAAAATAACCTTGTTATCGTTCTTGCATGCGCAGATAAAAATTATTTCATACAATTGCTCATATTTCATAAAATATTTAATATATTAATATTTTAATTGCACTATATTATTTCTAATATATTTTGTCATTTTTTCTGAAATCGGTGTTAAATTTGGTTGAAAACCCTTTATGTTATAATAAAAAAACATGCAAGAATTTTTTAATTTTTTTTAAATAAATCGCTATATCTCTATTAATATACGTGCTATTCTTACACAAAAGAATACACATATTGCAAAATGTCTGTTTATTTACATTCAGTAGCGATAGATCATTTCGTGCATTTTATTTTACAGGGTGACTCCAAGTATTATTTTACTTCTTTGATTTTTTGTTGGCCCCTAATTAGCCCCGTTATCAAATAGACATTGCTAAATACGAGGTCATACCTGTACTTTTTAATCCTGAAATTCCAAAAGAATCTGACAAGTACATTTCTAAATATTTGACAAAATGTCTAAAATTGAAAATTGCCCGTCATTAATGGCAATATAGTGTATTTTAAATACATCTTCCCAGTTCATCATATACTGCCATTATTTTTTCTTTTCAATATTAGCAACTTCTGAACCTTTCCAAACTCTGCCTTCCGATTTCTAAAATTCTTACACAATTTGATTTCAAAATAATTTTTACTCCTGACAATAATTTTTTTTCTTTGCAAAATGAAAGACACTATTGAGATTCTGACTTCTAAGGTATTTATTGTATTACTTTTCAGTGTGGTTTTTTTTATTTTAAAGCAACAAAAGGTGGTTTAAAACGGAGAAATAAAGACACAGGCAATATGATCGAAAAAAAAAAAAAAACAGGGCACTAACCGATCGGCCTAGGCAAATCATTGCTGAGATATGAACCAGAGCTTTAAGTTAAACTCAGCAACTGTTATTTCTAAACCCACATATTCTCGTACACTGGAATTGAACATTCTTGAAGCATTTCAAATTTATAATGATCATAAAAACGTTGTAAAATGCATTTCAGCCACATTGTTACATAGTTTCAAATATTATATATATCTATTTTCTTAATTTGCCCATCTGCTTGTCTAATGGTTAGATTTCCGTCTACTAGATAAAATGTGGTATCAAATCTTGAGTCTGGCATGAATGTATTTAGTGTTTACCAATTCAAATTCAAACGGAGGTTTAGATCCTCTGTTTACGCCTCATGTGAAAATGATGACCGTAGATCCTGTAAACAACCTAACAACCTTTAAATAATTTATATTAATATTCTGCAATATGATAAATTATAATGCTTAAAAAGCTCTTTTATATGCCTATCCTATACAGCGCCAAGTTTTACATTCATTTTTAGGATAAATAATACCTTATAAATATACAGCCACACTTTTTTTGTAAACAAGGCGAAAATGAAAAAAAAAATGTTTAATCATACTATTTTTTTTTCTTAACGATTCACGTATGTTCGTTCCGTAATAAATGAAAAAGGTATACTGATTGCTTAACAAATACATGAAAATAAAAGAATTTGATTTACATTCAATATCGTGAAATAGAAAGAAAACAGATGTGACATGGAACGCAATGTATGAATTATTTCACAAGCAAATACTTTTTTCTCTTTTCTCTATTTATTTCCGTATATATGCTTGTTGTGTTTTCGTTATCTGCCCCATATTTACACAAAATTTATTTCGATACATTCCTAAAAATATATGAGGAATTTAAACAAGATGAACAATCCGTAGTAAAAAAAAAATCATGCGTTTACTGTATTTCAGTTTTTTCTTTTTTCTTTTTTTTTTCTTTTTTTTTAATACTACTTATAAACATCTGTGAAATGTAACAGACTGAACAATATTTTTTTTTCAAACCTAAAGCTTCTTTGGAGATAATCACTTCACCAAAAAATATTATGAAAAGAACGCCTATAATACAATTAAATTATTATATATGTCGTAGGCTAATTGAGAAATCAGTTTGCAAAGAGCCTGGCTAATTGGACAATCATCTTCCCTTTTCCAATCAGCCTGACATTTTTCAGGCTCATTACAAAGAACCTGCGCAACTTTAGGTAATTGGAAAATGGTCATTTGTTTCTCAATCAGCCTGATATTTTTCAGGGTTATTGCAAAAAGCCTGTGGAATGTTAGCCTAATTGACAATTATCCAGTTATTTCTCCATGAACTTGATTTTTTTTTCAGGCTCATTGCAATGAGCAAATGCAGTTTTAGTTAATTATAAAATGGCACAAAATGACCACGATGACCACGTATTTGCACATACAGCTTAGTTTCATCTAGATGTATTCCAATATGTCCCAAAATATGTTCCAAAAGCTAGTGAATGTTTATGACTTTTAGTATTAAAAAACATGGAAGGAAATTTAAAATGATTATAAAAATGTATAAAGAAGCTGTCATTGAGAGATTTCATTAACGCACCTGAGTGTCTACGATTAAAGAATACTATAAGTTCCGCAACATAAATAACGGCTCAAATAACTTTATTTCATGCCAGAATTTTATTTAATAAAATTCAACTTATTTCCTATTAGTACTTATTTGACATTATTTATTAAGTAAAGTTTCTAGTTTAGAACGCATTTATTTTAGCAGCGGCTTGTACGCAAGTAATTAAGTTACTTCATTTTTAATTTAACCGTACATTTTTCGCAAACGCCCCATGCAGACAATCAACAAAATTTGCAGATGGAGCACATTTTTTTATGTTTTCTCAGAAATACATAGAACAGATTGGGATGTAAAATGATATTATTTATAGAATTTATGTAAGAAAAATTTATGTATTAACGGAATCCGCAGATGATGTTAGTGTTTCCAGGACATTAAGTAGAGAAAATTGTTGATTATGAAAATAACTATAAAAAATACATAAGAAAAATCTTGCAATAATGAAATCTGCAGATGTGTAAGATTTTTAATGTTTTGTGTGGCTAGTTTTATTCAGAGTTCATGCTTCTTTATGCAATTCTGAAAAATCACCAAAAATTTACCTCATCTGCAAATTTTGTTGACGCAGCTATTTTACATTATATATAATTTTTTATAATCTTTTTCATCAAGCAACACATTTTTAATAAGTACACCGGAGAAAACTTTATATTTTTATAAAACTTTTAAAATTTACCTCAACAGCACCTGCTCTCTAGTAATACAGCAATTTTCTTATATATGTTTTTTAATAATCTTAATTAAGCAGCATCTTTTCTATACGTAATGCTAACCGAATATCAAAATATGCCTCATCTGCAGATTTTATACATACAAATTCTTTCTTATATATGTTTTATAAGTATTTTCATTCAGCAGTCCATATCCTCTATATAAAGCTAGGAAAACAATAAAAATCTGGCTCATCTGCAAATTTCATTACTGCAGAGATTATCTAATATATTTTTTTATAATAAATTTGAATAGCAACCGATCTTCCCTACGTGATGTAAAGGAAAAAAATAAAAGATTTGCCTCATTTGTAGATTTCATCGAGATAGCAATTTCTCTTATTTAAGTTTTATAGTTATTTTAATTCAGCAACCACTCTTGTCTACGAGATGCCGATAAACATTAAAAATCAGTTTCATTTGCAGATTTCATTATTGCAGAAATTATTTTGATTTGTAACCTATATTCTCTACGTAATCTTAGAAGAAAATTCATGAAATATCTGCCTTATCTGCAGATTTTATTGATATAAGAATTTTCTTATATAAGTTTAAAAATTATTTTCATTCATGAACCTGTATTATCTGTAATGCTGGGAAACCATTAAAAATTGCATCATTCATTGATTTCAATATAGTAGAAATTTTTATATATACCTATTTTTTATAATTATTTTCATTAGTAACCTATATCTTCTCTAGGTAATGTTGTAAAAAAATAATGATCGTTCTCATCTTCAGATTTTATTGATACATCATTTTTTCTTATCCATGTTTTATAATTATTTTCATTGAGCATCTTCTATACGTAATTCTAGGAAAATATTAAAAACCTACCTTATCTATTGATTGTATTGATATGTACGAAAAAAATAATATTACATAATAATAAAAAGTGTAAGCGAAAAAAAAACAAAAAAAAAACAAAAAAAAAAAACACATTAAAATAAATCTTTGAAAAACACTCGAATTAATGACTAATTATCTGTCAATAAGACAGGTTTCTTATACTTTTTAATAAGCATTTAAGTTCCTCCTTCTGTTTTGTATACGAAATTAACGCTTAAACATTCACTACCTCTGACATATTGGCATAAAATTTGATGAATCTAGGCTATTTAGGCAAACGCGTGATCATCGGTCGTTTTAGGTAATTTTTTCATAAACCTAATATGCCAATTGCAATGAGTCTGATAAAACGTGAAGCTGATTAAGAAATTAAATGCATAATTTCCAAATTGTCTAACTCTCCACAATCTCACTGCAATAAACCTGAAAATATATCAGGTTGATTGAGAAACAAATGAGCATTTTCCAATTAGCCTAAAGCTGCTTAGCCTCTTTTCAAGAAGCCTGAAACATATCAGGCTAATTGAAAGAAGGAGGATGATTCTCCTACTAACAGGCCTTTTCGTAAACAGCATAGGCTCTTTGAAAAGAGCCGGATTTCAAAATTAGCCTACGTTATATACATGAAGCAGGTTTTTAAAATGTTATTTTAAGAAATTGCACTATTATTACTATATTAAATTGTAAAGAAGTAACTTATAATTTAAATAATTTTTATTTGTCTTATTATGTTTTTATATCCAAAAAATTATTAATTTTTTTTTCTCCCAAAAAAGAATCCTTCAATATTTCAAAAGAGAAAAATATATTATTTAAATTCAGGGTTCAGTTTTCTATATAAAAGAAGGGGAAAGTGAAAATAGATCGATTTTTCTTTTCGTTTCATTTTATTTATGTTTCCTTGAAGTAGTGTGTTGCATAATAAAAGGAAAAGTGTTACATAATAAAGTTACTTAGTAAAATCTTAAAAATTGAAAATATAATTTAATTTCTATGAAACAGGTTAAAATTGTAAAAAAATAAAGCTAATGTCTATTACATAGCGTTTTATGCATTTTTTCGTTAAGAAATGGATTCTTTTACATTTCAATAGCCCCCGATATGCTATTTCTTTCGGTCAGCAATTAAAGTGTAGTCTCTATAAAATAACGTTCCATTATATAAGCCGGCCGTAAAACAAAGCAGCTGTTCATTGTACGAGATAAACTAAGAGTACAATTTTTTTAAACTTTTAGGAATAGCACATTTTAAATTTTTATACCGTCGTAAAAGGAAAAAAGTACATTTAAATGCACTTTATTTGAAAACTGAATCTCAATTTATTTTCGATATATTTATTTTTTAATAGTTTTCACCGATTTTTTTTTGTTAATGTTGCAAACTGAAGTACTCCATTTCTGTAGAAAATAAAGGAAAAATAGTTGGAAAATAGACTATTATATCTTTTTGTAGTCCTTTTCCCATAATAACAGAAATAAATTAATTAAAATACGTGCTATTTTGAAGAAATATAAATGAATGATTTCTGTTAAAGCATGGAGCTATTATAAACTATATTTATTTTTAAGTATCTATATTAAAGTTACAAATAAATAAAGGCATATGAATCATTAGATAGCCGATTTTTTTTTGTTCTTGTATTTTGAATGACGACATGACTTTTTGATGGAATTGTTTATTATTCTTCTATAGTGACGTCATATGCATATTTTTCTGTAGATGTTGTTTAAGACCGGATCATGAATGTGGAATTCTGGAGCGGATGCGAAAGACATCCTTTTATATAAAATGAAAGCTTCTGCTTTAAGTTTTAAAACTGAAATATGTTTTGTACTGTCTGTATTTTTATACATACATTTTTTATTTCATTGGGGGCGACATTGAATTCTGAAAAAAGCGGAATTCCTGTTTTATAGCATTTTTTTATGTATCTGTGACTGTTGAGTTTTCGATAACAGTCACGTGTTTACATAAAATCCATTTCAGTTCATTCATAAAAATATATTGTATGTAGAACTAAGTTATTTGTCAACATTTCATTGGATATAAAATATTTCATACATTATATTCGGTTTATTTGTCAAAATATCTTAGATGAAATCTGTAACTTTTTTTTATTTTACATTATATCTAAGGAATCAAAAAGAATTTTAATAGACCATAATTCTTCTAAAACTTGCTACACATGTAACAAATATAGGGTTGAGGAAGAAAGTAATTTCGTTTTTTTTTTCATGTTTTTCAAAGCGTATTTATTCATATACATTTCAAACACCAATCAATAATATATGTGCCGTTTTGATCAATGGCCTTTTCCCACTTTTCTCGTAAAACCATAACTCCGTCACTTCTGAGATTTCTGGGCAAAACACTTAAGCAAGTGATTTTAAGAAGCCTCGTTTGAAGCCAGCTTTACACCATTAAGAGAGTTCTGCAGAGACCAAAACAAATGCTAGTCGGATGGGGCTATATGATGGATGCATCAAAACTTCCCAGTCAAGCTCTCTTAATTTTTTCCGAGTCACTAATGATGTGTTTGGTATGGTGTTGTCGTGATAGAAGACAACGCCTGTCCTATTGATTAGTTCTGGCGTTTTTTAATCGTCTGCTACAATCACATTAGTTGTTGACAACAGAGAGTCAAATTAATGATTTGCTAGGTTCGAGTGGTCCATGAAGAACAATTCCTTTCCAATTCCACCATACACTCAGCATTATCTTCATTGGCATCTATCCGGGCTTTGCCACAGTTTGTGAAGCTTCTCAGGGCTTCGACCACGATCGTTTGCGCACATTATTGTCGTACGTGAACCATTTTTCTTCGGTCGTAATCATTCTTTTCAAAAATTGTTCGATTTTGTTTCGTTTCAGCAGCGGTTCTCAAATGGAAAATCGGTCCCTTAAATTGTTCACTGTTAATTCTTGTGGAACCTAAATTTCGAGTTTCTTTTGGCATCCACTCTAATGTAAATGATTCAAAACTGTTTTCGGTCGATGTTTACTTCTATAGCGATGTCGCAAGAAGAAACATGTTGGTCGATCATTATTGTTTAAGAATTTCATTGACCTTTTCAACGATTGGCTAGCCAGGGCGAGGTTCATTTTTAACATCAAAATTTTCGGAACGTAAACGAGAAAACCAATTCTGACACTGGCATTCACTTAAGCATTCATCATTATAAGCACCACATAATTTTCGATGACTCTGTACTACATTTTTCCCTTTAAAGCAAAATATGACGAAAATGACCCTCTGGAATCTCCATTTTCAAAGCGCTATAACTTTTGACTGAGTAAACACATGACGCTACCTTTATATCTATCATGCTCTATGGACTGTTACCTTTCAAACGCTCTATCTTATGGCTTCACTGAATAAGTATTACTAGGTATATACGACTTTAAAACCATCTATTGGGGAAAAAAAGAAATTATTTCTTCCTCAACCCAATGTATATAATAAAATTATGACTTATACAGACACACAATATCAATTATTTCAGAAATCCCTCACCCATAAAAAGGCTATCATAAATTTAAATTATTAAATATATCAGAATTATTTCAAAAGGATTCATAATTTTTTTGTATTCTTATTACTCCTTATAAATACGGATACAGGAACTTGTTAACTTTAAAAATTCTTCAGAAAAAGTAAATACAGAAATTTTCCACATACGAATAATAATATTAATTAAATTTATAGTTAAATAGCTATATAAAAGAGAGAGAAAAGTAAAAATACTTCATTGCGAAAATCATTTTGACTGTGCTCACATTCTTTTCTACCTACTATGATTCACATAAGTGTGTTTCACAAGAAAAGGAAAAGTGAATTTATTACTTTAACAAGTGCTTGGAAATGCAACATAGAATTTGATTTGTTTAGATGCTCCAGAAATAAAATAAAAAAACAAACATATGTGACATAGAATTCTTTGCATTGATTTTGTGGCAAATAGTTTTTTGCGTTTTGTACATGTACCTGTTTAGGTTTCGATAGATATCACATATTTACGCAGACTTTTATTATACATTACATTGACTTTTATTACGCAGAACTATTTATTACAGTACAACGATAAAAGTATATGAAATCTGGTAATCAATTATTTAAAGTATTTCAAATCAACAAAAGGTCATTTGATCTGTAAAATAACGATCTGTTTTTTTTTTTTTTTTTTTTTTTTTTTTTTTTTTTTTTTTTTTGCTGGAGTAGTATATTTTTATTACCGTTTTAATTCTTTTAATTTAACATCATTTGTGCGGAAAACGAAAGTGATTTAAACAATTTATCTTATATCCATTTGAACTTGTTCACACATAACAAAAAAAAGTAACCCGTATAGAACGAAACATAGAAATAAGAAAATAACAAAATGTACTTTGTAATTTTATTTATTTAAATAGATATTGTTTTATAAAACTAGTGAGCTCTGCCCCCTACGAGTTACGCTCGCCAACACCCATTCAGACACCGAAAACTTTAAAAGCACGCTAATTTGTTTGGCTTTTAAAAAGATTCTGAAATATATATATATATATATATATATATATATATAATAAATAAATAAATAAAGTGGCGATCTCTCTGTTAACGGGGTATTTTTGTTCTTCATTAAATCAGATCAGTGAAAAATTTAAAAATAAGCTAATATAAAATTAATTAAGTAACCAGTGTCTTTGTTTCCCGGTATTTTTTAACAACGCTTTAAAAAATTCTTTTAAATAAGGCATTTTGAATGCATCATTTTAAATCTGAAGTAATTTTAACCAAAACTTTCTTTCTGATTTTAATATTCACGTGAAAATACTTTTGTTGTTAGAAAGGAAAAATTATTTGCGCTTCCTCAGAATTCACGACAATAGTTTAAAAGATTATCTCAAAAATGTCTTGAAATAAATGTCTCGCACAAAAATATTTTTAAATTTAAACTGTTTGCCAATATTGTTGTTTGGCCATTTTAAATATGGCGTAATTTTCTCCATCAACAAATTTAACGTATATTAATTACTTTATTATTTTACAATTTTCTTTCTGTTTTAAAATTCACATGTAAATATAGTTTTTAAGACGAAATTTTCAATATTTTCCTGCTTTTAATATGTAATTATTTAATTCTCATTTGAAAGTTTTTTCGTTTATAATAGTCACGTGTAAATAAATTGTTAATTCGAACGAAATATTATTCTTTTCACTGTTAAAAAAATTGGCAACAATTTAAAATAATACCCCTATCTAAAAATGTAAAACATATGTCTCAAAATGCTGAAAATTTGCATTTAAAATGGAAATAAGTCCTCAAAAAATGAGTCAAATTAAAAAAATAAATAAATAAATGCAGTCTGCACACCGAGAATGCCTCATGCATATCCCCAGAAAAAAAAAAAAAAATCCATTATTATGTATAGTTCTTGCTACCATAAAACTTTTTTAAGTGGAACGATTTTGACCAAATTTAACATTAAATATCTCTTAAAATATGAATGAGTTTGATTTAAAAACTGTCTATTTCAGCATGTTTATCAAACATTTCTCTATAATACCAGCGATTTTCATATTTTTGTATTCAGTAGTTTTCTTTATACTAACGACAAAAGACCCCCGGTCAACAACAATCAAAAAAATTGAAAACCGGTGGCAGTGACAACGTTAGTTACAATTTTTTTTTAGAATAGAGAGATAATTCATATTTAAATTTTGTAGAAATATGATTTTAAAATAACATATCCCTATTATTTTTACTACTAAAATAAATCGGTCTGTCTAAGTGTGTGTTGGCGATGGTTAGCAAAATCATCTTGCGTAGAAATCTGAAAATTTTGATAAGAATAGTCGAAGCCAGGTTCAAGTGCACTCAACATTCAAAACATTATTTTTTTAATACACACAACATTATTTTTTTTTATAATTAACTGGGCTATTAATTAAAAGCTTATCATAAAAGCAAATTATACAAAAATTTTAATTTCTTAACCACTTGAAATTGATTAAAACTTTGTACTACTCATAAATCATGTGGCGGGAAATTTTCGATATACAGCGTGGTTATAATTAAAGGTACCCTGTTTAGACGTAGGTAAAGTCTGCTCTAGTTGGCAGATATTGATGAAAGCTGGAAAATAAGTTATATGAACTATGGGGAAATAATATCTCTTAAAAAAAAAAAAAAAAAAAAAAAAAAAAAAGTTCAAATTTCGACCAATAGATGGCGGTTTTCATCTACGAGAAAGGACTTTATGCAAATTTGGAGTGGTTTAAAAAGACGGTACTCACTGCCGTAAAGTCATTCTGCACCGAGCCGTTACAGAAGAAGGAGCGAGCGTTACTGGTGAAGTTGGTTTATCAGAACAGCAGTAATTTGTCAATTGATCTGCGAGAATATTGACGCTTGAAATGCTTACGAAAAGAACGAATATTGAGGCAGGTTTTTAAAAAGATGATGTTTAAATTCGAAGGGGCTGAGGAGCTGGGAGTGCTGCAAAGTAGGGGATGGAAACGGATTTCAAATGAAACGGCCGAAGAAATCGCTCTTGCCGTGGTCGAAACAGAGTCCGGATCCCAATATTCTTCGACAAGTGTTCGAGCGGTGTCACGTGAGTTGTTTACCCCTGGGTCTACAGTATCGATCCATTATAAAGTGGTAACCATACAAGATTCACGTTGTGCAAGCGCTGAACCCTGTAGACCCGGGCACATGAATTCAATTTGCGGGGATATTTTTGGCCAGAATAGCCGTTGAGAATGAGAATGCATGGCCTTGGAACATTTTGTGGTCGGACGAGGCGCATTTTTATCTTAGATGGAGCAGCAGTGAATACACAGAACTATCGCGTATGAGGTACTGCAAGTCCTAATATTGCGCGTAAACAGGCTTTGCACCTTGAGTACTTTACTGTATGTAAGCTTAACGGGTAATTTCATTCGTGGTCCATTTTTATTTAGAAGAACACTCCTTAGGGTACTAAAAGGTGTTGCATTACGGGTACCCATTACCGAGACCACCTTCAGCAGTAGGTCATTTCATCAAGAGTAGGTCATTCCATCATCCATTACAAGAGCAAAAGTGTTTAGAGACAACCGTATTTATGCAAGATGGTGCACCACCTCACATAGCCCGAGTAGTGACGGCACTGCTTCGTGCCCACTTTGGAGATGATTGGGTAATTTCGAGAAGTTTTCCGACAACCTGGCCTCCTCGTTCTGTGGACCTGAATCCCTGTGACTTCCGATTGTGGGGATTCCTGAAAGATCTTGTGTATTGAGGAAACATACGGACTCTGCCTGATTTGAAAGCAAGCATAACTCGTCATGTTGCTGTAATTGATCGAGAAACCCTTCGTGCTACTATTGAACACGCTATAATACGTTTTAAACATGTGCTTGACGCAAATGAATTGCACATTGAACATATCCTGTAGATAAAACCCTTTTTGTTTTTCCAGTTTGAGGTTTTTGATCTTCATGCGCCTCCTTCTCACCTGGTGGTCGAAATTTGAAGTATTTATTTTATTGCAGATTTCATTTCCCCATGGTCCATATAACTTATATTCCAAGTTTCAACGAGATCTGTCAACCAGAGCGTACTCTACTTACGTCTAAACAGGGTAACTTTAATTATAACCACCCTGTATATGTAAAGTAGAAGAAAATTAGGTGGAATTTAAAATTAACGAAGGATATTCTTTCATCCACTATGAAATAATGGTTCTCAATGTGGGACGGACCAAGGGTAATGTGACTTTTTGAAGGATTAATTCCAAATTTGTCATTCAAGCATTCTCTTTTTTGGAAAATAATGTTGCGGACTAAGTCTAAAAGTAATACTTGCAAATATTTATAATAAAATAAAATAATTCGGTTTTTCCTTTGAATTTTAAAACAGTTCCAAATGAAAAGTTTAAAATAGAAACTATACCATAATAATTATACCACCAATCATTATAAAGGATTGTACTCCACCCCGACCTCTTGCATCACATAAAAAAAATTCTTATTGTATTTTACAATTTTTCTCACCTTTTTCAATTATTTATTGTATGAGCTTCCCTCTGTGGCAATTGAAGTAACTATATGTGAAACTAGTTAAGGATATATCTAAATCTAATTCTCTTGAACATATTTCAACTGCAATAACTTGAAATATCTAAACAAGATACTACCATCGTTATAAAATTTTGAAATCTTAAATTGCATACAAAATTAAATGGGTAAAAATCTATGTCTCTAGTGCAGTCTTCTTATGCAGTAAAAAAGTATGACATATACATTTTGAAATTTAAAAGGACTTCAAACATTGTGTGAAGATAAAAATACAGACCATATAACATTGAATTCATTGTTTAACATTGAAGTAAGTTGGAAAGGACAAAGAAACTCTTTTTGGAATATAATACGTCTAATGAAATAGCCTTATTGCATTTGTCGGATTATGTTAAAGACACACTTCAACCCTTTGATAAGTTAAAAAATGTGAAATGTGATAATTATTGTTAATGCCCTCTGAGGAGTGCTCCGTATGAATAGAGATTTCATTTAAAATAATAAGAAATACAATGTTATAGTGTGTGTGTATGATGATGAATCGTGATAAGATGATTTGGTGGGGCGTGACCATTAAAAGATTGTTAGCTACAGCTGTAAAAGAAGACAAATAATTATGTTCTTAGAAAATTCTTTTTTTGTCACACTGGCTACTATGTTGTGTTATTTATGACTGATATGATGACTTGCAATAATGAAATCTGCAGATGTGTAAGATTTTTAATGTTTTGTGTGGCTAGTTTTATTCAGAGTTCATGCTTCTTTATGCAATTCTGAAAAATCACCAAAAATTTACCTCATCTGCAAATTTTGTTGACGCAGCTATTTTACATTATATATAATTTTTTATAATCTTTTTCATCAAGCAACACATTTTTAATAAGTACACCGGAGAAAACTTTATATTTTTATAAAACTTTTAAAATTTACCTCAACAGCACCTGCTCTCTAGTAATACAGCAATTTTCTTATATATGTTTTTTAATAATCTTAATTAAGCAGCATCTTTTCTATACGTAATGCTAACCGAATATCAAAATATGCCTCATCTGCAGATTTTATACATACAAATTCTTTCTTATATATGTTTTATAAGTATTTTCATTCAGCAGTCCATATCCTCTATATAAAGCTAGGAAAACAATAAAAATCTGGCTCATCTGCAAATTTCATTACTGCAGAGATTATCTAATATATTTTTTTATAATAAATTTGAATAGCAACCGATCTTCCCTACGTGATGTAAAGGAAAAAAATAAAAGATTTGCCTCATTTGTAGATTTCATCGAGATAGCAATTTCTCTTATTTAAGTTTTATAGTTATTTTAATTCAGCAACCACTCTTGTCTACGAGATGCCGATAAACATTAAAAATCAGTTTCATTTGCAGATTTCATTATTGCAGAAATTATTTTGATTTGTAACCTATATTCTCTACGTAATCTTAGAAGAAAATTCATGAAATATCTGCCTTATCTGCAGATTTTATTGATATAAGAATTTTCTTATATAAGTTTAAAAATTATTTTCATTCATGAACCTGTATTATCTGTAATGCTGGGAAACCATTAAAAATTGCATCATTCATTGATTTCAATATAGTAGAAATTTTTATATATACCTATTTTTTATAATTATTTTCATTAGTAACCTATATCTTCTCTAGGTAATGTTGTAAAAAAATAATGATCGTTCTCATCTTCAGATTTTATTGATACATCATTTTTTCTTATCCATGTTTTATAATTATTTTCATTGAGCATCTTCTATACGTAATTCTAGGAAAATATTAAAAACCTACCTTATCTATTGATTGTATTGATATGTACGAAAAAATTAATATTACATAATAATAAAAAGTGTAAGCGAAAAAAAACAAAAAAAAAAAAACAAAAAAAAAACACATTAAAATAAATCTTTGAAAAACACTCGAATTAATGACTAATTATCTGTCAATAAGACAGGTTTCTTATACTTTTTAATAAGCATTTAAGTTCCTCCTTCTGTTTTGTATACGAAATTAACGCTTAAACATTCACTACCTCTGACATATTGGCATAAAATTTGATGAATCTAGGCTATTTAGGCAAACGCGTGATCATCGGTCGTTTTAGGTAATTTTTTAATAAACCTAATATGCCAATTGCAATGAGTCTGATAAAACGTGAAGCTGATTAAGAAATTAAATGCATAATTTCCAAATTGTCTAACTCTCCACAATCTCACTGCAATAAACCTGAAAATATATCAGGTTGATTGAGAAACAAATAAGCATTTTCCAATTAGCCTAAAGCTGCTTAGCCTCTTTTCAAGAAGCCTGAAACATATCAGGCTAATTGAAAGAAGGAGGATGATTCTCCTACTAACAGGCCTTTTCGTAAACAGCATAGGCTCTTTGAAAAGAGCCGGATTTCAAAATTAGCCTACGTTATATACATGAAGAAGGTTTTTAAAATGTTATTTTAAGAAATTGCACTATTATTACTATATTAAATTGTAAAGAAGTAACTTATAATTTAAATAATTTTTATTTGTCTTATTATGTTTTTATATCCAAAAAATTATTAATTTTTTTTTTCTCCCAAAAAAGAATCCTTCAATATTTCAAAAGAGAAAAATATATTATTTAAATTCAGGGTTCAGTTTTCTATATAAAAGAAGGGGAAAGTGAAAATAGATCGATTTTTCTTTTCGTTTCATTTTATTTATGTTTCCTTGAAGTAGTGTGTTGCATAATAAAAGGAAAAGTGTTACATAATAAAGTTACTTAGCAAAATCTTAAAAATTGAAAATATAATTTAATTTCTATGAAACAGGTTAAAATTGTAAAAAAATAAAGCTAATGTCTATTACATAGCGTTTTATGCATTTTTTCGTTAAGAAATGGATTCTTTTACATTTCAATAGCCCCCGATATGCTATTTCTTTCGGTCAGCAATTAAAGTGTAGTCTCTATAAAATAACGTTCCATTATATAAGCCGGCCGTAAAACAAAGCAGCTGTTCATTGTACGAGATAAACTAAGAGTACAATTTTTTAAAACTTTTAGGAATAGCACATTTTAAATTTTTATACCGTCGTAAAAGGAAAAAAGTACATTTAAATGCACTTTATTTGAAAACTGAATCTCAATTTATTTTCGATATATTTATTTTTTAATAGTTTTCACCGATTTTTTTTTGTTAATGTTGCAAACTGAAGTACTCCATTTCTGTAGAAAATAAAGGAAAAATAGTTGGAAAATAGACTATTATATCTTTTTGTAGTCCTTTTCCCATAATAACAGAAATAAATTAATTAAAATACGTGCTATTTTGAAGAAATATAAATGAATGATTTCTGTTAAAGCATGGAGCTATTATAAACTATATTTATTTTTAAGTATCTATATTAAAGTTACAAATAAATAAAGGCATATGAATCATTAGATAGCCGATTTTTTTTGTTCTTGTATTTTGAATGACGACATGACTTTTTGATGGAATTGTTTATTATTCTTCTATAGTGACGTCATATGCATATTTTTCTGTAGATGTTGTTTAAGACCGGATCATGAATGTGGAATTCTGGAGCGGATGCGAAAGACATCCTTTTATATAAAATGAAAGCTTCTGCTTTAAGTTTTAAAACTGAAATATGTTTTGTACTGTCTGTATTTTTATACATACATTTTTTATTTCATTGGGGGCGACATTGAATTCTGAAAAAAGCGGAATTCCTGTTTTATAGCATTTTTTTATGTATCTGTGACTGTTGAGTTTTCGATAACAGTCACGTGTTTACATAAAATCCATTTCAGTTCATTCATAAAAATATATTGTATGTAGAACTAAGTTATTTGTCAACATTTCATTGGATATAAAATATTTCATACATTATATTCGGTTTATTTGTCAAAATATCTTAGATGAAATCTGTAACTTTTTTTTATTTTACATTATATCTAAGGAATCAAAAAGAATTTTAATAGACCATAATTCTTCTAAAACTTGCTACACATGTAACAAATATAGGGTTGAGGAAGAAAGTAATTTCGTTTTTTTTTTCATGTTTTTCAAAGCGTATTTATTCATATACATTTCAAACACCAATCAATAATATATGTGCCGTTTTGATCAATGGCCTTTTCCCACTTTTCTCGTAAAACCATAACTCCGTCACTTCTGAGATTTCTGGGCAAAAAACTTAAGCAAGTGATTTTAAGAAGCCTCGTTTGAAGCCAGCTTTACACCATTAAGAGAGTTCTGCAGAGACCAAAACAAATGGTAGTCGGATGGGGCTATATGATGGATGCATCAAAACTTCCCAGTCAAGCTCTCTTAATTTTCTCCGAGTCACTAATGATGTGTTTGGTATGGTGTTGTCGTGATAGAAGACAACGCCTGTCCTATTGATTAGTTCTGGCGTTTTTTAATCGTCTGCTACAATCACATTAGTTGTTGACAACAGAGAGTCAAATTAATGATTTGCTAGGTTCGAGTGGTCCATGAAGAACAATTCCTTTCCAATTCCACCATACACTCAGCATTATCTTCATTGGCATCTATCCGGGCTTTGCCACAGTTTGTGAAGCTTCTCAGGGCTTCGACCACGATCGTTTGCGCACATTATTGTCGTACGTGAACCATTTTTCTTCGGTCGTAATCATTCTTTTCAAAAATTGTTCGATTTTGTTTCGTTTCAGCAGCGATTCTCAAATGGAAAATCGGTCCCTTAAATTGTCCACTGTTAATTCTTGTGGAACCTAAATTTCGAGTTTCTTTTGGCATCCACTCTAATGTAAATGATTCAAAACTGTTTTCGGTCGATGTTTACTTCTATAGCGATGTCGCAAGAAGAAACATGTTGGTCGATCATTATTGCTTAAGAATTTCATTGACCTTTTCAACGATTGGCTAGCCAGGGCGAGGTTCATTTTTAACATCAAAATTTTCGGAACGTAAACGAGAAAACCAATTCTGACACTGGCATTCACTTAAGCATTCATCATTATAAGCACCACATAATTTTCGATGACTCTGTACAACATTTTTCCCTTTAAAGCAAAATATGACGAAAATGACCCTCTGGAATCTCCATTTTCAAAGCGCTATAACTTTTGACTGAGTAAACACATGACGCTACCTTTATATCTATCATGCTCTATGGACTGTTACCTTTCAAACGCTCTATCTTATGGCTTCACTGAATAAGTATTACTAGGTATATACGACTTTAAAACCATCTATTGGGGAAAAAAAGAAATTATTTCTTCCTCAACCCAATGTATATAATAAAATTATGACTTATACAGACACACAATATCAATTATTTCAGAAATCCCTCACCCATAAAAAGGCTATCATAAATTTAAATTATTAAATATATCAGAATTATTTCAAAAGGATTCATAATTTTTTTGTATTCTTATTACTCCTTATAAATACGGATACAGGAACTTGTTAACTTTAAAAATTCTTCAGAAAAAGTAAATACAGAAATTTTCCACATACGAATAATAATATTAATTAAATTTATAGTTTAATAGCTATATAAAAGAGAGAGAAAAGTAAAAATACTTCATTGCGAAAATCATTTTGACTGTGCTCACATTCTTTTCTACCTACTATGATTCACATAAGTGTGTTTCACAAGAAAAGGAAAAGTGAATTTATTACTTTAACAAGTGCTTGGAAATGCAACATAGAATTTGATTTGTTTAGATGCTCCAGAAATAAAATAAAAAAACAAACATATGTGACATAGAATTCTTTGCATTGATTTTGTGGCAAATAGTTTTTTGCGTTTTGTACATGTACCTGTTTAGGTTTCGATAGATATCACATATTTACGCAGACTTTTATTATACATTACATTGACTTTTATTACGCAGAACTATTTATTACAGTACAACGATAAAAGTATATGAAATCTGGTAATCAATTATTTAAAGTATTTCAAATCAACAAAAGGTCATTTGATCTGTAAAATAACGATCTGTTTTTTTTTTTTTTTTGCTGGAGTAGTATATTTTTATTACCGTTTTAATTCTTTTAATTTAACATCATTTGTGCGGAAAACGAAAGTGATTTAAACAATTTATCTTATATCCATTTGAACTTGTTCACACATAACAAAAAAAAGTAACCCGTATAGAACGAAACATAGAAATAAGAAAATAACAAAATGTACTTTGTAATTTTATTTATTTAAATAGATATTGTTTTATAAAACTAGTGAGCTCTGCCCCCTACGAGTTACGCTCGCCAACACCCATTCAGACACCGAAAACTTTAAAAGCACGCTAATTTGTTTGGCTTTTAAAAAGATTCTGAAATATATATATATATATATATATATATATATGTAATAAATAAATAAATAAAGTGGCGATCTCTCTGTTAACGGGGTATTTTTGTTCTTCATTAAATCAGATCAGTGAAAAATTTAAAAATAAGCTAATATAAAATTAATTAAGTAACCAGTGTCTTTGTTTCCCGGTATTTTTTAACAACGCTTTAAAAAATTCTTTTAAATAAGGCATTTTGAATGCATCATTTTAAATCTGAAGTAATTTTAACCAAAACTTTCTTTCTGATTTTAATATTCACGTGAAAATACTTTTGTTGTTAGAAAGGAAAAATTATTTGCGCTTCCTCAGAATTCACGACAATAGTTTAAAAGATTATCTCAAAAATGTCTTGAAATAAATGTCTCGCACAAAAATATTTTTAAATTTAAACTGTTTGCCAATATTGTTGTTTGGCCATTTTAAATATGGCGTAATTTTCTCCATCAACAAATTTAACGTATATTAATTACTTTATTATTTTACAATTTTCTTTCTGTTTTAAAATTCACATGTAAATATAGTTTTTAAGACGAAATTTTCAATATTTTCCTGCTTTTAATATGTAATTATTTAATTCTCATTTGAAAGTTTTTTCGTTTATAATAGTCACGTGTAAATAAATTGTTAATTCGAACGAAATATTATTCTTTTCACTGTTAAAAAAATTGGCAACAATTTAAAATAATACCCCTATCTAAAAATGTAAAACATATGTCTCAAAAAGCTGAAAATTTGCATTTAAAATGGAAATAAGTCCTCAAAAAATGAGTCAAATTAAAAAAATAAATAAATAAATGCAGTCTGCACACCGAGAATGCCTCATGCATATCCCCAGAAAAAAAAAAATATTCCATTATTATGTATAGTTCTTGCTACCATAAAACTTTTTTAAATGGAACGATTTTGACCAAATTTAACATTAAATATCTCTTAAAATATGAATGAGTTTGATTTAAAAACTGTCTATTTCAGCATGTTTATCAAACATTTCTCTATAATACCAGCGATTTTCATATTTTTGTATTCAGTAGTTTTCTTTATACTAACGACAAAAGACCCCCGGTCAACAACAAAAAAAAAAAATTGAAAACCGGTGGCAGTGACAACGTTAGTTACAATTTTTTTTTAGAATAGAGAGATAATTCATATTTAAATTTTGTAGAAATATGATTTTAAAATAACATATCCCTATTATTTTTACTACTAAAATAAATCGGTCTGTCTAAGTGTGTGTTGGCGATGGTTAGCAAAATCATCTTGCGTAGAAATCTGAAAATTTTGATAAGAATAGTCGAAGCCAGGTTCAAGTGCACTCAACATTCAAAACATTATTTTTTTAATACACACAACATTATTTTTTTTATAATTAACTGGGCTATTAATTAAAAGCTTATCATAAAAGCAAATTATACAAAAATTTTAATTTCTTAACCACTTGAAATTGATTAAAACTTTGTACTACTCATAAATCATGTGGCGGGAAATTTTCGATATACAGCGTGGTTATAATTAAAGGTACCCTGTTTAGACGTAGGTAAAGTCTGCTCTAGTTGGCAGATATTGATGAAAGCTGGAAAATAAGTTATATGAACTATGGGGAAATAATATCTCTTAAAAAAAAAAAAAAAAAAAAAAAAAAAAAAAAAAAAAGGTTCAAATTTCGACCAATAGATGGCGGTTTTCATCTACGAGAAAGGACTTTATGCAAATTTGGAGTGGTTTAAAAAGACGGTACTCACTGCCGTAAAGTCATTCTGCACCGAGCCGTTACAGAAGAAGGAGCGAGCGTTACTGGTGAAGTTGGTTTATCAGAACAGCAGTAATTTGTCAATTGATCTGCGAGAATATTGACGCTTGAAATGCTTACGAAAAGAACGAATATTGAGGCAGGTTTTTAAAAAGATGATGTTTAAATTCGAAGGGGCTGAGGAGCTGGGAGTGCTGCAAAGAAGGGGATGGAAACGGATTTCAAATGAAACGGCCGAAGAAATCGCTCTTGCCGTGGTCGAAACAGAGTCCGGATCCCAATATTCTTCGACAAGTGTTCGAGCGGTGTCACGTGAGTTGTTTACCCCTTGGTCTACAGTATCGATCCATTATAAAGTGGTAACCATACAAGATTCACGTTGTGCAAGCGCTGAACCCTGTAGACCCGGGCACATGAATTCAATTTGCGGGGATGTTTTTGGCCAGAATAGCCGTTGAGAATGAGAATGCATGGCCTTGGAACATTTTGTGGTCGGACGAGGCGCATTTTTATCTTAGATGGAGCAGCAGTGAATACACAGAACTATCGCGTATGAGGTACTGCAAGTCCTAATATTGCGCGTAAACAGGCTTTGCACCTTGAGTACTTTACTGTATGTAAGCTTAACGGGTAATTTCATTCGTGGTCCATTTTTATTTAGAAGAACACTCCTTAGGGTACTAAAAGGTGTTGCATTACGGGTACCCATTACCGAGACCACCTTCAGCAGTAGGTCATTTCATCAAGAGTAGGTCATTCCATCATCCATTACAAGAGCAAAAGTGTTTAGAGACAACCGTATTTATGCAAGATGGTGCACCACCTCACATAGCCCGAGTAGTGACGGCACTGCTTCGTGCCCACTTTGGAGATGATTGGGTAATTTCGAGAAGTTTTCCGACAACCTGGCCTCCTCGTTCTGTGGACCTGAATCCCTGTGACTTCCGATTGTGGGGATTCCTGAAAGATCTTGTGTATTGAGGAAACATACGGACTCTGCCTGATTTGAAAGCAAGCATAACTCGTCATGTTGCTGTAATTGATCGAGAAACCCTTCGTGCTACTATTGAACACGCTATAATACGTTTTAAACATGTGCTTGACGCAAATGAATTGCACATTGAACATATCCTGTAGATAAAACCCTTTTTGTTTTTCCAGTTTGAGGTTTTTGATCTTCATGCGCCTCCTTCTCACCTGGTGGTCGAAATTTGAAGTATCTATTTTATTGCAGATTTCATTTCCCCATGGTCCATATAACTTATATTCCAAGTTTCAACGAGATCTGTCAACCAGAGCGTACTCTACTTACGTCTAAACAGGGTAACTTTAATTATAACCACCCTGTATATGTAAAGTAGAAGAAAATTAGGTGGAATTTAAAATTAACGAAGGATATTCTTTCATCCACTATGAAATAATGGTTCTCAATGTGGGACGGACCAAGGGTAATGCGACTTTTTGAAGGATTAATTCCAAATTTGTCATTCAAGCATTCTCTTTTTTGGAAAATAATGTTGCGGACTAAGTCTAAAAGTAATACTTGCAAATATTTATAATAAAATAAAATAATTCGGTTTTTCCTTTGAATTTTAAAACAGTTCCAAATGAAAAGTTTAAAATAGAAACTATACCATAATAATTATACCACCAATCATTATAAAGGATTGTACTCCACCCCGACCTCTTGCATCACATAAAAAAAATTCTTATTGTATTTTACAATTTTTCTCACCTTTTTCAATTATTTATTGTATGAGCTTCCCTCTGTGGCAATTGAAGTAACTATATGTGAAACTAGTTAAGGATATATCTAAATCTAATTCTCTTGAACATATTTCAACTGCAATAACTTGAAATATCTAAACAAGATACTACCATCGTTATAAAATTTTGAAATCTTAAATTGCATACAAAATTAAATGGGTAAAAATCTATGTCTCTAGTGCAGTCTTCTTATGCAGTAAAAAAGTATGACATATACATTTTGAAATTTAAAAGGACTTCAAACATTGTGTGAAGATAAAAATACAGACCATATATCATTGAATTCATTGTTTAACATTGAAGTAAGTTGGAAAGGACAAAGAAACTCTTTTTGGAATATAATACGTCTAATGAAATAGCCTTATTGCATTTGTCGGATTATGTTAAAGACACACTTCAACCCTTTGATAAGTTAAAAAATGTGAAATGTGATAATTATTGTTAATGCCCTCTGAGGAGTGCTCCGTATGAATAGAGATTTCATTTAAAATAATAAGAAATACAATGTTATAGTGTGTGTGTATGATGATGAATCGTGATAAGATGATTTGGTGGGGCGTGACCATTAAAAGATTGTTAGCTACAGCTGTAAAAGAAGACAAATATTTATATGTTCTTAGAAAATTCTTTTTTTGTCACACTGGCTACTATGTTGTGTTATTTATGACTGATTAAACATATATATATATATATATATATATATATGTGTGTGTGTGTGTGTGTGTGTGTGTGTGTGTGTGTGTGTGTGTGTGTGTGTGTGTGTGTGTGACATTTTGACTACAAGTAGTTGGCGTTCATCGTTTTTTACTTGGGTTTCCAAATAAAATGCAATGGTGTTTTGGTCCATTGGTTTAAGAATGAATAAAATAGATAAAGAATACAGACAATGCAGTCGGTTAAGACATTTTTCAATTTTGTTTACACTCTCAGGATTGTGTGTCGCGGAAATGCTCCACTTAGTCGATAATAAAAAAGAATAAAGTTCACTCACGTCAAACAATTAGCTTAAACAATGTTCCGTCTCCCGGCTGCTTTCCACAAAACTCCGTAAACATCTTCTTACCCAGTTCGCTACCTTTTTCGATTCATTCTGCACACCCATACACTAACATTTATTCATTGTAATTCTACACTTCATCGCATAGATACATCGTATGTCTAATCTATCATCTCAGCTCCCTGTTCTCATAAATACCTCTCAAAAAGACACTCCAAAACTTTTTCATATCTCTCAAAAACTCCCAGTATCCGGGTCTGCGATTGTATTTATACTACTTCGGCTCAACGTTACAAAATTAGCCATTTGATCCTTCTCCCCCAATCATAATCGCTGTTTAGAAAGCTTATTAGTATTTCCAGTCGGATTACTATGAAAGTAAAAAAGTTTCCGGGCTGGAATGATTGTTCCAGAATTTTCCATAGCTCTGAAACCAGACGCACAAAGTGTAAACAAACTTTAGTCTTTGCTGTCGAGATTGCATCTAAAAATAGCTTTTTTTCCCTGCCAGACGATAAATAAAAATGAATCTATTGTCGTGGAATACGTTTTTAAGTATATACATATTCTACTAGACATCTGGATAATTTTTAGTAAAAGAATGATTTTAAATAAATAGGTTTATTAGACGGGATAAATTATGAGTTATAATATCTTAGCAATTGAATAAAGATTTTAGAGGGTTTTGATATACCGAGAATTAATTGCGAACTTTAATAGGAATTTAAATAATAAAAGGTTTTATTAAAGAAATATAAATATTTAGAGCCACTTTTAGATTTACGCAATTTGGAATAAATATTATTAGATGGATTAGGATCTTATGGAGATTAATAGAATAGGGTTTTAACTTAATAAACATGTAATATATATGGAATTATTAAAGGAATATAAGGGAATATATGTAGAATATAAGGGGAAATTTATGTAGAATAATTTTATCCTTGTCGAAAAAATTAAAATTTGTCTAATATATCTATGTAAGTAACAAACAATTTTAACCCAACACTGCGTGTCATAAACCACGCTGCCTGTCTCCATTTTTAGTTGGTTTGTTATTTTGACTGTAGTTTGTTACTTCAGTAAATTTAGCTGAAGATTCAGTTAGTTATGTTGTGTTTCTTTGAGTTAGTTAATTTTAAAACAAATAAAAATTTTCGACATTAAAATTCTAAAACAAATCTGCAAGAGCACGTTGGATTAAAACGCATTAGTATATAATATCGCACGTTGATATAAATACCTAAAACCATTACAGATACTACCTCATTTAGTATTTTGCATATTTATTTAAAAATATATTTAATACTTAGAATGTTAATTATGTTTTAACAAAAGCAAAACACCTGATATACGATTTACAAAATTTAGCATAATTTTGTGTAAACCTTCTGTTTGGTCAAACATGCATATGTAACATTCAGTTTAATTATGTATAAAGCTTTAATATTGTACAGTTGCCTTTTGTGAAATCCAAGGCTAATATTCATTTGTTCCATTTGGTGTGTCAGAAAGTTTCAGTAAAATATGCATATGCAATTCGTTTTCCTTTTAAAACTTTATTTCTGTTCCGTAGAATATTTTTGACAGGATAAATTATCTTTGAAATGCAAAACAGTACTATTTGTAATTTGAATGTTCAGTGAAATTTTTACTATTAATTATCAGTCCCCAGATATTTGTAAGCGAAATGTACGTTTTATATTTTGCAGTATTTTTCACGTATGTTAGAATATACGAGGGTGTATCAAAAAATTTTTGACCTCACAATAGAAATAATTAAGTGAAATTTATAAAATTGCTGCGTTGTATTAGTCCTTTTCTAAATAGTCACAGTGCACATTAACACATTTCTGCAACCGGCCTGTATTTTTAAGGGGGGGGGATGATATATTCCAGGAGGCGCGATAGTAGAACCAAAGGGGGTAGACTTCTGAATTTTACAATGTGACATATTGTTGAAAACCCCTGTGACCACTCATTCATGCTATGCACCACACCCCTTACCCCGAATTTTTCCTCCGGGGGGGCATTTTTCTAAATTTTGAGTACATCATTCATGTCATCATGGACAAATATGGGCGTAGGGGCTCGGGAGGTGCATAGCATTAATACGTGGTCAAAGGCCTTTCAAACAATATGTCACATGTGAGGGTCAGTAAATGTTTATTGCCCCCCTTTGCATCTGCTATCGCAGCTCCTGGAATACATCCTCCCCACCTCTTTAAAATACCGGTTGCACAAATGTGTTTATGTGCACGTTGACTATATAGAATAGGACTAATACAAAGTAGAAATTTCATAAATTTCACTGAATTATTTCTATGTGAGTGCAAAAACTTATTGATACACCCTCGTACATACATACTTGAATATATACAGTGGCGGTCAAAAGTTTCCGGCTAGCACAAATTTTTGGCTAAATTGTAAGTATGCCCATATGAAGAGGAATATCAAAATAATACTTATACATTTTATTGGCATATTAGTTATGAACTTATTTATGGAATAATAAATAAATATCAATAAATTTAATTGACAAAATTAACTGTAAAGGAAAATGCATATTCTCAAAAGTTTCCAACCATCTTGTCAAGTTTGGAAAAATATGGTGTTATAATAGAAAATAACAGTGATCAACAACATATACAATTAGTATTTTGTCGTCATATATTTAGTAATAAGTACAGCGACGCAGCGACGTGGCGTCGATTCAATGAACTGTTGAAGATCGTGTAAGGTAAGTTTTTCGATTCTTCTTGCAATTGATGGGAAAATTGTGCTGAATTGGAATATTTATAATTCCGCACATGCTTGTCAAGTTCATTCCAAAGATTTTCTATTGCATTCAGATCGGGTGATTGGGCTGGCCAGGTCAAAAGCGGATTTTTGTGTGCAAAAACCACTACTTGACAAGCTTGTATGTATGCTTTGGATGGTTACCATGCTGAAACAGATATTTGCGACCACAAGTTTTCCTTCAAAAAGGCAGAAAGTGACCTTGCAAGATATCCTTATACATCATTCATCTTGTCGCGTATTCGAACTAACGGACCGACACATTTTCCAAAAAATGCTCCCCGTAGCATAACGTGTCCTCCGCCATGCTTCACTACAGGAATAATACATCTCGAAGCATGTCTTTTGTTTTTTGGTCATCGGACGTAGTTTCTGCCATCACCACCAAAAAGGTTGAACTTATTTTCATCGGAAAATCACACTTTTAGGTAGCTTTCTTTACAAAAAGCTACCTATTGCAGCCGTTCGGAGGAAAGCGATTTCAAAAAATTTTGGTATATTTTCATCGATCATGACCCCCAGACCCCGAAACCACCCTCCGTTCAAAATTGATATATACATATATATATATATATATATATATATATATATATATATGTCTGTCATATGTCACACTGTAACTCTCGTATTTATGAACCGATTTGGATGTAATTCGGTGTGTACATAGTACATACTAATGTCTCGACCGAGTTCGTTGGCCAGCTTCATCGGCCATTTTGTTTCAAAATGGCGGCCATTTAAATTTTTTTTAAAAGTTAAAATTTGAAATGTGGTACCAAAAAATTGAAAATGGAAAAATATTTTTTTCTTATGTATTTAACCTTTATACAAAGACTCCGTAGCAGTTTTTGTTTTGTCTATATCTTAAAAAATGGCTGAGTTATAGCATTTTGAATTTCTAGCGAAGCTGACATTTTGAAACGTCCTGAATTTCGTCACGCGATAAAAGGCGTATTTATGAACCGATTTGGATGTAACTTCGTTTATACATAGTACAGACCAATGTCTCGAACGAGTTCGTTGGCCAGCTTCATCCGCCATCTTGTTTAAAAATGGCGGCCATTTAAAATTTTAAGAAAAATTTAAATTTGAAATGTGGTAGCAAAAAATTGAAAATTGAAAAAATATTTTTTCTTATGTGTTTGACCTTGATAAAAAGATTCGGGAGCAGTTTTTGTTTCGTCTATATCTTAAAAAATGGCTGAGTTAGAGCATTTTGAATTTCTAGCGTGGCTGACATTTTGAAACGTCCTGATTTTTGCCACGTGATAACAGACGTATTTATGAACCGATTTGGATGTACCTTGGTGTGTACATAGTACATACAAATAACTCAACCGAGTTCATTGACCAGCTTCATTCGCCATCTTGTTTCGAAATGGTGGCCATTTAAAAAAATTAAAAAAAATAAATTTAAAATGAGATACCAAAAAATTTTTAAATGAAAAAGATTTTTTTTCTATGTGTTTGACCTTAATACAAAGATTCCGGAACAGGTTTTGTTTCGTCTACATCTAAAAAAAATGGCTGAGTTATAACATTTTGAATTTCTATTGTGGCTGACATTTTAAAACGACCTGATTTTTGTCACGCGATAACAGGCGTATTTATGAACCGATTTGAATGTAACTTGGTCTGTACATAGTACATACCAATGTCTCGACCGAGTTCGTTGGCCAGCTTCATTCCCCATCTTGTTTCAAAAGGGTTGCCATTTTTAAAAAAAATGTAATTTAAAATTTAAAATGAGGTATTAGAAAATTGGAAAATGAAAAAGATTTTTTTTATTTGTTTGGCCTTGATACAAAGATTCTGGAGCAGTTTTTGTTTCTGAAAATTTGTTCTTTTGTTTATATCTTAAAAAGTGGTTGAATTATAGCACTTTGAATTTCTATCATGGCTAACACTTTGAAACGTTCTTGTATTTGTCACGCGATACCACACTTATTCGCCTATTTCGATGGAAGAAGGCATGTGGATAGTATACATCAATATCTCGACCAAGTTCGCTGGCCAGCTTCATCAGCCATCTTGTTTCAAAATGGCGGCCATTAAATTAAAATATATATATATATGTAAAGTGAGGTGCAAAAAAATTAGAAATTGAAAAAGGTTTCTTTCTTAAGTATTTGACCTTGATATAAGGATTCAGGAGCATTTTCCTTTGTCTTTATCTTAAAAAATGGCTTAGATATAGCAGTTTCAATTTCTAAAGCGGGTGACATTTTGAAAAATCTGATTTTTTGCCTGCGACAGCACTCGTATATATCAACCGATTCCGATATGAGTGAGCATGTGCACAGCAATTACTAAGGTCTCGACCAAGTTCACTGGTTAGCCTCATCTACCATGTTGTCTTAAAATGGCAGGCACTTTAAGAAATCGCCGAATTTGGCAGCCAAATATAAGAGATTTTAAATAAAAGCAGCTTGGATAAAGCTGACTAATTTCGCGAAATTCCCATTCATAATGATTTAGTATTGATAAAAATTAGTGTTGAATCTCCTACATTCGGTTTCCACTTAATTGAGCTTCGTGTGTTTGAATAATATAAGTTGGCTTTTTAAAAATAAGGAATATGAAATTTACCTCTTCCTCCCGGCACTGGCCGGAAGGACTTTTTTTCTAGTTATCACATGACCAGTCTTTATGCTGCTTGGCAAACGCCAGTCTGGCCCTCTGGTTCTTTTTTACCGATGAGACGTTTTTTAACACTGACTCTTCCATAAAGTCCTACATCTTAAAAGCGTCTTGACACGGTAGACAGACTTATTTCAGCAATATTTTTCCTCCGTAAATCGCGGGATATTGCAGCGACATTTTAAAGCGTGTCATCAATTTATTTTCTACTGATAATTCTACCCACACGAATAGTCGTTTTCCCGGCTCTCCCGGACTGTAGCAAGACCTGAAGCTTCTGCTCATCTTTATATTTTTTTAAAACATCATTCACAGTAGAGTCTCCGATCGATAACTTTGCCGCAATCTCACTAGAGGATTGGCCCTTTAGCGACAAAGAAATCACTCGTTTACAAACCATGATAGTTCAACTTTTAATTTTTGATTTTCAACCAAGTTAATCACGTTGATTAATTAACAAACACGGCCAAAAAAAAAAACACTGTATCGATAGCAAAAACTAACGATTGGCCGGATACTTTTGCACACGCGAATTTCGAATTCCTCCCCTTTGCATAAATTATCTTGGGTATCCAATCAAAATTATCATTATATATATATATATATATACATATATGCTGTCTTTTTTTTATATAAAATGTATATTTTACGATTTGTAATACTTTGCATTTAAAATGTGTATCAAAATTAATCGAACAAAAATTTAAGAGGAGTTAAAACAAACCAAGACAAACTTTAATTATCGCCTAATGCATGCGCAAAATCCATGCAGAGGAACCCCTTGTAGAGACAGTCCTATTTACTACAAAATATCTTACTACACTAAATTACTTCTGTTAATTTATCTGTATAACAATATTCGAATCTTCAATATTTTTTAATCTGAGAGTTATCTGAGGGGCACGCAATTCTGAGTGAGTGAAAATGTAGATTTTGATATTACCGTTTGGTGGCAACACAAAGAGGAACATTAATACTCCATATTATCCGACTATTTCATTCCCTTAAATAATTTTTTTCTCAGAATTTTTTTTCAACAATTCCTCCAACAATTTGACGATGAATTGAATAACTATTTAATAAACAATTTTAATTTTTTAATGATTTTTTAATTCTAAATCAAACCCATCTAGGGCAGGAATTTAAATACTTATTAACGAAAAGTTATAAATATAATTATTGTTAAATAATAATAAAAAAAAAGTAAGAAACCCTTTTTGAAAAAAAAAATTAAATTGAAATATAGAAAATGCGATGCAAAACTGATTTTTAATTATAAATTGCACCTGTCAAAAAAATAATTTAAGTGTTTTTCAAAGAAAAATTATAAATATAATTATTATCATATTAAAATAATAAAAATTCTTTTCGAAATTAAAAGAAATGTGACTGAAACACAATATACACGATATTAATTTTCTATTATAAAAGACATTCCACATAAAAAAAAATTTAAATCTTTTTAAAGGGAAATTATAAATATCTATAATTTAATATCAAAGGATTAAAAACTCTTTTTTTAAATAAAAAAAAACTGCGACTGAAACACGATATAAACGAAATTGGTTTTTACATTATAAAAAACATCTCACCAAAAAAGGGATTTGAATGTTTTTAAATAGAAATTATAAATATCAATTATGTCATATTAAAGGATTAAAAACACTTTTGAAGTTAAAAGAAATGTGCCTGAAACACAATATAAACGAAATTGATTTTAAAATTATAAAATACATCTCACCTAAAAAGGAATTTAAAAGTTTTTAAAGAGAAATTGTAAATATCAATAATGTTATATTAAATTAATAAAAACTCTTTTTGAAGTTAAGAGAAACTTCCTGAAACATGACATAGACGAAATTGATTTTTAAATTATAAAACACATTTCACCTGAAATGGAATTTGATTGAGGAATTATAAATATCAATAATTTAAAGGATTAAAAATTCTTTTTGATTTTAAAAGGAATCCGAATAAAATACAATATAAACGAAACTGACATTTAAATTAAGAAACACATATCACCTACACATGAATTTGTAGATTTTTAAAGAAAAAATATAGATATAAATAATGTTATATTAAAGGATGGAACCCCAGTGGCGTAGTGGGCAGAGCCTCTGACTTTCGCGCTCCAGGTCGAGAGTTCGACTCCCGACTGGGGAAGGTTCAGCTAGTTCATTTGTAGGTTTTTAAAGAAAAAAATATAGATATAATAATTTTATATTAAAGGATTGAACCCCAGTGGCGTACTAGTTAAAGCCTCTGACTATCGTGCTGCAGGTCGAGAGTTTGATTCCCGACTGGGCAAGGTTCAGCTATCCTTCAATCCCTTCGGAGTTGATAAATTGTATACCAAACTTGCTTGGAGCTAAACACCGAGGGCCCCGCGTTAGGTTGACTACCTGGCAGGGGCATATGCTTCAGAGCACCTCGGGGCCCAGGGTCAAGAAAACAGGAATGGACACTGTCGGCCTAGATCCTTCATGGATTGCATAGCCACATAGTTTATTTTAGTTATATTAAAAGATATGTTGTTTTAATTAAAACAAATCTAACTAAAATATATGGTTATATAACCTGGTTTTTAAAATTATAAATAATATCTCTCCAGTAAAATAATTTAAATGTTTTTAATGAAAAATTATAACTATATATATTGTTATATTAAAAGACAGAAAGTTCTTTTAAAAAAATCATACTAAAAAAATTTCAAATACAAGAACGACTAATTTCAAACCGATTTTAGAAATCCATTCATACACTTCATGTTTATGAAAATATTTTAAGGAAATTCAGTTTGTTTTGTGCGAAGAATAATGAAATCATAAGAAGATTTTAAGATGTTAACTATCCACTTGATGTTAGTGACCGATTTTCTATGCGCTTTCAAAATTTCACAAATTCCTGACCTCATCTTATTTTATACAACCAAAAATACTTCTTTTGAAAATATCTATTGAAGGTAAGTTTAAGCTATCTTAATAAATTTTAAAAAGTGGCAAGTACGTAGTTCCTATCGTTTTGTATTATCACCGTTTTTTTTTTTTTTTTTTTTTTTTTTTTTTTATGTTGTTGTTAAAAGAAGAAATATAACATAAATGTAAATTTATGGAAATAGATACATTTTTTTACACATTAAAAGAATATTTATTACAAATACCTATAATATTAATTGATTTTCTTTAGAAAATAATAAATTAAAATACTTTCGTCAATTAAATTATTAGCGGCATTATTGTTATACCAATGATTAATTTCTTTCTTCCGCTTTTTCATTGATGAGAAATAAAGCAAACATTTAATCTCTTTTAACTTTATTATTTCCCTTAGTATGTTAACATCAAAAGAAAACTTTTACCGGCACTGCGTTACTCTTCTACGTATCCTGAATTATAATGTATGGGGGAACTTTGTTATTTCAAAAATGCTTTGAAATACAACAACAACAACAACAAAAATCATGCAATCTTAGAAAACAAGAAAAAAAAATTGCGCTCAAGAATTCAATGTGAAGATTCTTTTGAAAATTCATGTTTCACATTTTTTATGTGTAATGCATTTTCTATAATAGGTAAATCTTCAATACATTATTTGAATTTAGCATATGAAAAGAATTGTTTGAAAGATTCAAAATATTCGTATTCTTTATAAAAGTATTCTTTCATACGCTGAATTCAAGTAGTATTTTTTGCTGTTTCAAAGTAATTTATAGTTCTTAAAGTATGGAATTAATAAAATAGAGTAATTCCGGGATTTATGCCGCACATTTTTTTGAATTTGTGTATAAAGTCCCATGGCGGACATAAAATAAAAAAAAAAATCATACTGTGCTATTTAATGTTAAATATACAACGGGTGTACTGTGACAAAATAATTCAAAACATATAACTAATATTTTTTTAACAACTTTTTCTAAAACATTACACGGCGGCGCGTCACCCGTACATTCAGGACCGAGACGCCGCACTTGAACGGTAGTTATGCCGCGCGTTTAATAAGAACAGAATGAAATTATAAATAAAAATATTTAAAATATATTCATATCTGGACTATAATTAACGATGTAATAACAAAATGTAACTAAATGTGTACAATGAAACGTATTATTCGATACAAATTAATAGTTCTTTGCCTACTTTCACTATTAAAATTATCGACTTACTTTTTTACATTAAATTTTTATTTTTATTTCAGCAACAACGTAACATCAATGTATTAGAGAAGAGAAAAAAAGTAAAATTGTGTTTACATAATTTATTTGTTAACAATTACGGGACCGGTGGCTTTTACACAAATTTTATTCATTTGGCACCACTTTTTTGACAGAAGTTACCTTTACTTAAATAAATAATCATGAAAACGCTCTAATTAAAGAAAGCAAATATTACTTTTCTTTTTTACTGGTGCCAGAAACAAATTTGTTTGCTCTTTATGAAGGTGCTTATATGCACCTAACGTCCCGAATGGGTTAAAAGAACTGTTTTTTCGACTACATTCTACATAAAAAGTACAGTCTTTAATTTAATTACATTTGACACATGATGCAACAAAGTCAATTACACTTTTTGGAGTAGTTTTCTAAAAATTCCTTGAAAAGAATATCTGAGTTACGCGCAAACCAATTTTTCATCATTATGTTCTTGTGTTGCATTTTTTTTTCTCCTTTGGTTTTAGTAAACTTGATAACATGCCTAACATGGTTATTCTGGGCAAAAACAAAAGGAAAATTTAATAACACTTAACACGTTCACGCCGGCGCGGTGGGTCACACTCGACTGTCTCAGAGCTGCCAAGTCTCCTGCTTTTTGGATACCAGAATTTTAATACAGAAAATGTTGTTTTGTTTAATTAGAACAATTCGGCGATTTAAAGGAACACCATGTTCTCTAAAATAACAGTGGTGTGCAAAAAGCCCGAGACTTAACAACTCTGAGACAGTCGAGTGTGATCCACCGCGCCGGCGTGAACGTGTTAATCATTCCGTACAAAAGAAACAGCGGCATGTATACCGGAATTGCAGTGTATACCGGAATTTGCATGGTGCAGACGTCGGCCATCACAGTTACCTGCCATCGCTAAGGGGAAGGGCGTAACCATACATACAGTAGTCTATACAAACGCTACACTAGTTGTGACTTCGAAATCATGCATGCATTTAGTAATATTAAGTGTATGAAAAGTATTTATACATAAAGCGTTTAAAAGTTTGGATAGTGAAATCATGCACTTACGTTAAAATAAGGATTGTATTTCTACAAGTGTACATCGAAATGGGATTCACGTTATACACTGGTTAATATAATCTCATTGCACATAAAGTGGTACGGCATCTATCCCGTATGCGGTGACTCTCCCGGAGTTACTCTACTCTAAATTTAAGAAGATTTATACAATATCTATATAATAATGACGAAAAATTATTTTATTTTTTGTAAAACATAATTTAACGAAGAACACATGCTACGTAAAATTTGCTGTATTTTGGAATTACTCTCCTGAAAATCTTTGTATGATCTATCTCAAAATGTTTTCAAATAGCAGAAACATGAACAAAAATTTTAAACAAATGAGAGAAATCTTCTCTGAAGCGACATGTATGTGACCCGTGCAAAACTTTTCATATTATGTCTAGGAACATAAAATACACAGATTTATTTTAAATAGAGATATGGAAATACAAAAGGATTTAATAGCTTATCTTTTAAATTACTTCACGGAGTCCTGGTAAATTGGAATATGTTACGTTTGAGCAATGTTACTGCGGTAATATTTCAGTAAGCTTATAAATAAACTGACTTTCTCATATTAAATTATTGCGAGATAGAATAAATTAGCAGACATTATTTTAAAACTTAAACATTTTAATGCCTGAGATAAGGTTTTTGAGAAATGAAGCGTGCATATAATTTGAAAGATATTTCGACTTCAAATGTAAAATTTAATTTCTTGGTCTTAAAGTGTTCCTTTTGTAACTTTATCGTAACTGATTTCGCAATTACAAAGAATAGTTTATTATAAGAATATTGTTATCATTAAATCAGAGAAATCACACAAAATATGTATGCGATTTGTAGTTATAATTTGATATTGAAATAGTTGAAAAAGAAAAACTCTTATTATCCGACATATATCTTACATCAGAGTTAATTAAAATCTTTACAAATGATCTAATATTGTGTTCTCCAACGCCTGTGGTAGCCTACAATCATGAATTTGCTTGAGTTTAGATTTTTAAATGAAAATTTGTCAAAAAGAGCATATAGTTGTGTCCGGCAATGCTTCCTGCTGTGTATACCACCTACGTTCTTGTCTGTTTGATTTTCATAAAAAAAAAAAAAAAAAAAAAACTGATTCCTAATTTTTCAAACAAATATGACCGTACAAAAATAAAATCCACATTATATGTATCTTTTCCATCTACGAAACACCCAATGCGGTAGAGTTCACACTTCTGATTTAACGTACAAGTATGTGCAATCTAAAAAATACACAAACCTGACCAATTACCCAACACAGCCAACGCTGCTTCACTTCACTTTTTCTATATGAAATATGCTTTTCAGTAAAATTGTTCATTGGCATTTTGCCTGAAAGTATATATTTCTTTCTAAAATCAATACTCTATTTTTCTTAATTTTTATTTCACAAAACAGCAAAAAATTATGAATTCAGAAAGTATGGAAAATGTTCTATGCTTTTTTTTATACTAATATTGATTTAATCTAATTTTATAAATTGAATATTATTCTAAAAATACATTTCCTACTTATCACTTTCATCGGATGCATTACTAAATGTTAAATGTATGTTGAAGTTATGATTTGAAAATATTTGAAAATGTAAAAAATAAATTAGTTTCTCTGTTTTCTCTCAAGTTTGTAAGAAAAAAGAAGAGACAAAAAATTCAAAATAAACATTTGTTACATAAAAAAAGTTTTTCATATCTTCTGCCCTTTATAATTGATAAAATAATAATAAATACATTAAAAATTTTATAAACCATTGGAAAGATATATCGAATATTTTTTCTAATCATTTTTCACACGTAAAATGTTTGAAAAATAAAGTTATCAATACGAATTTAAGTATTTTGTATTGATAAATATAAATATATTACATATATATAGATATCCGGTCTTCGCCCGTCTAGACGGTCACTTGCCCTGATTGCAAATTAAAGTTGTCAATATGAATTCAAGTATTTGATACTGATAAATATAAATATTAGGGTGGGCCGAAAAAACTTTTTTTTTGTTCTTTGATTCGCTATACCGCGGAAAACTTGGCCTTAGGGTAGCTTAGTAAAATGCAAAAACAAATTAAATATTTTTTTACGTTTGGCAGTAACGCATCGCACTTAAATATTTGAAATTTATTGAAAAAGGCAGTAGTTTTCTTTCCACTTTTTAAAGCTATAAACGAAAAAAAATAAAAAAGTGCTATAATGAAAAGGCTTTAAAAGAAAGATAAAAAAGCACATAATAATAAAAAAAAAGAAACGAAATTACTTCATTTAAAGTAGCGCAAAGCAATTAAAATATCCTTAAATTGACGCATTCAAGCTGTATTATGAGTCCTTCTACTCTGGTAGCAGTCCAGCGCGACGAGCCCAGCTGCGAATTGGAGTCTGCCAATACTACTTATACTGACGCTTCATAACGCACTGTGCGATACGCATGCGTGTGCTTTATGACACAACAGTTCCTGTGAGTTGATCACTAAAATTTTGCCGGCAATGATTAGCAGTGTGTTCTTCTTGTACGCTTGAATTGCGTTTCTTAAAGATTGATTTTATTAATGACCGCTTAATACGTGATTCCATCGCTGTGTTATGGCTGTTTCCAAGGAAATTACTCGCAGTGACTTTAACTGCACGTTATTAGGCCACCCAAAAGAGTTACCGGTGAATAAACTTCCAACTTATGAAGACGTTCTCAAGTGTTGCTTCCATGAAAATTACAACTTAACCTTGAAATCAAACAACACGTCAGTTAATTTTTCTCACGTTTCGATTATTGTGACGCCAAAAGTTAAATATGTGTTTGATAAAGCTTGAATACTGACAGCAACGCCTTACATAATTGTTCAGTTAATAAATGCATATCTTGACAGTTATCGTAATCTTATGCAGTCCTTTAAGCGTGATAAGGGAAAGTAAAAGTTGAAAAAGAGAGTTGAAGATTAAAAAAAAAATCTTTGTTACTGTTTGATGTCTCTGCCTGTAAGTGAAAATGACATTAGACTGCAATTGTAAAATGGTCCCTGAGGTTTGTGAGTGTCATGTCTCTATTATTTGTAACTGTGGAAAAGCAAAAAATGTACCTATCATTGAACTAAAATTCTTGTACTTTCAAAGAATGCATGGTATTAATAAAATTGGAAGTGTGGACCTAAAGGAAACCAAAAAATGTGATTGGATGTGACGGCATTGTTACTAATACGGTGTGGAAAACCGGTGTTAATTGCATTGAAGAAGAAGTTAAATGTCCACTAGAGCGGGGAGAGGTGGTGGTGTATGCCTCTTACATTTCAATGAGTTGCCATTCCGGCATTTGTTTCAAACTTTAGATGGTGAAACAACTGGGCCAAAATCATTAGTCCGATTGGCACTCAGCTCAGGAAATATGAGAAACTCCCAGTGGTAAATTTAACAGTGTTGAGTGTGAATTTCCAGAACTGACCGGCAAATTTTAAGCAAAGAGCCGCAGTACCTACTGGACATTATATGTACTATAAAAGCAGGCAGCTGTCACGAAGATTTATCTGTTCTGAGTCTGGCACACTTTCTACTCAAGGTGGATAACGACAGAGAACAGAAGTCTCCAGTTGTATTTAAGTATTGAAAATCCAACAGACGAACACAAGATTATAATTTCTTTTCTCCTAAAGTCTTGTGAACCTGTTGGTTAAGTATAAAAAAAAGTAAATACTGCACAAATGGGCCTGAACATGAATTGAAAGTTATAAAATCGTCCAAATTCCTCTCTGAAAACTTGCTGAAGGTCATAGACCCAATAATTGAGAGAAATGCATTTTTTGTCAATCCAGAAAATTTACTTTTGAGTATGATAGTAGATAAAACGGATCATATACGAGAATTATGTTTCAGAAGAATTATAAAGGCTAGAAACTTAGCTTCTAAAGGAAAGCCAATAAGCTGTTTTCAAATATCCAAAATCTTTTTTCTAGGTACATACTACATCGAAATAATTCATCGGAACTCTACTACACTTTTACCACCACTTTTTCTGAGAAGAGCCACCGACGAAGAGATTTGGTCTAAGGTCGAATCAGGTGAAAGAGCTGCCCAGTGGAAGTCGGACCAATTTCCATGTCACACCCAAACAGTAGAACGGTGCGTGAAGCTGGTAACCGAGGCATCACTAAAAGACTTCGGGTCCAGAGATTGTTTTATAAGAACGACACTTTTCTCGAGATCTTCAGTGCCTAGTTTTTCAAGCAACTCTTATTTCAAACTTCCAAAAGATAGTAAAGGCAAGTAAAGTACTATATTTTATTACAAAGTGAAATTACAACTGAGGTACAATCAGGTAAATGTAATCAGATCAAGTAATAGTACAGTCAGAGAAGTACTTTTATTTCAATGAAAATTTGTCATTAAAAAAAATACCTTTTTTTAAACATAATCCGCTGCCAATGTGTTGCAAAATGTATTTATTTTTTTTTTCATTTATTTATCATTCCTATACTCTTTTCTACTATAATATGCCTATAGCTGCTCGTTATATAAGTTATTTGATTTATTTCCATTTATTAGAAAAATTATCAAAATCGTGTTTTTTCTCAAAATTTAAGCCCGATGCGCTACCACCAAACGTAAAAATTTATTAATTTTGTTATTGCATTTTACTAAGATACCCTAGACACAAGTTTTCCGCGGTATAGCGAATCAATAAGAGAAAAGATTTTTTTTTTCGGCCCACTCTAATAAATATTACATATATATAAATATATGGTCTTCGCCCGTCTAGACAGTAACGTGCCATGATTGCAAATAAATGTTATCAATATGAATTTAAGTATTTGGTATTGATAAATATAAATATATTACATACATATAAATATCTGATCATCGCCCGTGTAGACGGTCACATGTCATGATTGCAAATTAAAGTTATCAATATAAATTTACGTAATTTGTATTAATAAATGTAAATAAATTACATATATATAAATATCTGGTTTTCGCCCGTGTAGACGGCCACTTTCCATGATTGCAAATTATTATTATCAATATAAATTTAAGTATTTGGAATTGATATATATAAATATATTACATATACATAAATATCTGGACTTCACCGAAAAACTGTATGTGTCATTTTGCTCAAAACATTTTTAGCCTTCCTAATATTTTAAAGACGATACCGCTACTAGCATAAAATATAGCCTGTGTAGGATCTGAAACTGTTATAACTGAATCTCAACCATTAGGTTCGAAATCGGTTAATTATTTTTTGAGATTGCATAGAAAGCGTAATTTAGAGCTTTTTAGAACGTTTTTCACTCCTTCCTTCGCTTTAACGTTTTAAAATTTCGAATTTGTTTTCGACTGTTCTTAGAGGGCATTTATATTTTATAAGTAACTACCATGCCATATTTCAAGTTTCTAGCCTCTTGAGTATCACAGAAATCTCAATTTAGAACATTTTGCGCTCTTGAAACCCTCTAGTGGTAGCGACACTAACATAAAATATAGCTTGTCTTTGAACAGGTTCTATCACCACCAATTTGCGGAAATTATTTTTTGAATCGGCTTGGTATTTCATAAGACTGCAAAAAGTCGTAATTTAGAGCGTTTTTAGAAAGCTTTTCGCTCACTTCATCCTATTAAATTTGGATTTTTTTGCGACGGTTATTAGAAAGCTTTTGCATCTTTTAAGTAATTATCATACCAAATTTCAAAATGTTAGACCCTTCAGTATCACACAAAACGAAATTTAGAACTTTTTTACTCCTGCAATCTCCAGGTTTTACTGACAATACCATGATAGAGCCGATATTGAAGCAACAGCTGTCACCATCAATTCCCAACTATTACTTTTGAAATTAATTTTGGCTTCTGAGCTTGCGTAGAAATCGCATTTTGGAATGTTTTTAGGGCGCTTTTTGCCCATTTTCAATCTTTTTAAATGTTGATTTCTTTTAGGAAATGTTCTTAGAGATCATTTATTTCTTCTAAGTAACTAACATGCTTAATTTCAAGTTGCCACCCCTCGCACAGTACACAAAAATCTTAATTTAAAACGTTTTTTGCTGCTACAACACCCAAGAGGTAAGTGACACCGACATAAAATAGAGCCTATGTTAGACAAGGGCTGTCAGCATCAATTTCCAACCATTTCTTTTGAAATCGGTTTAGTATTTCCTGAAATTGCTCACAAATCGCCATTTAGGACTTTTTAAAAACACTTATGGTGCATTTTTGCCCGTTTTAAATTTCAAATATTTTAAGAAATGTTCTTAAATATCATTTATATGGAATAAGTAACTACCATGCCGAGTTTCATGTTTATAGGCCCTTCATTAATACAAAAATCGCATTTTTAGAACGTTTTTTGCACATGCACCCCCATTTGAGATAGTGGCACCGACATAAAATAGAGCCAATGTTGGATCATGTGCTGTCATCATCCTTTTGACTCCATTATTTTTATATAGGTTTGGTACTTCCTGAGATTGTGTAGAAATCGCCATTTAGAACATTTTTAGAACGCTCTTTGCCCCTTTTCACCACTTTTAAAGTTCGAATCTTTTTTAGGAAATGTTCATAAAGATCATTTTTATCTTATAAATAATTAACATGCCAAATTTAATGTTTCTAGGTCCTTCAGTAACACAAATATCGTATTTTTAGAATGTTTTTTGCTCCTGCACCCCCTTTGGGTTAGTGGCATCTACATAAGATATAGCCTATTTTGGAACAGGGACAAACTCTATCGTTCTGATACCATTACTTTTGAAATCTGTTCGGTAGTTCCAGAGTTTACCACCTACAAATAAACAAGCAATCAAACTTTACTTAGTTATAATATTAGTATAGATTGATAGAAATAATTATAAAAATTCGTAATTGAAAAAAATCCTCACTTACAACCTAAGGATGCTTAAGCAGAAAGCGATTTATCGTAGCTCTAAATAACTGATTCGGAAGGTAGAACTGATTCTTGTAGATACTTCTTCATTTATCCTTCAAATAACAAAAGACTTACCAAATAATAAAAATACGATTTCTAAATTAAGTGATGGTTTTATATTAAAAAGTTTAAGTGTGTTACGCTTTTAATATAGACACAACACCACACAGTTAAATTATGACATTAATCTTTGTCACCTGAACCAGGGTCGTGCAACGTAAACGAGTCGTATTTTTTATTATTCAAATGCAACTTAATTTGTTCAGTATTTGACATTAATATTTGAAGACGGAATTGGGCTCGTTGTCCTTTCGAATAGACATTCAAATTTTAGTTTAGTAGATTCTTATTATGAAGCCCAGTAACGTAGTTGTCAGCACGCCTGTCTGCTACACTACATGTCGCCAGTTTAATTCCGGGCTACGGAATGGGCAAAGAAATCTCAACCTCTGATCTCTTCGGTGTTGGCAAATTGAGTACATCGCTACCTTGGGAATTAAACATTGAGAGTCCCTTGTTAAGCGGACCACCTGGCTGAAACATACCCAGCATAGCACTTCGGTGTCCGTGGTCAAGATAAAGAGGTTGACCACTGTAGGTCGAATCCTAAATTCATTGGATCAACACAGGTTTAGTTTTTATTCTTATTATGCTTTTAAGGGGACAAATTTTGCGACACTCTTAAGGAATTATTAATAGACGTTATTACGAGTAAATTCCAATCAACACAAATACTATCTACAAAACAATTAGTTGTATTCGTTGATTCCAGTCACATCTTTTTTACGCTTATTTTCGAGTTAGTAGGGTTGTGGGTTCTTTTTTCCAATGACAATAGTTAAAAAATACATAAGAAAATATATACGAATCTGAAATGCTTAATCTAGGAAGTTTAAGAGTTTTTAAATGATTATTTTTAATATGAATCTGAAATGAGTAATCTAGGAAGTTTAAAAGCATTTAAAATCAATATAATTCAATCATTATTACATTTCTAAATAGGAAAAAAATATGTTCGAGTGTTTAACATCATAATAAAATTTATTTTAAAATTTATCTAAGGAATAAATTCTAATTCTTAAATTGCCAATCTGTTTTCCATATGTTAAACTGCATATTAATGCATAATAAACAAAAAGAAACACAATTTACATAATGTGTGAAATATATAATTACTCCTTTATGTCATAAAGTTTCGTTATTTTACTATAGAAGATTATAATTATAAGTGATGAGAGAGATTTGTTGTACGGAACTCAATTACACGCTTCAAGAATTGAATTCTTTATAAGGAACTAATTATATGCAAATAAGTTTTGAAATGCTGTCCATATGAAATTGCTTAGTTTAACAATATAGGGTAAAAAAAAATATATGTATGGGAAATTTCGTCCCAGTATGAGCTTAAAATTGCATCTTCTAATTAAACAAGTTTGAGTATTATTAAATAAAAAAGAGTTAGTGTTAATCAAATTTGAAGACAATCAAGCTTTGTTTAGCGCTTCAATTTTTTTAAAACATTTATAAATTTAATGTCATTACGTCTTACCGTTAATAATGTAAAATTCTGTGATTTCTGTAACGAAAATAAAGCAAAAATATATAAACTTCATTTAGAATCTCATTGCAATTGTATGTTAAACCCTGTGTGTTATTTGTCAAAATCTGCTAATTAGTTGACTTTCGAGTTTTAAGTTGTAAAATGAACTTGTGTGAAACTTTATAATAAATTAGAAAACAATTCATATGAAAACTTAATAAATAAATATTTTGAAATACAATTCACTTTATAATATGCATGTAACTACATAGTTTTACAATTTCTAACACTTTACATATTGCCAATAATGCATATTATATCATATTTATTTACTTTCTTCGCTTATTACTTTTATGTTTCAAACTCCTGCCATCCCCCCTCCATCTTAACGCATTTAACATAAAACTGTCTTTAAATTTTAATAGATCCCCAAAATGTCCGATATATATATAAAACCATTAGAACAAATCTTAAACATTATAAAACTATATATGAAAATCACTTGACAATTGTTTACCAGATTGTCATGTACTAAAAAATGAACTCCAATTTTCCCCGATTCCAAAATGACACCGAATTTATGAATTGGGAATTTTTTTAAAATCCCGTTAGAGAAAAAAATGAAGAAAAAATACAGTACCTTTTTTGTACACACCATATGTTATTATGTATGTATACATATACACCATAGGTTATATGTTATGTATGTTATGTATAATTAAAGAAATAGAAAAAATGACTATTTTAAAACTATAAAAAAAATGCGAATCTTTTTAAAATGACATTGAGCTTCGAAAAAGTAAATACCACCATTTTATATATTAATCATTCAATTGGAAATACATTATTAATTGTATAAAGCAATTATATTGAATTAATTACCAATTCAATTAGAGTCTAATTCCTTATCAACACTAAAAAAAAAAAAGAACAAGAAGAAAAAATTTCCTTAATCCAATAAATACATCGAATTTAAGAATTAAAAAAAATGAACATTCGTATTTGAATCGATTCACAATTTTTCTGCTTACATGATAAAAACAAAGTTAATTTTAATCCAATAACTTCTATTGTGTTTGTTCATTTGATATTTTACGCTTTTTTTCTTTAAAAGGTTTAGAAATTTTATCATGGGGATGAAAATATCTATTGAAACAGTAATAATACAGTAATTGAAATAATACAGTAAATAATATATATATATATATATATATATACATTAAATAGGTTAAGTAATAAATTTAAAAAAAATTGGCAGATAGTATGAAGGACAAAACAGTTGACTAATATGAAAATTAGAATTGCACAAAAAATAATAAAAGCAAAATATGCTCCAATTACTCTCAGCTCTTTCGAAATCTCAGACAATTATCTCGAAAACACCGTGAGTATATTGCTCAACCCTCAAGAAAAATGACACATCTCGCAAAAATCTATTTTGCGTTTTATACTATTAACAGGTCTGTAAAAAGTGCATCTTGCTACACAAAACATTTCATAAGTGTAGTTATAATAAACAAATCACTTTATTACGCTATACGTTCATTTGTGACCACAGAAGAGGGGTGGATTATGTGAGTAGGTAAAAATACACAATCCTCCAAACCTCAACCTACGTCCTAATTCTTAAGTTTTTTATGCTTTTATGGACGTTTTTACTACAGCATGCAGAGCTAAGTGCTATAATTTCATCTTACTGTAAAACCATGCAAATTTTCTTTTGCCTCTCCTGTGGAATTTACTTTTGCCATGATGTGTCACTTTTAATGCATATGAGCGATGTAATGTCGTTTCAAAGCAACAATAGGACATCTAGTAATAATAAAAATAAAAAAACCCGAGTACGTAAAATTCGAACTAATTAATTATTTTTCATGAATGTGAAACTATTTTTTGTATTACTTACTTTTTTTTTACTTGTATTGCTGACTTTTAAGTTGTGTTTAATTGTTAGTTTCTATCTCTAAACACTGTTTTGAGAGGCCTATAGATGTCTATGAAGGTTAGAGTTTCAGTAAAGTTAGAGATCCTACCTGCAAAACTTCCAGCTTGTGTAATATTTAAACGGAGTTTATGACTGTAAAATAGTCAATCAAAGATCGTCTTCATTTTGAAAAACCAATGATATACCACTCAATAGGGTGGGTAAAATAATTTTTTCGTCTCTACAGCCATTCGTATTTTACACCCGCCTTTTTGAATTTATAAATGCAAAACCTATCCTATAACCATCGGACGGTTAAGACGAATCGATAGAGACCTCATTCATTAAAATCTATCCAGCCGTTGGGATGTTCCGAGGGTATAAATAAATCCACATACCCAGATACGCGTGAAAAACATAACCCTTCTTGGCAGTCGGGTAAAAAATGAGGTCTGACTTACTACTATGAGGGTTGAGGGTTGAATTTTGACGGCCGATTATCTTCTAGAGGGATATAGGCCCTAGGAGGAGTGCCCTCCGTGGGGGTCTTTCTAATGAAACCTAACCCGTATTTACGCATCTTACTGCTATAAACAACTGTGTTTGCATCTAGGGGAACAACTTTTGAAACATAAAGTTATGTTTAATACTAAAACTCGGATGTGTTTTATAAAAATTCCCTACTGTTCCATCTAGATGCAGAAACAACTTTTCATAGCAGTAAGTCAGATACATCATTTTCGATTGTAGATGTTCCACTGTTTCTCTGAAGCGACGAATTGATTTCTGATGGATGAGAGATAAAGACGATCTTCTCAATTAAATATGAGAATATTTTTTTCGGAATCGTGGGTATCTCGAAAGAGTTTATATTATATTTTTGTATACCTTCTTGCTAGATTAACAAATATTTATCTTTTTTATACAATGTATACATATGTAAAAAGGGGCAAATAATGGGATTGAAATTTTGAGTACATTGTGCTACACAGGGTATCCTCTCCCAACGGTGTCCAATGGCTAATTCCTAATCTGTTAGTCGTAGACATGTAGTTCCAATTGCAAAAATGTTTTAAATGAGGTAAAGAAATATTTAAAAAGCAATTTGGGTCAATAAAAACATTTCTTAAAAATATACGAAATTTAAATTTTTATACTGGCCTCTCGGTCATATAAGTCATATTTAGTAAAATTTTCCTGTTACACTGACAAGTAAGACAGAAAAAGTCCCGTTATTCTACGATTAAAATTGACCGAGTAATACTTGTTTAAAGTTTGAGCATATTTTTTGCTGCAAATAAAGGGTCATTCACAAATTTAGTAGAAATATAATTTCGTCAGATATATTAAAAAAAAATGGCTGAGAGTAAAATTATCATTGCAATATAAATTTGAAATCTTTAATCATTCTGATATCTTAATGCAACATATCCAATTTGTAAGCATATAAGAAGGAAGAAAACAGAATTTTTGTTAAATAAAATAATGAAAATTAACAGTTTTAGCTTTTGATACTTGATTCTTACATATTCTGTACCGCGGAATCCGAAATTGACATTTATTGTTTACCTTCAAGTAAAGATTTTTTACAAATCGTAAATTTTACGTTAAAAAAAATAAATAGCGAAAATTTGATAATATAAAATGTATGTCATTGTTGTGTTTTAAATTCTAGATGATTGATGTTTATGCATTTTTTACCTCTGAATCCGTAAATGACCTTCATTTTTAACCATCACGTCAGGATTTTTCGCAAATTGTAAATTTCAAAGGAAAAAAAAAATCAAAATGAAAACTGAACCTCCTTCTCCACCTCATCTGGTCCCTCAACTGTTTTGCTGTAAAAATCCCGGTATAAGTCAAAAAATTAAAAAAATATATTGAATTAAATAAAATTAAATAAAAATAAAAAAAAGTTTTACTTCTGTTTATTGTATCAGATTTTCGCTACATTTTACTTTGACATTTACGATTTGTAAAAAAAAAAAAAAAAAAAAAAAAAAAAAAAATTAACATAATATTTAAAAAGTAGAGGGTCATTTTCAGATTCAGTTCTAAAATGTGCATAAAAATCAATTATCAAAAGTTAATATATACAGTCATCCCCTCTGTTTTATAATATCCAATTTTCGTTATTTTTTAACTTTGACAATTTCTGATTTACGAAATATCCTATATGATGGTTAAAAATTAAGGTAATTTTCGGATTCATTGCTAAAAAGCACTTAAAAGTTAAAAAACACAACCATCGCAGTCTTGTGTAATCTAATCCATAACTTGTTCTTAAATATCTTGGCGGTAATCTATCCTAAATATTTTGTGTTATCCTGTAAATATGATTGTATATATAAATGGTAACCATCGTAAAACATAATATTAGATTGTCATCGGATCTACGTCAGTATGTAAAATTTAAACTCGATCGGATATTTGAAAATGAGTTAAAGTTCGAGTACAAATTTTGAACTGGAAAAACATACATACGATCGTTGAAGTCAAATAAAAATTGCATAATTTTTGTTAAGGGGTCTTGTACCTTTTAAACGCGACATTTAACGCATATTTAACAACGCAAATATAATTTACAAATTCAAAGTTTGAATTAGTCTATCTTCAGAACCTTTTTATGTATAAACATGAAATTTTGGATATTGATTAAATAGATTGCGCTTTGAAATTTGCTGTCATTAGAAATTTGTTAGCCTTTTACAGAATTTGTGTATTGTGGAAATCAAAATGGCCCTTTTTTTACTCCATAAGTCATTTGCGCATGATATCTTGAGAAAGTATGAATGGACTGTCATGAATTTTGATAACGATACTAAACATATATGTGTGTTTAAAATGAGCTACTCTTAGCCCAAAATTATTTCATGAACTATATAAATAAAATATTGGTGTAAAAAAATAAACAAAATAAATTTTGTATTTTTAATGAATAAAAATAGTCATTACTAAAAATATTACCATTGTAAATACTTAAAAGTAGTTAATTTTAAACACACATATTTGTTTAGTATCTTTACCAAATTTCATGATAATCCATACTACATAATTTCTCAAGATATCATGCGCGCAATGACTTATTGAGTAAAGAAAAAAAGAGCTATTTTGATTTCAACAATATACAAATTATGTAAAAGGCTAATAAATTTCTAATGACACACAGTATGTTTAATAAAATACAAGATTTCATGTTTATACATAAAAAGGTTTTGAAGATAAACTAATTCAAACTTTGAATTTTTTCGTTAAATTTCATCGCGTTTAAAAGGTACAAGAACTCTTAGAAGAAATCATGAAAAGAAATAGTCTCAAATCCTTACAAAATAAAGCATATGTTATAATACAATTATTTTAGTAAATCTAAAACTTAATAAAATTTAACTCAATCGTAATGCTTGTACGATTTTTTTCAAATCGCAGCTGCACATGAAATAAGCTCTTCGAATACTTTAATCACCTGGTATATAACCTCTCAGAGTATCGCGGAACTCATCTGTGTTCAATTGCAGCAAACCGGTATAAGCCATGCATTTTTAAATATCCATAACTCGGTCAATTTTAGTGTTACGTGATTGGGACTTTTTTAGTCTTACTTGTCAGTATAATAGGAAAATTTTACTAAATATAACTCATAGGACCGGGGAACAGTATAAAAAGTTTAATTTCGTATTTTTAAAGAATTGTTTTTATTGATAAATCGCTTTTAAAATATTTCTTTACCTCATTTAAATCATTTTTGTAATTGTAACTATATGTCTATGACTAATGGTTTAGGAATTAGCCATTGGACACCGTTCAGGGTGGACACCCTGTATAACACAAACATTACAATTTGAGTTTTTAGAAAGAAAGGCGATTTTCTGAAATTGTTTTAAAGATTTGCTGATATAAATATTAAAGATTTTCATCTTCGTATTCATATGTTCTCTTGAGTATACATAATGTGCTTATATATGAATTACTTTCCAAATAAATGTATATTAGTAAAAAAAATAAAATTTAAAGTAATGTAAAATTGCTGAAGAAAAGTTATACACGTATATTCATCATTCAATACTTTTTTTAAATTCCATGTTTCGGTAAATAAAGGCAGCTAAATTTCGGAAATGAAAACAAGTGTATATAATGTGTATATTTTAAAAATTATATTTAATATGTGCTATAGCTTTAAATATAGACGACTTGTTATGGCATGTGATAACAAGTACTGTCTTATAGTGATGTATTTTTTAATACTTCAAATACCATTAAACTTTCAATTAATATGTTTTAATTGTTTCATTTCGAATTATTTTTTATTACAAATTATATTTTATTATAAAAAATTGATTAGCACTAACTCTTTATTATTCAATAATACTCAAACTTGTTTAATTAGAACATGCAATTTTAAGATTAATTTATTTGTACGAAATGTTCCATATATATTTTTTAAACAATTCTTTATTAAAATGCACGAATCATTATAACACATTTTAAAGTTAGATTCAGTATTTAAAACAACCACAACAACAACAAAAGAAAAAACATACTCGTATCCAAGGTAAAATAACAATTAAATTGCCCGATATGAAAAATTACGTGCAAAACTGAACGGTGACTTTTCTGGTAATTAAATCATATATGGTGCAATTTTATTTTTTGAAATGGCTCGGGTTGAGCCCAAACATGTAAGCAGTCTAATAAAACTATTTTTTACTGTTTTTAAAGTTTTCATCTTACACTTTTTAGTAATTAAAAAATCTACAGTGTAAGACAGATATTTGAAAAAAAAAATAACGCATGCATTCAAACCTGAACACAGACTAGAGATAGAGCATTTGTTACATTTTAACACTCTGTAAACGTGACCACATACACAATTGATGACATCATTCACCCAAACCACCGTCAACCGCAATAACAATCTCACAAGCTGTCGAAACAAATTTCAGGCAATAATCAGATGTGTGTTGAGAAGGTTTTTGCCATTGAATACAAACGGATGTCCTTAGAGCAACAACAGTGTTGTGTGGATGCTTAATAGAGTCCCTCTTAATCCCGCCACATACGTATAACCGTAGGGTTAATACTTAGGAAACTAGGGGTAAACAAGTGGTGGGTGGCATGGTTATGAAAGTTTTCGGTCATGCATTATTGTGTTGTATTCAGGGCTGCGGTTTCAGAGTCGGAGTCAGGCCCGTTTTTCAGCGAAAGAGACGACCATTTATTCCCACCGACTCCGTAGCCCTGGTTGTATGTGCTGTATGGGATGGTGTAGAGTTTTGTTGAAAAACGTACGGCTACCCCTGTGTTACAGAAGAAATCCAGAACTTTTACATCTCAGTATAAACAACGGCGTTGAAGGTGACATATTGAAGAAGTAAATGTGGATGCATCAAGTGGCCTTCACTGCTTACGACCCCCAGAATCATCAGTGAGGCTGGAAAGTTTCTTTGCATAACTTGTTGGAACCTCTTAAGGGATTTTACACAGTCACCGACCTGCACCGATCTGCATCGACTCAACTTCCTGCAGCCCCTATCGAACGCCAATATCGACTCCTGGGATTTTCATAGACACAAATGACAAATTTCGAAGTATTGATATTGTCATATCCAACAGTGTCATTTCCTGTATGAAACATTTGTCACGTCAAGCCTAGCAGCCTTTAGTTTGATCCTTACATTAAAGAATAATGACCCGACGAGTTTCAAGAATGCAGCAAATTTTTAATCGGACTGTTCTTCAGCCAACGAGACAATAACAGCATGCCTTTTCATTTCCTCAGTTAGTCTAGGTTTTATCCTTTTTACATGGTACGGAAAAGGATTTGTACCATTTGATTCCACCTATAATGGCATTCTCAAATACCTGCCGCACCCTGTAAAATATTACAAGGTGTTATTGTGTTATATATTAGCATTGAATGTGTCAACAATGTGCTATATTTATTTTTTGAAGCTCACTGTATACAAGGATACATTTTCTAATTATAACATCTAAATTCTATCGGAAAAAGTGTATTTAATTTTTAGAAGAAAAGCACATTCGTGACAAAGAATTATGACTATTGTGTTTCATTTGTTCGTTTATCAACTCATGAATCCAGTGTCGAGTTCTACAATAATGTTTTTTATTTATGCTTATTGAGTTATTAGCGTGAGTGTTAGTACAAAAGTGACCAGACAGAACTTCTGAGCGTCAGACAATGAATAACAATTTTAGTACTATTTCTGTATTTCGTTTTAAGAGTTTGCGGAAAAAAGTACTATTCTTTAATGACAAAGAATTTAACTTCTGTATTCAAACTGGAATTATTTCAAAGCCGTGAAACGAAATTGAAAACATTTATACAGTAATATTAATAAACGATTTGTAAATTGTTAATACTATTGTTAAATACTGTGCATGTGAAATTTTAATGAAAAAAAAAATATTTATAGTATGTATTTTACGAGATTAAAAATAACGTACATAATTTTAAAATAACGTGCTAAATTCGAATACATATATTTTTCAATTTTTCAGATTGTTTATAATTATAAGGAAATTAAAATGGATACAATAAAACTTATATCTTTTATTCTTACGGCTAGCTTTATTATCCTCAAGCCAATAAAAATAGTACATTATATATATTAAAAATATCGTTATTTGTCCTTTTCAGCATATTCTGGTGAACTGGCTCTTCTTATGACTGTACAAGTATGCCGAGGAAAGATGTTAACTGGATGCAGAAAATAATTCATATACGTAACCAAGCGTAGAATAGATGTTGGTATGTATGTTGATCAATTTAAACAGAAATATATCTTTTAAAGCAATTTTAATTGTTTAGCAGTGTTTAAATTTAATTTTCTTGTAACTGGCGGCATTTGTGATGAGTGTTCCATTAACGGTAAATACAATCCTTCGGTTACCATCGAACGAAAGACAATCTGCCCCAAAAAGTGCTTCAAGGAATGAATTGTTAGAATTTTGAATAAAATTTTACAACAAGATATAATTAAAATGCAATTGATCTCACATAATTCTATATAAATTTATATCTTAATAAGATAATAAGTCGCCTGATGTAAGAGAACTCACTGAACGCTTTCATGATTTGCGAACATTTCGGGTTTCCTGGACACTTAAAAGGCTACATTAAAAGCCGTGTTACGGAAAGCTGGAACAAACAAGCTTGGCTCATTTTCCATTATTTTGGCAGGAGTTTCACATATCTATCTATTATATATCGGATACAAATTCTTTCTTATATCACTATCATATTCTCTGGCAGTCTTTTCGTATACCTTGTACATACCTTTAAGAATGAAAGGGTTTTGCAGATTTTAAATATAACTTAATGTTTGCTGCATGTTATTTTTTACGGTTGTTAGAATATTTTAAAGAAATGCAAAAAAAAAAAAAAAAAAATCAATTCATATACTTTATAAAATAAGACCATATGTATATTTTGAGAAGAAAAAATATAGTCAAGATTACGAAAAGAAGTTAACTTCCGATAAGTTCTGTGTTTTACCGATTACATAAAAGTTCCAGTCATCCAACTGAGCCATAAGCCTGAAGGGTAAGATTAATGTGGATTTTCTCTATCAATTTCAAGCAAGAGATTCTTCTTTCGCAATATACTTTCAGGCTAATTATTCTAAGTCATTTACCATTTTCCTGAGACGCTAAACGACATGCGTTCACGGTGTATTTGAAAGGACTAAAATTCGCATTATTTTAATCAAATTACAACGATTAGAAAAAATCCCTGCCAGCTCTGCCTACAGGATCAGGTAGATTTTGAAGTTAAGTACTAATTTCACCACCAAAATCTAAATCAAGATTAGATATAAAACCGGTTTAATAATTTTATCTGTCCACTTTTGACGAGTTTTTAGTTTCATTTTTCTGTGAGAACTGGTTTTATAAGAATCATGTTAAGGCGGTATTCAAAAAGCAATCCACCCTCAACTACTCAAAATTTTCTGACACATTTTCAGATTCATTTTTAAAAGTATAAAAATGAAACTTTTTGACGTGATTTTTGAAGAGATTTAAAACAACCTGTGTAATTTATTTTTCATTCAATTAACTAGAACTTGATTTATAAACAATAGTTTTCACGGAATGATCATTTTTATCGCTTCCAGCACTATCGGTTCGAGAAATTTGGTTCAAAATGCCCACTTTGAAATCATTTTTTGAAATATTTACTGCCGCTTTAAAAAAAAAATGACCATTACGGCAGATTATAAAGTTTCTGAATAAGAGAATCTGCTAATTGGATGCGTTACAGAGCAAAAATGAATTTTAAAATGAGTCAGAAATCAAGCAGTTTGCTTATGAGTACATCCTTAATAGGATAACTTTTTTCTTCAACCGCTATGTATTTTTAATTTATTTTTCTTTAAGAATTAGTCCTATCTAAAACTTGTCAATATAAAAGTTGTAGATAATATTTAGAACATTAATAATAAATTTAAGTTGATTTGATATCTTATGAATTGATGAATTTATATTTTTTTTTCTTCTTCAACCACCATTTTTCTTTTCGTTTTTATTTCTATTTTTATTTTATTTTTATTTTATTTTTATTTATTTTTTATTTTTTATTTTTTTTTCTGCAATAAGGTATGATCTTACCAAAAACTTGTCAGTATGAAAGTTGTAGATACTATTAAAAACATTAATAGTAACGTTAATTGGATTTCATATCTTAAGAACTGGCGAAGTTGTGAACTTTTTTCGCCCTAAAACCCTATTTTTTTAAGCACATTTTTAATTTTATCCAAATATCTGTTATATATAAATTTTTAGCCCTTTTCCTAGAAATAATAACAACTTTAAACTCATTTGATATGTATTATAATTAAGAAGTTAAGTTTTTTTTTCAGTTTTCACAACCCTCCCCCCCCCCCCCCTTCCATTTCCGAGTGTTTCGTATTTTACCCATTAACGAATTTGACCGAGATTTTCTGCCCCTTGATTTTATGTATCAGTTTGGAAGAGATTTGTGCAGCATTATGGAAGTTACCGTGTCCGTAAAAAAGTGATATAAACATATAGATATATAGATAGATACATAGATGGATAGATAGATAGATATATAGATAGGTAGATATATAGATATATAAAAATTTTAACCGGGGTGGTTTTGGGTACTACAGATCATGATCGGCGTAGATCTGTAAAATTTTTTCTGAAATTCCAACATAGAGGAGTATGTAATAGGTTGTATTTCTTATGAAATCTACCTAAAATGATTCAGATTTAAGAGCATTTTTAGGCTTGTTGATACTCTAAAATTACGCCAGGAAAAAAAATGTTTTTTTGCGAAAAGGACCCATTTTGAAAATAATAATAATAATAATGGATTAACAGCGAAATTTTTCAAGTTGTTTAAGTTATTTGATATATAAAAGGACTATTTTCCCGAATATGTCTTCCGATTTTTACTGAACCAAGCAGATTGGTTGATTTAGCTTAAAAAAATCTTAAAAAAAAGACAAACAACATTTTGGCAGGAGTGTCACATGTCTACCTTTTCTATAGCGGATATGAATAAACTTGGTAATCAGTGAAAGTCTTTCGGCTACCTTGTACATACCTTTAAGCGCGTTATAAATTTCCAAATTTTAAATATAAATAATGTACGATGCATGGCTATTTTTTACATTTGATAGAATATTTTAAAGAAATGCTAAAAAATTAAAACATACAGTTTATAAGATTAGAAAAGACCATACGTATATTTTGGGGAAAAATATAGTCACGTTTACGAAAAGAAATAAACGTCCGATAAGTTCCGTGTTTTACGGATTACATAAAAGTTCAGTCGTCCAACTGACACATAGACCTAAAGCATAAGATTAATGAATGTTTTCTCTATCAACATCAAACTGAGAGTTTCGTCTTCTTAATATACTTTCAGTAAAATCTTTCTAAAAAATTTAAAAAAATTAAAAAACCCGACTGCTTAAAAAGCGAACGAATTAAATATTTCTTATCAATGTTAAACTATTTTTTTATATTACTTACTTATTTTTTTATTATTTACTTGTATTGATGGCATTTAAGTTGTGTTTAATTGTTAGTTCCTATCTATAAACACGTTTTGATGAGACTTATAGATGTTTATGAAGGTTACAGTTGCAGTAAAGCTAGGAATCCTACCTACACAACTTTCAGGTTGTATAATATTTAAACGGAGCTTCTGAAGGTAAAATAGTCAATGAAACATAATCTTCATTTTGAAAGCCCTATCCAATGATATGCCATTCAATGTGGTGCGTACATTTTTTTCGTCTCTACCGCCATTTTTTTATTTTACGGCTACCATTTTGAATTTATGAAAACAAAATATAGCTAATAACTATTGATCGGTTAAGACGGATCAATAGAGACATCATTCATTAAACTTCATCCCGCCGTTGGGATGTTTCGAGGTAAAAAGAAATCCATATACCCAGATACGCGTGAAACACATAACCCTTCGTGGCAGCCGGGTAATAAGTATCGTCTCCATGAGGCTTTAAATGACCTTCGTTCGCGGTGTTTTTGAAAGGATTAAAATTCATATTTTTTTTAATTCAACTGCAACATCGGTTAGAAAACGGATTCAAATTAAAGAGCATATTTTTGGTTTGGCAGTACATCTAAAATTATGCCATAAAAAAGGCGTTGTCGTAAAGAAAAAAGTTATTCATGAAAATGAGCCTCTTTGAAAAACTTTTTTTAATGGATTAACAGCGATATTTTTTTTTTCAAATTCTTTACGGCATTTTACACGTAGGATTACTGTCTTTCGGAATGTGTGTTCCAATTTTTAATGTATCAAACGGATTGTTTGATTTTACCTATGAGGTCTCAGGTGTCTTACTTTTTACCTGGTGGTGCAATTTAGAAACATGTCACATTAAATTTTTTTCTCAGTGTCTATAATACGTAAATGCATATAATTTTTTATATAGACAACCTAATATCTCTTCTATTTAAATATTTTTTTAATATTCTATATTGAAATTTCATTATTTTTTTATGTTTAATTTTGATACAAAATTTGTTTTTTGACTTGCATGCACTGCGCGCAAGACTGTAGCAAAATTATTTGTTCAAGAGTCCCCAAAATGTTAATATCGATCTAAAACTAATGTATCTTCAGCGTATACTTCATTTGTAAGCATTTTATTTATTTATTTCATTTGAAACTTAAATTTAAATTATAAAATTTAAAAAAAAATAATTTTCTTAGTAAAAATTGCCAATTTTATACAATTAATGCATTTATAATACTAAATTTGAAGTATACATTCAAGATACATTAGTTTTACATCATTATCAATGATTTTGGGGCCTCTTAAATCAATAGTTTTGCTGCAGACTTGCGCGCAAGTCAAAAAACATTTTTTTTTTTTTTTAATCAAAATTAAACATAAAAAAATTCAATATAGAATATATAAAAACAAAATATTTTAAATAGAAGAGATATTAGGTTGTCTATAATAAAAATTTTATGCTCTTACGTTTTATAGAGACTGAGAAAAAAAATTACATGTGACATGTTGCTAAATTGCACCACCATGTAAAAAGTAAGACTCCTGAGACCCCTTAACATAACTATGAAAATCTATAAACAAACATTTTGCACGAGATTCACATGTCTATCTTTTCTATAGGGGATATTAATAAATTTTGTAATCAGTGAATGTCTTTTCGGACACCATGTACATTCATTTAAAGACGAAAGATATTTCAAAATTTTAAATATAACTAATGTACGCTGTATGTACGATGCATTAAAGGAATGCTAAAAATTTAATTCATATAAACTATAGGATTAGATAAGACCATATGTATGTTTTTGGAAAAAAATATAAACACGATTACGAAAAGAAATTAACTTTCCCTAAGTAGTGCGTTTTACGGATTACATTAAAGTACCAGTCGTCGAGCTGAGGCGTACCCTGAAGGGTAAGATTAATGACGATTTTCTCTATCAACTTCATCCAAGAGTTTCTTCTTTCGCAATATACTTTCAGTGTAATCAACTCTTTCCTTCTTCTGTTTTACTAAAGAAAAAATTCTTATGAAAGTGAGATTGCCGTTGATAGTTTATCACGTTAAAATAATTTAACTAATATTCCACTTTTTATCGGAAATCTGCAATGAAATGTGAACTATAAAAATTATTCTTTTAGATAAAAGAACATTAACTTATAACTAAGTATAGTCGTGGAAAAAAAAAAATAAACACCCCCTACTAACTGCTCAACAAATTATCGTAGAAGAAAGTTACTGGTACCGAACGATTAGAAATAAAGTCTACTTTTAAATTATGTATATAAAATTTGCTTAACCCTCTAAGTGTTTGGGGCGTAATATTCCGTTCACTAAGCTCCAGGTTTCACAGCAATACAATCAATATTTAAGATAATATAATTCTATAGATTTAATTAATTTTAAATAGATTGAAGAATGATTAATACTCTCAAGGATTACATTCATATTTGTAATTGAGATTTTTTTATAATTTTGAAATAATCATATTTTCTTAGCATTTAAAACAAAATGCAAAGAAAACAACATTACAATTTTACCCTTTTGCAAGACGCTCGGAGGGTTAAGGAGACATCTACATATTAAAACGAACCATAACTTTGTTTTTTTATAGCAATACACAATTCTGACAGCATAAATGAACTGTACACACTTCAATTAGCCTAAAAACAAATTTTTATGCAATTCGTATCATAAGTTTCCAAGAAATTAATTATTTTAAAACGAGCGTATTTTAAGGGCTGTATCCAAATTGAAGTTTGGTACACGATTGTTGACCGAGAGAGCCCCCTTCCTGATCAAGTCACCTTAAGCGCCACTCAGGCAGTCAATGAAGACAGCTAGATAACAGTATAACATAAGAAATTTCAAAATATCTAGTCACTTCTATATCATAGACCTTAAACCATCATTTTGCTGTTTTTCAAGCATAATTTGAAAACTACTTGGAAGAAACGTGAAATTTTGGATCTCCATAAAGCAGGACTTAATAAATCTAAATCCATCAAAAAAATTATAGATTGTAATTCATATTTTTTTCCAATATTAATTTCTTAATTCATATCATAAAATTATAAAAATTGCAAATTCAGAGTATTTATGTTTAGGTATATCAGTATTATTGGTACACAAAAAAATTAGCACATTAGGAGCATAATTTCAGGGGATATAAATAAAAATATGAAAATATAATTTATCTTTAGAAGCACTAAATTTTGAATGTTTATCATTCAAATGACTTGAAATTCGGTGGAAAGGCATACTTTGAATCAAATATTTGAAATATCTCGTTAAAATTGGGTATTGCTATTTATAAAAATAAAGTTTAGGTTTGTTTTAATATGTAGATGGCCCCCTAAGCAAATTTTATATGCATAATTTAAAATAGACTTTATTTCCAATCGTTCGGTACCAGTAACTTTCGTTTTCGATAATTTGTTGAGGAGTTAGTAGGGTTGGGTTGGGTTGATTTTTGACGGCCAATTATCTACACGAGGGATATAGGCCCGGGGGGAGTGCCCTCCGTGGGGGTCTTTCTAAGGGAACCTAATCCGTATTAACGCATGGAAGATCCACGGCTCGAAGAAAACCACGAAAACTCCGAACGATTAGGCCGACGGGCGCGATTGGGATCGAACCCAGCACTTCCCGTCTACCAGCTTCGAGAGCAGAACCTCTCGGCCACTGGTGGGGCGAGGAGTTAGTAGGGAGTGTTTGCTTTTTTTTTCCACGACTGTACGTATAATATAATATTGTTTAAATAAACCTGTATACCAATATGATCTCGCTTAAGGTCGCAAACTCTCAGCATCCCTAACAAATAATTGTATACCTTACGTTTGTTGTAATACATATTTTAACGATTAGTTTTATTAAATTTTAAGAATCTTTAATAACTAAATTTGTATGTATTTCTGATCCTCAGTTTCTGAGGTTGTTTAAATGTGGCATTCACGCCTGATACCATACGCTACTTCCTACCGGAATGATAACATTGCTTTAATGATAATGTCGCAATAGGGATTTTATGTTTAAATCTACTCTAGCTCACTCAGTAAGGCGTCTGTGTCTATAAACGCTAAGAATATTTATATGAATATTCTGGAACAAAATTTATCCATAATTCATGTATTTTTAATATGTTAGAAAACATTGTTTAAAAGATTTTATAATATTAATAGTATTTTAAATATTCTTATTGAATTATTAGTTTTAAATAGTATAAAGTCTTTTTAAATGTATTTTTAAAGTTATATTTTAAGCTTTATATACATTATATTGCACTTATTTCCTCCGAAAAGTATGTAATTCTATATTTATTTACTTCTTGAATAACAACTACCTACACAATTACAACACGAAATCTTAGCCTGATACTTTTTAAGAAGGAAATGCTTAATTAGGTACATATCTCCTGGATAAATAATATCCAACTACGGTAGTAATTACTCATTTTATTTTATTAAATCCTCTTATCATTTTAACAAGTATTAAATTTTATTGTGCATACATAAATTCAAAGTAAAAGCAAATATCATAAAAAACACCAATAGTTGGCCATCTATACTAATAACAGAAAAGAAATGGCTGTTTATAAATGAAACATATACGCAAAAAACTTTGCTGATATTTCATTTAGAACCAAAAATAAAGTATTTAAAAGTCATTTTATCTCATTGTGGCCGACTATTGGAGCAATTACCCTAAACACATTTTTAAAAAGTAATGAAATCTCTTTTTAATAATTTACTTAAGTCATGTTAGATGAGAAAAAACTATCTGTTTCATAGGTGAAAATATGTGTTTAAAGTTAATTATCACAGATTTCCTCAGTTAAAAAAAAAGATCTAATTTTAAATTTATCTTCTGTTGTATTTGTGTAGTGTATTGGATAAAATATTTTAACTATTTTATTTATTTCTGGTTAAAAAGGGCTGTATATTAACACTAAATTACTTTAAAGATATTAAATTATTTATCCAATTTTATGTATCACATTTATTTTGTATTGCTTTCCTGTCCAAACCACCCATTAGTTAATGATACAAGATTTCAGGTAGTCAGCGAGTACTTCTGAAATTTTAAAAGAAAATCATTACATTTCTATAAAGAAAATTCAGGTGTGCACATTTCTTTTTAAAGAAATTCAAACGCATCTAACAATGCGCAATTTACACTGCTTATATTATATTATATAAATTCGAGAGTAATTTCGACAGAAAAATACTTTAATGTTTTTATGTATAGAGAGAGTTAGCATATAAAGGAAAAAATCAAACAATATACATATACGTGAAAGTACAGTTTTTTTGGAATGTGTTTTATCTGTGAAAGCTGGAAAATATATCTAGTAAATTTGCAAGTATGCGTTCAAGCAACTTACGTTAAATATAATGATTATTAATCACTGGACATTATCTATCTTCGAGAAAGAAAACCGAAAATCACCAAATTTATGAATTATTTTAGTTTAATGCGTCAGAAAATAAAAGTAATATATAACGAGAACATAAAGTGCACGCCAAATATTCCAACGTATAAGTGAACAAATTAAAGCTTCATAAATATGTCTGTCGTGTAGGGAGATTAGTACACAGTGAGACATCAGTCATTTTGACATATAGTTGTAACTTTTTCTCCTAGGTGGCACTTGTACATAACCACCTCAACTTATGCAACACGTGGATGTAGTTTCGGCACTTCGGTTACTTGTCCGACAAAATAGTAAATAATTCTTTATTTTATAGTGGTTAAAGTTACATAAACGTCTATTTTAAGAGTTTATTTCCGTCATTATGGCATATATTTACTCAACCGAACATAGCTATATCTAACAATAGACTATTTCGGCAAAACGACACAAACTTTTTAAAGCGATGAAATTGATGAAACAGATGTGACAGACATTTTGCTACAACGTAACGAAAGTACACAGTGAGACACACTGTTACACAATGAAACGTGTCTCACTGTATACACAGATGGTTCTAGATGATTCTTCTGACGACGATGAATCATTTAGGATTCAGGAACTAGAACGGTAGTCTACCGTTCGTGATTATGTTCTTATGAGATTTCCAAATAGTGTGTTCTAGGAAAGAAAATTCTTAACCTTTAAGGATGAAGATGGTGATTTTGAAGTGATTTATCCCCGCATGGGTGTAAAAGCGGCAGGCGTCGTGACTCATGTTCCAGATATGGTGTCTGTTAATAAATCGGACATTCAAATGCTACTTCCAGAACTACAGTTTATGATAACAAAGCAACTATCAGGATACCAACGATTTCTTATCTCCTTCGGAAATCTGGATGTACGTTCAGCAAGGCACTGCCTAATTTAGGCATACTCTTAAGCCTTTATTTAAGAGGGATAACTATAGCTTAATTACCACAATACATAATACGTGTTCATTTAAGATCAAATTGTGGTTCAATTGTTAATGAGTGTGTAAGTAACTATTGAAATTTTCTTTGCATTTTTACTATTGCTCTTTCAAAATTACTCGACCCCAAAAATGTTTGATTTAAACTCCAAGTGATAAACACGATTCCAGACAGTAGTTAAGACATTATTACACAGAAAATAATTATAGATAGAGTGTAAAAATGTATGAATCATGAAAACATACATACTGTCACACTGTGTACCACTTGTAGTACCACTTGTAGAGTGAGACAATTTCCGATACTCCGTTATCATGCTTCTATGCTTTTACAAATAAGTTTTTTAAAACAATTTCTACATTAATGCGTAGTATATTTGTGTTGCTTTAAGATGTAGCAAAAATTTTTTCAAAATAATAATAATAGTTGCCATAGAATAAGTAATAATATTTTTCGTCTCACTGTGTACTACCCTCCCCTATATATGTTATGCATCGTTAGGAATTTAATACTTCAGTGAAAAATATTTAGAAAAATAACATGTAATGGGATACAATAAAGATATGTTTTGCTCCAGAAATGTTCATAATATTCATTTTGTCCGAATAATTTATGTGCATGTTTTGAAAGTAAAGAAAATATAGCTAAAGAAACTTTTGTTATGTAACTCTTTCGCAACTGTAATGTAAACTGTAAAAATCACTCAGAAAGGTTTATTCATACTGAATTAATTAAATGTTATAAGTAGAACCTAATGATTTATACTTTTTATATTCATAAAGAACTCCTTATCATGGAAGACGGTAGTATTTCGAGTGACGCAGCCTTAAGCCTAAAATCGTATCGTATCGTATCGTTAAAATCGTATCGTATCGTATCATAGAATTCGTAGATGGCGGAACTCATATATACAGCTAACTCGACATCAAAGAAAACGCGAAAAGCCGCCTTTTAATAACTCAGCAGATATATGTCTTATTGTTCTGAATTTTCTAGAACAGTCTTATATCTGCAGTCTAATCGTATACTGAAATTTTTGCATTTCTACGTGCAGTATATTTTGAGATCTAAATAGCCATTTTTAAAGTGAAAACGTTGGTATAATATCGAGGAAGTTCCTAATATGAAAATCTCGAAAACGGTTCTAACGATTATTTTTAAATTGATACATAATATAAATGTGATTAAGGCGAGGTGAATAACACTTTTCTTTTTTCTGGGAAAACTCTCGTTCGTTAAATAATTCGATTTTTTTTTCTCTCGAAAATGACACGGGCGATTTTTTAAAAATCAAATAAATATGTTTCAGATGAACCAAATAACAATTTACTTGTTTCCAGCAAGACTCTTGTTCGTTTTATAATGCGCATGAAAAATCGGACTATATTTCTTCGCCATTCTATGGAAATTTCACCGAAAATGCATGACACTGTATTCATACACACGCTTTCTTTTTAACCACTTTTGGGGAGAAAAATTTTGTCTTCCCACTGGCTAAGTGGCTAAGGGCCATCGTTTACTGACCTTAAGATAGGCAGTTCGATACTCGCTCGTACGTGTTTTCACATGTGAATGTTTTTTTTTTTTTTTTTTTTAAGTCTGCTAGTTGACCATTATTCTCAGTTCCTTTGTAATTTTTTTAATTGCTATTAAGTTAAATAAAATTACAATTATTGATTATTTCTTGGCAATTTTTCAACAATAAAAATATTACCATAAATTTTATAAATATATTTAATTTCAATCACTTTACAAAAAATATACATTAATAATTATTATTTGAATATAAATCACACGATCAGAAACGTAAAAAAATAATTCATTTCAGCTCTTCTTTTTATAATATCATTTTTTATTATTATGACGGTCAATCAATATATAATCACTGACATCCATAATAATATTATTATTATAATTATTATTTTCCTTGCATAAAAGCTATTGTGATGTAATAATTCTTTTATAATAAATAATTTAGTTGAAATGTTTTATTTATAAATATCAATGAAGTTTGATAACCCCGAGACAATTCTTTGCAATATTTACAGTTTACATAATAAGCATATCAGAATTCTGGTGTCGCCATCTTTTGACGCAATTGCGTAGTATTATAGAGAAATGTTTGATAAAAATGTTGAAGTAGACAGTTTTTAAATCGAAGAATTATTTTAAGAGATATTTAATGTTAAATCTGGATAAAATTGTCTCATTAAAAAATTCTCATAGGAAAAAAAAAATATACACGGGAATTTAATCATTTTCATTCAATTTAATCATTCAATAGAAACTCGAAGTTTGCAGAGTGCATTTATTATTCTTAACTTGCTTAATTTTTTGACGATTTATTTCAATTTTAAATTAAAATTTTCAGAATTTCCAGAGATATTTTTTACATATTTTAGAAAAGGTTCTTTTAAATTGTTGCCAAATGTTAAAACAGCGCAAAGAATAATATATCCTTTAAATTAAAAATTTATTCACACGTGACTATTATAAACAGAAAAAAATCCTTTTAAATTAGAATTAAATGATAACGTGTTAAAAGCAGGAAAATATTAAACATTACGTCATAAAAATTGTTTTTACACATGCTTACTTAAAATGAAAGAAAATTATAAAATAATCAATTATTTTCAAATTAGAATTAAATGATTACGCATTAAAAGAAGGAAAACATTGAAAATTACGTCATAAAAATTATATTTACACGTGAATATTAAAAGAAAAAGAAAATTTTTAAATAATAAATTCATTGATATGTGTTAAAAGTCGTAAATGGAGGAAATTACGTCATATTGGCCAAAGTGGCCAAAACAGTTTACAAAACACATTGCAAAACATATTGCAAAACAGTGTAAATAAAAAAAATATATTTATATGAGAGATTTATTTCAAATTTCGAGATGATATTTTTAACTATAGTTGCTAATTTTAAGGTAGCGCAAATAATAATATTATCTTTCTAATAATAAAAATATTTTCAGTTGAATGTTACAAAGAGAAAGGAAAGTTTGGTGAAAATTATGTCAGATTTAAAACGTTACATTTAAAATCTCTTATTTAAAATCATTTTCTTATAGCGTTGTTAAAAAATACCATAAAGCAAAGACTCTGTTGACTTAGTTCCTTTTATATTTGGTAATTTTCAAATGTTTAACTAATCTTATTTAATCAAGCAGGGAAACAGCAACTAACATCAGCTGATTCGGTTTTGAAATCCCTCAGTAAAAGGGAAACCCGTTTACAGTAAGATCGCCATTGATTTTTTAATTATACAGAGCAGCCTCGATTATCCGAGCTAATTGGGACTGTTAGTAAATCGGAATCGGAAATCTCGGTTAATAGAAACTGTGTGTAAAAACTCGCCGTGCTTGCGAATTTAACATCTCTTTTAAAAAAATATATAGAACGTTTTTTAAATAATAAAAGTAAATATATGTAAAGTTCTGTTTCACAGCTTAACAAATTTAAAAAGAAAATCAACTACCAGTAGTAAATTTTAAAATGCAAATTGAAAAATTTACGAAAGTTCACACAGCCACTGGAAACAAAGCATTGTTCGCTATTGACTTCTCAGGGTCCAATGTTTCTTTGGAGTTGAGGGCTTTTGGGGGCAGAAGGACCTCTATAGCACGGACAGTGAGCTAAAGAGTGTGGTTATTTTTAAGGCTCATTCAAAAGGGAAAAAAAATCAGACTTTGTTATCGGCTCGGTTAACAGAAACCTCGATTAATCGAAGCTCGGTTAATCCAGGTTCTACTATAATTCAATCTTCCGTAATCTTTTTAAAGCAGATCAAATTAATGGACTTTAGCACAAAGTCACATAGCTGATAACTGCCATGCTTGTTGGCCACCTTTTTTTCAAAAAGTTTGCTTCACCTTATTCAATTAATGAGATATCTCCGATAAAATAAGTCACATTTTCCCGTTCTAAAATACTGGTATCCAAAAATCGTAGCATGTAACTGACACTACAAGTACTCATGGAACTAGACTATTTTAAGTCTGATTTTTATTATAGACTATATAAAATTATTAAAAATATATATTATGATAGGAACTAGCGGGCTTCGTCCGCTATTTGCGTTACGGATATAAAAATCATGTTTTTTTTTAGGGAAAAAGAAATAAAAACCTATTTGACGATAGGTTTATAAAGACACATTTTGTATTTGTTATATTTCCGGGGATGAGGAGGGGGGGGGCTATTTTGATTAAATATCGCAATTAGTCTACATGGCAGATATAATTATGATAGACACTAGCGGGCTTCGCCCCTCTATGGCGCCTTATGGGTCCAGCTTCCATAACTCAGAAACTACCTTTCGGACATCAATGCAACAGATTCCAAACGTTATAATTAACTTAATAATCACCCTATATAGCATTAAAGTAAATTTATGAGTACTGCATACTATTTTTTTATCGTAATTTCTGAAGAGAAAAAATTATTTCGGTTCCATTCTTAGGTACTGGTCTGAAAAATTTTGAAAAAGGGGGGGAAGGAGGGGACATGAGACTGCTGTTTGTCAAACAACACAACGGGATCTGGCTTATTCAACTTGGTTTTTGATGACTTCAATTGGAAGGTGGTTTGTTTAAAAGAGTGCGTTCCCTGCCCCATGAAAATTGGAACTATTGGTGCTACATCTATGTAAGGATTTAATAATTATAAATTAACATTTTGGATTTATTAATTTAAGGATAAAGTGTTTTTAAAGGAATATCAAATGAAACCCTCTGTGCGATCTGCGATTATACTTACCCAGTTGTTTTTATATACAAACTGCTATAAGGAAAATTGTAATAAAATAGTAAAAATTAAATCTGCATTAAATTCCACAAGTATCTTTTTTTTAATCATTTTATCACTAACCTCAAAAAAGTAATGATATCAATGCAAAAACCCTTGACGGGTTAAAAGTTTCTGACGCAACACTTTATCTTATGCTCTAAGAATTTTAAATATGGAACTTAAAAATACTGATATCAAATTTTGAGTGACGTTATGCTATTTCTTAAAAAATATATTTGTATTTATTTCACCATTTTATTTTTGTTTTATTTATAATCGCATGTGCAAAAGTATGTTCAACATGAAAAGCTGCATAAAATTTTATTCGCTGTTGCTTTATCATTTACATCTCTCATAAATTCAAAATATGTGTTTTAAAAGATATGATATAAAATTTAAGTGACGCCTTGATGTGACTTTAAAAGGTTTGTTTTTTAAAATTCAATTTAAATTATTTTTGACTTGGTTAAATTATTTTTTTTACATCTACACAATACTTTTAATTTTCCAATTCACTGTTAAATATATCACTTTCATTGAATCTATACTATGCATTGAAATGTATTTATTTCAATAAATTGATTTATCTTTTGTGTCACGCTATTCAAAATTGTGAGTAAGATTTATGTAAATGGTTTCTTTGCGTCATTGTGTCCAAACTACATGAAATGTATGAAAAAGGATAGTTTGACGCAAATAAACCATTTACATAAATCTTACTCACAATTTTGAATAGCGTGACACAAAAGATAAATCAATTTATTGAAATAAATACATTTCAATGCATAGTATAGATTCAATGAAAGTGATATATTTAACAGTGAATTGGAAAATTAAAAGTATTGTGTAGATGTAAAAAAAAAATATTTTAACCAAGTCAAAAATAATTTAAATTGAATTTTAAAAAACAAACCTTTTAAAGTCACATCAAGGCGTCACTTAAATTTTATATCATATCTTTTAAAACACATATTTTGAATTTATGAGAGATGTAAATGATAAAGCAACAGCGAATAAAATTTTATGCAGCTTTTCATGTTGAACATACTTTTGCACATGCGATTATAAATAAAACAAAAATAAAATGGTGAAATAAATACAAATATATTTTTTAAGAAATAGCATAACGTCACTCAAAATTTGATATCAGTATTTTTAAGTTCCATATTTAAAATTCTTAGAGCATAAGATAAAGTGTTGCGTCAGAAACTTTTAACCCGTCAAGGGTTTTTGCATTGATAAATATACAGTTTTTTAGAACATTTTCCATGCCAATCCTCTTTAATAAAATGCTACGCATTGCTGACGACTGGCTTTTTCGCTAATCGTTGCCACAGACTAATCTTCGAAAATGAAACATTTGAAGTTACTGAAAAAATTAATAGCTCGAGAAGTCTTTGTCAGAAAAATGTTAGATAAACTGCGTTAGAAAGGTGAAAATTGTATTTTTCTTGATATAAATTTCAAATCTAAAGATTTTGCCGTTTTTTAAATATTGAATTTCAAAAATTAATGATAACGGCAATGTGTACGGACGTGTATACCGGCTATTGAACGAGACATAATAATTTGTGACTCGTTAGTAGCCTTATTATTCTGTTAAAATATAAAAGTGAATTATGATGTCACGAGTGCATGGTTTTTATTTAATTCTCGACAAATACTACATCCGCCATTTCTTTTTTGTTGTGAATACAGTTCCTGCATTACGTATTGAGATAGAGCTACAGTGGAAATTCTGCAAAATGCTGCACAGCAGCGCCACCAGTGGAGCGATTTACACCAAAACATAAACAACACTAATTCATATCCAGGAATACCTAGATCTGAAGTTTGTTGAAATTTCAAGCATTAGTTCTTGAGATAGAGTTATTGCAGTAATCGCAAAAAATGCAGCATAGCAGCGCCAATTGTTGAGCGATTTACACCAAAATCTATAACTAATCTTTTATGTAGCCCAGTAAAAAAAAAAAAAAAAAAAAAAAAAAAAAAAAAAAAAAAAAAAAAAAAAAAAAAAACCCTTATGCGTTCCATAAATTATAATAATATTGCATTGTCATCAAAATTAAATATCCTGAGCAAAGTTTCAGCTCAGTCAGATTATTGAAATTGGTTTAAAACTAACTTGCAAGTTTTAATCTAAATTATTGTGAAACTCTGCAGAAACAGTATTCTAAACAAACTTCTACATTCTTTAAGTCATAATAATACTGTATTGTCATTCAAATTACACATGTATTCATTGTTTCGGCTCAATAGAATAATTAAATATGATTTAAATTTGACTTGCAAGATTTGATCTAAACATACATACATGCACTGGAAGTTAATATGATTCTTGTTCATTAATAAAAACTTACTGATCTGCAGCTATCTGCAAGAGTTTGTTTAATTTTTCAATACTTCAGGAATGGCACATTGATTTAAAAATATGCTTATTGCTGAAAAATGCTGAATAATTTGTTAAAAGTCAAGATGAAATTTGTAAACAACATCAAGAATCATCTAGAATTTCAGCCTTTGCAAAAAGCGGTAGAGCGGGTTTAATATCGCTTTTTTTCAAACAAAATTCGGTTAAATCTGACCTTGAAAAAGCTGTGACATTAGACCAGCAAACTTGTGATTTCAAATAAAACAGAATAGCCACGACGTGCTTTCAAACTTAGAAGAAGCCAGTGGCGTAGCCAAAGGGGGGATCCAGGAGGCCCGGATCCCCCCCCCCCCGAATGTAGAATTGGTTTACTGAATCATGGATACAACAGTAAAAACTGCTAAGGCAGGATCACAAAGGAACTATATAAAATTCCGCTATAGAGAGGTTTTCGTCTTAGAAGTTGTAATTCAAAGGTATGTCTTTCTTCGGGACTATAAACTTTTCCGTTTTAGGCAGGTTTCCGTTATAAACACTTTCTGTTTTCACACTATCCCTTAAAACTTCTAAAACGTACTCACTTCCGAAACTTTTTTCTTTCACGTACCCCTTTCTTAGGTTTTTCAATTCTGGTTTCTTTCCCCATTTTTCCTAACCATGCCCCCTTCCCCCCTTCACTCAAGGAGATAACGTAAACATGCTTTTTTTTATTAGTAATCTTCTTATCACGACCATATAATAAATCGATTCAAATTACATTGATATTCCTAACATTTTTGTGACTTCCGCCATTACCGATATTATTTTCACATACCCCCAGCAGACCCGCCACGTACCTCCAGGGGTACGCTACCACAGGTTGGAAACCGCTGCTATAACACCACCTCTGAAGAGCATAAATCTATTACAGGAAAATCTGTGAAGATGACCTATCTCAAAAGAAAACAATTCAAGGTTCGACGAAAACAACACTATATATTTGTGCTTGCTAACGTTTGAAACCTATCTGAAATGAAACTTGTTCCAATCGTGAATACTTCTTGGCAGGTTTTCAGAAAACACGGAATCCTCTCAAAAATAAAAACATTTTAATGTCCCGAGACGGAAGGATAACTATGCAAGTCCTGCTTGCATAATATATACATAATAAAATACTATAATAATATAATAAAATACTGCTATTCCGTTTACAGAAATTTACTGTAACTAGATTAAACGTAAAACTTCTTTATCTTGGACTTCGATAGGGTTCTGTTGTCGACACTTATGGGAAAGAACGAGTTTATACGAACGCAATAACGGTACATTTTTTGAGTTTCGTGACCTTTATCTTTGTTCACTTTATAACGGACAATATTAACAATTACTTTAAAACTGCTGCCTGCAGTTAATAAAAGTAACTTTTTTTTGGACTGGTTATTTGTTACCACATTCAAAATACACTGGCGAGAAAAAATAAAGGAACAACTATAAAAAGGTGCTTTATTTTAATTCTATTAAGGGAACTTCCAGAAAGGTAACTCAATGTCAACGTTATCACGTAGCCCAATGGGATTAACATTCGCTAAAGAAAAATATGCAAACTTTTCAGCCCAAGCCCGTTCTTTCGGTTCACGTGTGAAAAGGAGCGCACGTGGGTATTTTGTCTAATTTTAAGGATTGTACGTGTAATTAGGTAAAACTTTCGCTTTTAGTAGGTGAAATATGTCGTCCAGAAGACATTTGACCAATTTTGAGAAATTGCGTGCGATAAGGAGAATTGAAGCAGGACAGACACTCTTAGGGGTCTATAAAGACTTAAAAATAGCCAAAAGCGTCGTGTCAAGAATCTGGAAACGGTTTAAAGACACTGGTATAATGTGCACAGACAACCACGTCAAGGTAGAAAACGCGCCACAATAGACTCTCAGGACTGTAATTTGCCAACGATTGCTAAATGAAATAGGCAATTGACGTCAGTTCAGATTGCAGGGAGTTTGCTGCAGCACCAAGAACTCGACTATCCTGGTTTACTGTGAGTGACAGGTTGCATGCAAGGAAACCCATGATTTGTGTTCCACTAAATACGGTAGTGAAATGCTCCCGGTTAAAGCCGTGCAGAGATCATCATCATTGGAGTACCACGGACTGGAGCCGAGTTCTCTTTACCGATGAATCTCTATTTTGTTGAGAGAGTTACTACAGACGTGTTACCATATGGAGGTAGAAAATCACACGCAATAAGGCTGCAAACATCCGTGATCGATACAAAGGTCGTGGAATCATGGTATGGACGGACATCATTTTGAATGGCCGCAGTGACCGACACATTTTTACCAGTACAACTGTGAATGCTGAAATATACACAGATGAGGTTATTGTCCTCATGTCAAGCTGTTTAAGGGTGCAAACGGAATATTCGGTATTTTATGCTTATTAATGATCTAGAAGGGCGCTACCCCCTTCCACGGAACTCCTAAGTGTCCCTTCCAGAGCTGCATAAATCTGACCCGAAAAAAAATGTCTGGATTCAATATTGCTTTTTGAACCCAATTACTATTTGCGAAAGCTCAGTTTAACATTGCTTCAAGAAATTTCATGGTGGTAATAATAGTTCTGTGTATGGAATAGGTCTTAGGTGACATTTTGTCTTTAATAATGAGAAATCAAATGCATAATTTGAAGCTAATCAACGTACCAAAGTCCGAAGTTTACTGCTGAACTTGGAGAATGTTCTAAAACTGTTTCGAACCATCTAAAATAAATTAGCTGTGAAGTCGAAAAACAAAAACCACCATGAACCATTTTTTGCACATTCTAATACTTCCAAAAAAGTGCTAATCCTCACAAATAAACTTATTACAAAAATTTAGCTTCCTTAAAGACGACCAGATATCGGAAGCAACTATTATATCGAATATGGTATCAAAAGTGGCGAGACATGAAACATGGAAAGCCAAAAGAATTATGGCTGAATAAGACATTTGTAACAAAACTGCTTTTTCCAGCATGAACTGTATTTGATGTGTATGCTTCTTTCATTACAAGTTTCGGTAGCTGAAAATGCAAGATCTTTTTTTTTAAGTTAAAACCTTCCCACATAGCATTTTTAGTTTGCATAAAATTTGCAACAGTCCTACTTTGTAAACCTGTAAAGTTGCAGTAAGCTCAGCATGACAAGATTGAAAGTTCATAACAAGACTGCAGCAAGGTAACCTAAACGCCGGAGTCACCACAATTTGAACTTCCAGCTAACTTGTCGTGCAAGTTAAATTCATGCTGTATCAAATTTATTGCAAACTAATGGCAAGCAAGTAATCAAAAATAATGCAAACTTACTACAAAGTAGTAATCTTTCCATGTCACACTATAAGTTTAACCCCTTCGAAGGAGTCCATAGACCTGATCAGGTCTATTGATGCGAAAGCGCCGTCAGAAGGTGCATGCATCGGTTTTATCACCATAAACAAGTTTAGGTAATATTTGTACTTTTCATTTCGAGCATTTTTTAGTATTTAATAAGTATAGTGTTTAGAAAAAGCGGTGCCTACCAAATAAAATTTCTGCAATTTCTGCGTATGTGCTGATTGTCTATTCTCTCAACGGAGGGATTTTTTGCTTTCGTCACTTTCGTGAATTAAAGACAGTCTTGCCATCAGTTTCACAACAAACTACTCATGCAAGTGGTATACCTTGCGGGAGATTTGCTGCGAATTTCTCAATTCAAATTAGTCACGAAAAGATAATATCAGCAAAAATCAAACTTGTTACTAATGTTCATGCTATCTGGGTTATCTCAAAAACTCCCACGGGGAGCGTGGCGGATCGCATGAACGGCTCATGCGATTGGCACTTATGTGGAATCATTATCCAATATCTATTACAGCACAAGTTCTTAATTCAATGGCAAGAAATTAAACATGGAAATTGCTGTTTTAAACTTAACCTCTTGATCCTAACTTTATTGTAGGCAAATGTTATGCAATATGAAACATCATTTAACTCATTCACTGCAAAAACTGCAGAGTAAGATTTTAAAAATTTTTTGTTGAAAGTCGTTTGCCGCCATAAATTCAGAAAGCAAATTTTGCTTTACTAATACAGCGAAATTTCTGCCAATAAACGAGGCAATTTTTTAAATCCTACAATAGTGGTGACAAAGTAATTAATAAATTAAAGCCACGAGCATACTCGTGGATGACAGCGAATGTGTTAATTAAATTTAACTCTTCAGAATGCGCTCAGCTTTTTATATCATAGTGAATCTTTTTCATTGGTAAATATTAATATAACTTCAATGTATTATTAGTTGCAATTATAGAGATTGGCCTTATATTTTTTATCCATGCTTTTTTTTAATTAAGAAATTAAATATGGATATACTTAAATTCTTAAAGTTACTCGAAATACTTCTATTATACATACACAGTCACGACAAGATTGCAAGGGTTAAATCCATTTTAAAAATCCATTTTAGACAGGCTTCCATGTAAAGAAGTGTAATTCATTATGCTTCAAAGATACACTACCTCAATAAGATCTATTTTTCTTTTTGCAAAGATTCTGAAACTGTTCCGTTTGAGACAGAATTCCGTTATAGAAAGATTCCGCTTTCACAGGTTTCACTATGTTTCACCAAAGAACGATGAAAATCCCCTTCCCACACAACACAGATTCGTCCAATTTTCGCCTAAAGTACGTAATTTGGATGAATGGACGTGTCCAATTGAAGTCTAAAAATCCTCCGGACTTCACCTAAATTTCGTCAAATTACGTCCAAATGTCACCCCCCTTTACGTAAGAAATACGTATTTTGGGCCATGATATGAGCATAAAATGAACATAAAATGAACGAAATTTGGATCGGTCAAAATTTGTCCCTATTACGTCCAAAAAATACCTCCATCCGGACGAAATACACACGAATTTTGGCTGTAATATAGGCGTCCAAAATTTGTCCATATTACATCCGAAAACACCACCCACATTTGGACGAAATATAGACTCCTTTTAGCCTTAATATGAATGTGTTTATTGATCCAAAATACGTAGTTTGTACCAAAATGAGACGGATCTGTTATCTCCCCTAGGCAAGGATGACGTTATATTAAAAAACTGAAATAACAAAAACTTTTAATATAAATAATTTTGATAGAAATTTACTTAGAATTTTTTTTCCCAAAATCATATTAAATACTTAAATATTTTAAATTAATTCCTTGCCAGGACTCATTCATATAAATCAGTAAAAGCATATATATTTTATACATATTGCTAATAAACTTTTTTTTATGATACTTTTAATTTTCTAAGATCTTTAAAGAAAATACATTAATTCCTAAAGTATATGTTATAGCTTGATTTGAAAAACAGTGGCTATACGAGACTTTAATCCGCTACATTAGGCCCAAACACAACTACGTTCTTTCACGAAAAAAGAAGAAATTTTTTAGTAATACAGCTTTTAATTCATAATACAATTAAATGCTACATCAGAATGCTTTAACATAAGCCGTAAATTTTTTAAACTTAAATGAAAATTTTGCACTACTGGAAAGAAAAGAATATAATGGATAATGAATACAAGGACATTTAATCATTGTTTTGACGTTAAGTACAGCCAAACATTTTCAAGCTTCCACATTTATAATATTATTAGGATTAGTATACTATCATTACTACATGGAGGTAATAACAAAACTAATCGTTAAGATAACACTCTATGAATTCAACAACACTCAATGAAAAGAATTATGTTTTGTGCATTGCTAGATTCTAGAAATCTATGCATTTCTGCTATTCTTCACATTTTTATTTTATATACTATTTCTTGGGGAAATATATATATATATTTCTTGGTTTTCGTTTATGTTTTGTGCATTGCTAGATTCTAGAAATCTATACATTTCTGCTATTCTTCACATTTTTATTTTATATACTATTTCTCGTGGAAAAAAATATATATATTTCTTGGTTTTCGTTTATATTATCATTGGTGATGATAATGCTTCTAAAAAGGTCCTATATTTGCATAGCTTCCAACTGCTACAATTTTTAACTAGCACTAATTTTTAATGGAAATCTTCGCTTTACTTAATAACATATATCTATAATAAAATCAGATGAAGATTTTAAAAAGAAATTAGTGATGGCTAGAACTCGTAGAATTTTGCCGTTGTATTTAGAAATTTTATTATATTATTCATTAGCATACAATATCGTCAACTGCAAAGTTTTACATTTTGTGAACAATGGATTTTTTCTTTTAACTTCTTTGTAAAATCAGTGTTATTCAACTACTCCACTTTTTTTTTTTCACTTGAATTAAAATAGCTCTAACAGGGAATATGATTTTCCTTTTAAGGATGGTTACACTTAAGAATGAAATGTATCAAAGAAATTGAAAATTTTGAGTTTTTCAAATGCTACTAATTCATGGAAGAAAATGTGATATTCCCTAACAGCTTTTATGTATTGTGAATAAAATTTTACACACTGAAATTTGCATTTGTTGCCAGGTGTGCAAAAAAATTATTTTACATTTTTAATAATAATAACAAACAATATTTTGAAATATCATTAAAGAAATTTAAAATGTAATACGACCGTGAACTTTGTTTTTCATAAGCACACCTACTCCCTACTGCACCATCATAATATGTAAAAAGAAAAAAATATATATCCCTGGACTCCAAGATTAACCTTCCATTACTCATGCATGGATTATTAAAAAATAGTTCCATTTCATTCATTTTAGTAATTGACTTTTCACTGATTAATGTAAAAATACATACTGTATATTCTGGTTTGTAACAATAATTTTTGATAGAAGAAAAATTATCAAAATTTATAGGTGCATATTATGAATCAATTTTAAAAATAAATTATAAAAAATATGATCATAAGAACTAAGACTTTTGATTTAATAAACCTGCAATTTATATTTAAAAAATGTTGCTATTAGAGTATATGAAAAATAATAGTATTGTACTTTAAAATAATTTACATCTTATTTTTCACTATGTATCTCATTAAAGTTTTTGCGAACAATCAAACAACAATCTGCACAACATATGGCAATTATAATAAAAAATACAAAAATTAAATCTAAAAGTATATGTATGTGTTACATGCCAGAATACAATATCAGTAAAATGGATTCGTATACATGATAAATATCTTTCAAAAAATATTTTTTCAAGTATATCCAGTTTAAGCTAATTTTGTGAAATAGTGTTAGGGAGTTAGTGTTTACAAGACTCACTAAAAGGAAAATTCTTTTGAAAAGCCATTGGGAGGGGGGGGGGGTAAACTTAAAATATTTTTGCATATTGTTATACACTATATATTATAGTAAAGCAAAGATAAGAGTACTAGTACAAAATTTAGTATATCATCAAAACTTATCCATTTAAATACTGATTTTTATTTATGTTATCACCAAACTAAGTCTTAAAAAATTAATCTGTGCTCTTAATTAAATATCATATATTCAATTAAATATTGAATAATCATTTATATATGAATTTACATTTTGTACAATTAAATATGTAAATTATCAAATGTATTTCAGATTAACCTGATTATTTGTAGTATATTATAAAATAACAAAAACAATATATTCAGTGTATTTAAGTAATGTTTTGAAATCAAAGTTTATTTACACATTGCTTAAGCATTAAAAATGAAATTTATCAAATATTTTCATGCATAAAATATGGTTAAAAATTATGTACAAACTTTTAGTTTAAAATTATTCAAAATCTTTAATGAACAGTGTACATATATTATCATTTTTATAAAGGAATATACTATAAAGATGCAAGAAATATTATCAAAAATGAAGTTTTATTTATTTATTTTCCAATCTGGCTCTTGTTGACAACAATATTTTCTTTTTACAATTCATATATAAAATATATTTTTCACTGAAAGGCAAAAAGGGTGCTATATTTCATTACTATAAAGTAGACGGGATGATCCTGCGGAAACTGTTTGTGGAAAACTCTGTTCTATGTTAATGCTTCTCAGATTTATTTTCATTATATTTAACAGACAATAGCTTCAAAGCCTATAAATAAAAAGAATAATAATTCATTAAATAGCACATATCAATAATTCATAACGTTAGATGCAAATAAAAAATAATTTAATTTTAGTTTTAATTTTTCCTTACAGATAGCATCATCAGACATATTGTATTATTTCATAATAAAATGAAGTTTTTTCATCCAGCTTTAAATGATATAAAAAAAAAACATTTATATATTTTTAAAAATTACTAGCCGGTGTTTAATTTAATTTATTTATCAAATTTTTATGATTATTTTTTAAACAAACAACTACTGATGCAATGTTTACAAAATATATAAAAGTCAAGTACTTTATAATGTTCAATTGTGTCCTTTATTTTGAATATTTAAAGATCTATATTTATATAAAGTAAGAATAAAAAAAGAAAATTCAAATAAAATTTGGTGCTTTCTCGCTATAGCAGCCTCCTCAATTACAATTATGTCAAGGTAGCAGTTTCAAATTTGCAAAAGATCAACACCAAGCTTACAACCTCGATATCTCGAATCTGTGGGGAACTGAAAATAATTCGAGATATAGAGGTTTCGATTTATCAAGGTTTTGACAAAATTTAATCTCACAAACTGCTTTTTGCTGTAAAAAAAACAGGATTCATCAAAAACTACACATAATCTGTTAATAATTAACAAATTACCCTTCTCAAAGCCTTAATAATTTCAAAATTGTGTTACACACAAACTTGTTTCGATTAAATAATACCCAATTTGTCATTAAGAAATGCAAGCAGTTGTTTCGGAAGAAAAAGTTCTTAATTGAAGTCTGCCGTCTCGCAGAATCTTTTTGCAATCGCGCAGTCTCCTCTCACATAGCAATGGTACCAAATGCTGATGTTCTGATATTTTCATTTGATTCAAGAAATCTTCGCAGCAATTCAACTTCCGTCTCAGCTTCTTTCACTGTAATTTTTTCATGCTGTTGTTGATCATGTAGGTCTTTAATTTCTTCATCAGAAATTTCTCCATTAATACTCGAAACAATCTCCTCATCCGTCATAGTGTCGCATGTTTCAAGCTCATTCTCTACATTCAAGAATTCTTCAAATGAAATCTCAGTGTGACATTTTTTTTATCGATTCCCACTGTTCTGGATTCAGTTCTCCTTCTTCAGTTGCTTGCTTAATGGAATCAGCTTCCTCAGTTTCACTGGAAGTTACATATTCTAAAAATTCTGCTATTATGAAACAATTTCTTATTGTTGTTTCTGTAACATTTTTCCATGCATAGTCAGCCATTCGCATTGACTGTAAGATGGTGATAGGTGAGCTAGAAAGTTTACCTTCACCGATATTATTCAGAAGTTTCTCACAATTTGAGCTCGATAATCAACTTTGAAGCTAAGAATTATCTCCTGGTTGAATGGTTGTCCTGGTCGAAGCTTCGAAATCTTGTTTGGCAGCAAAAATTTAAGTGATATTTTTTAGCGTTGGAAGATTAGAGTGGGCTTTACAATTGTCTATGAAGAGGAGAATGCATATTTTACTTTTAGCCATTGTTTTACGGATTCCTATCAGCCAATCAGCAAAAATTACGTTTGCCATACAAGACTTTATATTTGACCTTTACAGCATTAGAAATTACTTAATTTTAGCAAAGTACCTCAGATTTTAGATCGTCCTATCATAAGAGAAGGAAGCTTTCCTTTGCCACTTTGATTTGCTGCCAAAAGCACAGCTACATGAAGTTTACTGTTTTCCATGCCGGATTTCTTCACCTTTAAATGCAGCCGTTTTGTTGGGAAAACATTGGTACAATAATACAGTTTCATCTGCGTTAAAAACACATCATCTGCTTTATAGTCTTTTAAAAGAGAAGGAAGTTCTGAAAGCCACTCTTCACAGCTAGCTAAAAAACCTGATGCACTTTCACAGCAAAGTTTCCAAAAAACGATGTTGTCCAGGCCTCCCACTGGTCCGTTTTTTGAAAACTAATAATTTTTTAGAAAGAAATTCATGGAGGGTTTCTGCAACAATTGCAAGAAAAACGCGCTTCCCGGTAGGTTGCTGTGAAATTTATAAAGAAGATTTTTCTTTAAATAAAAGTGGTGTTCAAAAAACAGACTGAATAGGAGCCCTGTGTTGTCCCTTTTTTCGGTTTCAAAAGCCTTCAATTCTTACACTTTAAGTTCTTTGTATCAACAAAGCGATAAAAGAATGTGAAACCAGCATCCAGATCAAATTCTACAGCTGACAATAGCCAAAAGTAAAAAGTCGAACTAATTTCTGTGGAAAAAATTTCGACATATCAAGGGTTTTGAAAAATATATTTTTCGAGATAAATGTGGAAAATACATAAGAATTTTGATGAAAATGCAGGGGAAATTTCTTTTTTCGAAATATCGAGATAAGGAGGTTTGAGATATCGAGGTCCGACTGTATATACATCATACAAACATCATGCACAATATGTATAAGACAAATGCTCATATATGAGCCATATAAGTAATATTTATATCATATATCAGTCATATATATCATTAAACAAAAACATAATTTGCAGAAAAAAAAATTATTTTACACATTGTTTATGCTCGAGAAGGGATAGATACAGCAGATTCGCTCAAATCCGCACAGCTTGGGACCAGAGGTTGTGTAGATTTTAGAATTTTGTGAATTTCTGGTTTGTTTACATTTTTTAGACAATAATTTGAATGTAATAATGCAATCAAATGTATAATGAATGTTTGATATACAGCAAAATATTAAAATAATTAAGTAATAAACTAAAATGATAAAAAGTAAGATAATTTAAAAAATGATTAAATTATTAAAAGTAAAGGTCAAATAAATAATTAATAATGTATAATTAAATATGCATAATAAAAATGAGATACATTTTCCTTGAATCATTCAATGATACTTCCCTCATAAAGGTACCCTATTAATTCACATCAAAATCAAAAAGTAAGGAAGTTTTATTTCAGGATTGCCAGTGTTAATAACTATAGAAAAAAATTGATTAATACATATATATATTTGGTAAAAAGGCTGATTAGCAGTGATATCAGCAATATCCTTTTTTTTCAGTAATAAATTTATATTTCCTTCATGAAAAACAGCGAGTTTAGTCTCATCATGTTATCGAGAATTACATATTAAAATACATACGAAATGATATAAAACTAAAAAATCCTGTTACTTTGCCTCTACAGCTTAACTGAAATTTTCATTGTTTACATCTGCAATGATGTGCGGATTTTAGGCGGTTGCAGATTTGAGGGAGTCCTGTATTATATTTTTTCTTCAGCTGCTTCTACAGTTAATGTTAAAGTCTTGCAAAAAAATATGTTTAAACCAAATGAATTTTTAAAAATAAAATTCGAACAATAGGATACTTAAACTACCCTAAAAACTTAAATTACAAAGATACATGGAAAATGCAAACCTTTAAAAAAGTCTCAGCTTTATTTCCATTTCATTCGAATGGAATGTAAGTTTTTAGATTAGTTTAAGTATCATATTGTTCGAATTTAATTTTTATTTCTTTAAGATCAATTGGTTTAAACGTACTTGTTGCAAAACTTTAACATTTACTGTAGAAGCAGCTGAAGAAAAATTCTAATATCTATCCCTTCTTGGGACTATACGATGCATGAAATAAGGTATTTGTTGTTGTTGTTGTTGTTGTTGTTGTTCTGCAAATTATGTTTTTTTTTTTTTAATATGTCAAGTTTTATAACTACTGCAATTCAGAGAAACTCATTACAAAATTAACAGAGGATGTTACAATTATTACTGGATATATAGGGTATTGCATCACAATTTGTGATGTAACTAAAATCCATAATAAGAACAAAAAATTCAAATTTACTTAAATTTGGTTATCCAATTTTCCACTGGTAGTGGTCTTTATGAATGCAAAAGTAAATTGTGTTGCATGTTTGCTGGTTATTTATGCTACTATGAACTGCAATTCTGCGGCATTGAAACATTTCACCTCTGAACTGGGAAGGCCGGTGAGTGAATCAATTTCTTTTCACCAGTCTTTGACAGAGGAGTTAATTAATGGTAATATTAAAGAAAGTTGAAATCTTTTTGAACTGCTTAAAAAAAAAAAAAAAAATAAAATAAAAAATTATCTTGTAATCAACACCATTTCATTTTAAGTTGTCCTATCAGAGCCTAACACCATTTGTCAGTTTACTGGTTCATAAATGTCAGTTATTGAATACTTGCATTATTAATAATTTAAAACATGAAAAGAGAGACACATCTATAGTATGGTATCATATATAAACAAGGTTTAAGTAATTTGTTTTATAATAAATATTTAAACTATTTTTAAAGCATATTTTTTTTTCCCCGTTGGGAGTAAAGTGTCAAACACTGGTTCATTTTGTGTCAGTTATTGGTTTTTCAAAATGTGGTAGTATCAGTTACTGAAGTTATTCACGATATTTATGAAAAACATTTATTTTTAATAATACAATATATAATTTTTCAAAATTTTGTCATCAGTAATTTTTAAATGTATCTCTACCACCCATTCAAAAAAAAAAAAAAAAAAAAAAAAAAAAAAAACGCGTAGAATGGATTTAAAATTTTGTAATAGTGATTTGAACAATAATTTTTAATGTGTCAGTTACTGGGGGTTTCACCCTAAATCAAGTAATAAAGAAATTTAAACAAATTATTAAATAGAACATAAATTTGTTTTTAATTCTTTTTTCCATTTTAAAATTTTAAACTATGTATGCATTGCATATATAATCAAAAGTTATTTTCTTTATTGGAAAAAAAACTTGGTATTCGGCTGCCGAATATTCGGTATTCGGTTATTTGGCCAAATCACTATTTGTCCCATCCCTAATTACAAGTAACTTTGATTCATTACTGTTTATTGATTATTTTTTGATAAGGCAGGGGGGGGGGGGGAGGTGTTGGCATGTTACAGTTACATAAAATATATTTTTGGAAACCTTTGGCATGCGAATGTGAAAAGGTTTGCCATCCCTGAACTATTCATTATTTATAATTGCATTACATTTAACTATTCAATGTCACAATTTTAAACAATTATTTTTAATATCAACATTTTTATTAGTTTGTGGGCTAAACCTTAAAATTCAGGCATGCTACACCTGGTGAAATCCCAAACCCCAGGCATGTAAAATTTTTTTATGTTTTTAAAGTTAGGTATCCAAGGACTGCATAAACAGGGTTCCTACGCAATTCTGATAAAAAAATTCCCTGACTTTTCCAGGTTTTCCCTGACTTTTCTCAGTAAAAATTCGGCTTGTAGTAATGTATTGTAGTTGTATTGCTAGTATTGCTCGTAGTTAAACATATTGTTGTAAAACCCTCCACAATGGACTTTAATTTAGATAAATGCTAAAAAAAAGTATGTGCTGTATGAATTTCTGATTTTTTAATTATTTTTCATATTGTTATATAGTTTGCACAAATTTCATATAAAAATTTTTGATTGGATGGATAATTAATTCAAAATTTCTTCATTTCTGACGATAATAGAAATTCCAATGTAAGTAAGTACATAAAAAATTCCCTGACCTTTTCAAATATTTCAAAAATTCCCTGACATTTCCCTGACTTTTTGCCTAAATTTTCGATATACCTGACTTTTCTCTGTTTTCCAGGTTTTCCCTGACCCGTAGGAACCCTGATAAAATATTGGCATTAAAATATTATTTAAAAATGGAAATACTTGCAACTTTTTTTTCTTTTTTTTTTTATATACTACCTTCCAATATATTTCAATTTAACCTTAAAAAATATATACTGTTTATTCTCCAAACAGAAATTTTTATGAGTTATAAATATATGTTTTCCGAAACTGAGATTATACACTGTGCTGTAAGCGGGTGATGTTGCCCGCCACAAAATTGAATAATTTGAATTTAAATAGTTCTTTCTTTAAGTATCTCAATCAAAAAATTTAAACATAATATCACATTAGAATTGATCACATTAGATAGATAGACAATAATATCACATTAGATAGATAGACACATTCACACACAGATGGTGTTATATAGTAACAGAATATAAGAAAAGATATTAGGGATAGAAAAAAATAGTTGTAAATAATAAATAAAATAAAACAAAAGGTTTTTTTTTTCACTCATCATTACAGTTGAAGTACAAAGGTTTAATAAGAAACAATAACAAAAACCAAAACATTTTATTTCAATTTCTAATCGTTGTTTCTAATATTTACTATGTGGAAAAAAAAGTTGCTACTGGCAAAGAAAAAAAAAATCTGTTAACATAATTTGCACCTGGCTAACATAAAAGTACCACATTATTCATTTTTTATGCAAGCTGACAATTGTAAAATCAAATACCCACAGACATATAAATTGACAATTTTATTTAATAACAGCATTTATGGACTTTAACTGAAAATTTACCTTACTCAAAGTTAAATACTGCTTGAAAAGAGTTGAGTCCTACTGATTCCAACTTTTATTCAATCAATAATGATATCTATACACAAAACAGTTGTTTTTCCAAAGACAAGAAGCTTGTATCTATTGGGAGAAAAAGAAGGAAAAAAAATGAGTGGATCCAGTATAATCTTATTTTAAAGCAATTTTAAAATGCATGAATTTTGCAAATATTGTGATTACTTTAACTCATGCACACACACATAAAAAAATAACAACATTAGATGAATTTGTCTAATTCACCATTTTTTCTTCTCTGATCGAGAATCAAGCATAGATCGATTCTCGGTTGTCTTGTTCACAAAAGAAATTAGCACCGGATAAATGTGCTTTCCACAACCAATGTTTTATGTGCATTGTACTATAAAAGAACGTAAAGCTACTCAGTAATGTAATGATTGTGTTGACTCTAGGCCAATTTGGCAAGGGTCGGCAGCCCTTTATGCACCTAGTGGCCCATTTTAATTATTTTATATCTATTGATTATAAGAAATATTAATTTAATTATTTGATTGCAGGGAAGTAACGTGAAATATATCAGATGCATGAAAAAAAAATCAAGATACTCATCCATCGATCTATCGCATAAAAAAAAAAAAAAACCTTGATAGTTTTGCCAGCACTAAGTCAAAGGGAAAAATTCAGAAATTCGCCAACTGTTCATGTAAAAGAAAATCATGAAATTTGTGGATTAGTTGCAAGAAAGATCTGAAAAATTCTACAAAAACGAAAAAAAAAAAACTGTGAATTTCACCAATCGGTCATAAGGAAAATTTAAAAAAAAATGTCAACTGGTAGAGATAAAATATTGTGAAATTCATCCATTGGTTGAAAAAAAAAAAAAAGGCGAAAATTGTCATTTACTGGTCAGAAAAAATCACAAGATTTGCCAGTCGATCCTCAGAAAAAAATTGAGAAATACTTTAGTTGGTTGCTTTAAAATATTGCAAAATTTGCTAATCTGTCACAGGAAAAAAATCATGAAATTCATCAGTCTATCGTTAGAAATATTGAAAAATCAGGGGTCGATTCAGACAAAATTTGGGGGCCTATTTAGGGCCCCTTCACAAAAATAAATTTAATAAAATGGGCCCCTTCATAAAAATTAATTTTATAAAATGGACCCCTTCACAAAAATAAACTTAATAAAACAGGCCCCTTTACAAAATTCCTTTTAATAAAACTAGGGGATCGTACCCGGGCTTCCCGGGTTAAAGAATATAAGTGAAAACATTTTTTTTTAAAATTGAAAACTAATACTTTTTTTATATGCAATAAATTTTTTAGATTGACCACTCACATTAAAAAAGCATTTTTCATATGGAAAATACGAATTATACAATCAAATAAATTTTGAAAATTTATCAAAAGCGATATTTTCTTATTAGCCGCGTGCTAAGTGCTATTTGCCAAGATTTTGCTACTGGTGGCATCCTTTTATATTCTGATAATTTCAGAGCTTATACATGTCCGTTAAATTTGTGTTTTATTTATATTACTTTATTTATTTATTCATAGGGAAGATTTTTTTAATGGATATTAGCCGTAAGAAAATGATGAACTCTTTATTTTGGTTTAAGGGCAAACGGATTAATCTTTCTTAATCGAGCTCCGCGCGATATAGATAAATTAAAAAATATCTCATGCTTTAAAATTGTTTTTAAAACCATAGACAATCAGTAAACTGAGATGAACTTTGCAAACAAATTTCATTTGATAAAAAAAAATCCTATTTGGTGATCTAAAAATTTAAATTCTACGATTATTTTAGATTTGTGTTTTTTCAATATTATTCTTTTATTTGTTTATAAAAGAAGTATTAATTTCGTTAATTTGTCTTTCACAAATATGTTAGATTGGTTGCCTTTTAATATTATTATTTTATTTGTTTATAAAGGAAGTATTAATTTTGTTATGCAAAAAAAGAGAGAAACAAATGCTGAAAAATGTTTGTTGCTTTATATGCAAAATGTATATTACTATTATGTATTGAAACCTGCATTTGATAAGATAAACTTTAAAAAATCATGCTTAAAAATTATTTTAGAAAATATAATACATCAGTCAATGAATACAGTTTTTTAACAAATTGCATTTGAAAGTAATTTTTTTTTCCCTATGTGACGAAAATTGAAAATGTACGATGGTCAGAAGAACATTGCAGTAGAGAAAATTTCAAGACCGAAATTTCATCGTGAAGTGTTGTCATTCGCAAAATGACGTCGACGTTACGCACAGTTACGTTTGTTCTTTATAATATAGATACTTAATCAGTAAAATATAATAAAGATCAGTTATTAGGATGTGGTTATCAATTGAGGCTCTTATGCTTGGATTTCCGGAATGGAAACAGCAATTTTCACTTTCTCAAAATTTGCATACGCACTTCTCATATCCATATTCATCACTTTTAAAAAATTTGTATATTTTTTTTATCATTTAAAAATCATTTTAACTCAAAACTTGAAGTCACAATTGTCAGCAACATCTTTTATGTGAACAGACGCACTCTTTACTTGAGATTCTAATCTCAATTCCGGAGAGTAAAATTTCCGTAATTTATGTTTTTTAGACGCGTTTGTGTTAAATGTTTAGTTTTATCTCAGAAAATGATCGTTTTCTTTTAAATATGACTTCATTTTCACTTAATTAAGCATTTCGCCTAGTGTCTGAAACTTAGTATCTGTACACATTCAGAAGGGAAAACAATATAGAAAATTTATGAGGAAAAATGCGTGTTTTAAAAAGCAGTATGTCATTTTCCGTTATTAAGCCCCTAATATAATATTCTGCTCCTAGTGGGATTTTGCGCCACTAAACCCTATACAACATTTTGTATCAACAATTTTGAATTTTTATCAGAAAATAGCATGAATAAAGTTAAAAATACCTCATTATTTCTCTCTTGTCTGCAATAATGAAAGCTATCTAATTTTCATTATTATGAAGAAATTTCATAAAAAGCTTTTAAAATTAAAATATAAAAGTGAGGCTATTTGAAAAATAAACAGATAGTACGATCACGTTTACAAAGGAAGAGCTTTCACTTAATATATATATATATATATATATATTAGTAAAATTGGTTCAGCAGAAAGATCAGGGCATATGACTAAAAAACACAATTGTGTTTTAAATATATAGATTATATAAAATTATGAGAAATTAAACTAAGCAAATTATGTTATTTTGATAAAATTATAGTAGAATGGCCTAAAGAATAGCATTAAAATTTTGTTATTCGAGAGAATTTCCGATAAAAACTTCTGGAACACGATATTATTTTAAACTAGGAATTATTTGTTTACCTGTCTTAATTCGGCGAAGCAAATCCATCCAGGCGAGAATCATCAATTTCTGTAATATAAATCGCTATTATTTGCATGTCACCTCTCTTTTATAAAGACACTCTAAATTTTTGTAAAACATTGCGTTTTATCAGTGTATGATTTCGATTACATTATTTTCAAAAGTGAAACATTTTCACCTGCGAAGAATTTCAAAGCAGCTTGGCTGTAAAAATGACGCACATCTACAAAACATAATTCCGGTTTAGAAATTAAAATACACGCTTTTTTATAAAATGACGTCATTTGCATCCGCTAAAGCAATCCACTTTTACAATCCTATCTTAAACTTCGTCTACAGAAAAGTGTGCATATGACGTCACTGTCACGGAATAGCCGACAAAACTCTTGACATAGCCCATATTTTAATTTGAACTTTTTTTTTTTTCAGGTTTTATGAGAAAATGGCAACAAAAACATACAGTATCTTCAATTTTTGACTATTTTCCGTTTACTTTCAACGACTTTCAATATAAATGAGGTATTTTTGTTGCCACGATAAGAAAAATTGTATTAAAAACTACAAAAAAATTAATAACTCAAAAATAAATTGAGATACAGCTTTCAAACAAATTGCATTTAAAAGAGCATTTTTTTCCTTATAAGACAGTGTAAAAATTTAAAATATGCGGCGTTTAGAAGTTTAAAAATTTGCAGTAGAGAAAATTGCAAAACCAAAATTTTATTTAAAGTTTCAAAGTGTTGCCATTCGCAAAATGACGTATGCGTTACGCACAGATATGTTTGTCCTTTATAATATAGATAGACTCTCTATGCAGAGTTGCATAATATAGACGCACACGCGCACGCCATGCACGGAAAGTTTTCCGCAAAATTCGGAACTTTGCGGAAAATTTTTCTGAAAAAAAAAAACCCACTTAATTTTTGTTTTTGTAACTTTTTTTTTTTTTTTTTTTTTTTTTTTTTTTAAATACCGAAATATTAGAAATATTTCCCAATTTTATGTATGATTTATTTATTGTTTGCCAGGGGTAATTCTGTTCCGAATTTTCCGAAAATTTAAGGCATTCGGTTCCGAAAATTTAAAAAAATCGGCCACCAGCCCGAAAATTCAGGCATAAAAAAATATCACATAAAAATATTGCGAATTTCAACAAACGGTCGCCGAAAAAAAACAATTTTGTCAATCACTCGCAGAAAAAAATCACCACTTTCGTCAAAGCATCGCAGGAAAAACGTGAATTTCGTCAAAGGACCATGAAATGACAACTGGTCGCATGAAAAACTCGTGCAATTCGCCAGTTTATCATGGAGAACAAATCATGAAATTCTTCAGCCTGTTGTGGGAAAACACAAAATTTAACAAACAATTGCGGGAAAAAAATCCACAATTTTCGCCAATCAGTTGCAGATAAAAAACCGTGAAATTTGTCAGTGCACCAAGGAAGAAAACTGTGAAAAAAACCACGATTTTCTCTAATCGATCTCAAGAAAAAGCCTCAAAATTTGCCTATGATACAAGGAAAAAAAATCGTGAAATTTGCAAATCGGTCGTGGTTTAAAAAATCGCGAAATTCGTCAGTAGATCGTTGGAAGAAACTGCGAAATTCATAGATCAGTAGCGGAAAAAACTCATGATTTTCTCTAAGTGGTCTCAAGAAAAAGCCACAAAAATTTGCCTATTGGTTCAAGAAAAATATTGCGAAATTTAAAAATTGGTCAAAAGTAAAAGTAAAAAAAAAAAAAAAAAAAAAAAAAAAACCCCCGCCTTCGAGATTTGGCCGATGAATCGCAAAAAAGCGACGAAGTTTTCCAATCGACTGAAAGAAAATATTGCGGAATTCACTGATTTGTCGTGGGTAGAATGCAAAATTAGTCGATCAGTTGCACTAACAAAAAAAAACGTGATTTTTACCAATCGTTCGCAAGAAAAAGCGTAAAAAATTGCTAATCAGTAAAAAGAAACTATTGTGAAATTCATCAGTGTCTCGTCATAAAAGCTGCAAAATTTGTTGCTCTATCGTTGCTCGTTCGTCTATTAAAATTCGTTGTTAGGGAAAATGTACGATTTTCTAAAATTGGTCGCAAGAAGCTGCTGCAAAATTTGCTTATCGGTACAAGGAAAATTTTTCAAAATTCCCCAATCTGTCGTGAAAACGGCCTGTGAAAATCGTCAAAAATTGGAAATTCATCGACCAATCATGGAAAAATCCACAATTTTTGCCAATCGGTCGCAAAAAAACCGACAAAGTTTGCCAATAAGTAGAAAGTAAATATCGCAAAATTTGCCAATCGGTCGTGGCTAAAAAATTGCAAAATCCTTTTGTTGATCTTTTAAACAAATTGGAAAATCGTTGATTCAATCAGTCGCAAGAAAAAGAGAAAAAATTTGCCAATCGATTAAAAGAAAATATAATGAAATTCGAATCAGTCACGTGTAAAAAAAAAATTGTCAGAAAAATCACAAAATTCTTTGATCAGTCATGAAAAAAGCCATGATTGTTTCCAATCTGTAGCAAGAAAAAGTTGAAACATTTGCCAATCAGTTGTTGGTAAAAAACACGAAATTCATGGATCAGTCATGTGAAAAAAAATACGATTTTCACCAAACGGTCAAAGAAAAATATCGCAAAATTCACCTACCAGTTGCAGTTAAAAAACGCAAAATTTGTCAGTGAAATGTAGAAAATAGCTCGAAATTCTTCAACCAGTTGCAGGAAAAAAAGTCTCATAATTTGATGATTGGGTCCGAGAAAAAAACGTCAAATTCGCCAGTTGACAGAGAGAAAATTCTGAAATATTGCGAAAATCAATTGATTGTCAGAAAAAACAGTGAAATTCATCATTTGACCACAGTAAAATCACAAAATTTACCAATGGTTTCTTTCGGATGAGTATGTCAGCGTTTTACAAAATGTATTTTGCATTCTTATAAAAGATGCCATTGCACTACTTCATGTATTAAGAAAATCTCCCTGCAGCTTTCTTTTTTTAAATTCCCACAGAACATTTTTGTTCAGATGAAGTTCGTTGCAGAACATTGCAAAGTATTCTGCTTTGGGGATATATACATTTTTGTATGAAACGGCAAACAAAATCTTCACTTGGTGCCCCCCTTCGCCTTTCATTCTGGCATTCGGAGCACATACCCCCTCTGCTTCTCTGTACCCCCCTAGTTTCAGCCCTATATAATATAAATATGATATAAGATGTATAAATGTCATCCATGAAGTAAATAATATGCATATAAAGATACATATGAGGCACATATATATGAGCATTAGTAGTACCTACTGTTTCTTTTAGGCCATCATTTAAGGCACAGCACCCTGCTTATTCTAAAATTGACAAAATGCATCCTGTCCTTTTTAAAAATTGTGAAATGAACCTCCAGTTGTATCTAGAACATACTAGTAAAAATTTTCCTCATACATTTTTCATGCACACAATAATATAACAATTCATGTTGTTCAGTAAAATAATTCAGACTTTTTTTTAAAAATTTTAGTATTAAGTAAATAAGTTCACATTACAATATGATAATGAATGAATAACATTTGAGTAAGGATCTTTCCTTAGAGCACTAAAAAACTTAAAATATAAAAAGTTAGGTGTCTTAGTAAGAACTAGATATTACATAAATTTAAATCAGTCAAAAAAAGAAGTTGCTATCAAATGGGAAGTTTTTAGAAATTGCGTACTTGCAACACATAATATATTAATTGTCAAAGATTTTTTTTTTTTTTATATGCCCCTAAATCAATGTAAAATTCGTTTCAACCCAATACATTTTTGTTTACTTTTTATAAAACGGCATTATGACCGAGAAAAATCATGTAAACAAAGCATTCTTATTTGCGTAATCAAACGCTGATTTCTCCAATCAAAAAGTCCAAACTAAAGTCAAAACTATTGATAAATCAAATAAATAACAACACACAGAATCGTGACAGAAATGTTTTATGTAAAGTATGCACACAAACACAATAAATCTAGAAAACAAAGTCAATTTACTTACCAGCATTCACACTCATTTTCTTTATTTCCGCATGGCTTTCATTTCCGCGATGAGATAAACAAATCTTCCACACGTTGATTGATTGATGCGGAGCGTAACTCCACAATGTGATATTCTGATAAAATTAAATAATGCATTAAATTCCTTACTTGTTGAAAGCTGTATAAAAAATTAATAAAACAAACAAAAATAAATAATACAAGTTTCGGTCAATTAGGCCTAAGTCTGTATATGCCGCCATTTTAAGATGGCGATTGATAGGTTAAGTTTTTGTCCAGATTATGTCCGTGCATGGTGAGGTCAGGTTTTTGTCCCGGAATTAACGAAAATTAGATTAGTACTGTTTCCATCCAGTTTAAGTTATTAAAACAGAAAATTGGACAAACAGGTGAAGGTTTAGTTTGGGAGTTGACGAAAATTGGATTAGTTGCGTTTTCATCCAATTTATGTTCTTAAACTGGTGTCCATATTTTGTAGTTATTTCGTAGTTACGTCTATGTCAAACATTCAACAAATTCTGAACGTATTTTAGCTGGCTGTATACGTCCAAATTACATATATAGACGTATTTCGGAAATGGTAGATGAAAACTGAATATAATCCGGACGTATGTGTTGTGTGGGTTTGAGACAGGTTTTCATCAAATTTAATTGTATCGCAATTCATATTAAGACCATGCAATGCTTCCGTTAAAGACAGGATTCTGCTACAGACAATTACTATTTTGACAAGTTTTATTCTATTCATATGACATAAATAAGTATATTTATATAAATACACAAAACTTGTAAATATGGAGCCTTCCTATAACGGAATTTTGTCTTAAACAGAAATGTTCCATAGTGCTACGGAATAGAATACTATACAAATACACCTGATAACACAAAAACCTGTGTAAAACGGAATCTTCCACCAATATTTACGATTTCCTCTTGACATGTTTTACTATACATATAACCTGAAGGAAATATTCTGGAACCCCCCCCCCCCCCCCCCCGGAACGAAATCCTGGCTACGCCACTGGAAGAAGCTAATGCAACTTTTGAAACTCCCTCAAACCAATTGCGCAAATGGCTTTTTTATTGTCACAATTACTCCATACATCTGATATTTTAAGTCAAAACTAGTAAGGATCTCGAAAATACAGAAATTCATCTACCAGTACGCGCAGTTTTGTCAAATTCCGACATAATCGGAAAAATGAACTTGCCACTTATATTATCAAAACGTACTACTGTGTGGCGTTTACTCGTTGATTCGCGTTCTCGGGTTCGATACCGGAACGCGCTACATTTGTTTCTCTCATTTAAAAAATAAGTATACTTGTAATTAGAATTTAATAATCTTATTGTCAATTAAGAAATATAATAGTGTATCAATTGCAATTTTAAGCTTTTTTTTTTTTTTTGTAACTAAAGAGTTGGATAAAACATCATAGCACTGTATTTTTTTAAGTCACTTTTAAAATGTATTTAATACATTCTTTATCTATGCAATGATGTTGAAGAATTGTGTCAATTCGTGATTTTAAAGAAACATCATTTATGTATTGCCTTAACAAGGGAAGTCAAAACGGTGATAATAATATTAAACATTGACATTAAACATTGCCATAGAGATTAAATTTCAATTATTATTATTATTATTTTTGCATTTTAAAGATTTTCAAATTTGTAAAAGTCTGCTTGTGCTTTTAATTATTTTGCGTTCACATATATCATCTTTCTGGATTTATTTTAATTTTATTTGAATATGCCTACATTTATCATACCTAAAGGACACCACAACTGATTTTGTAACGGTTTTGGAATTTTATTAATCAATAATAGATCCATTTTTTTAATCTCTTTTAGTGATGAGAAATGTTTAAGAATGGTTTAAAAATCAAAAATGCTAAGTTAAAATTTAAATATATTACATTAAAACATATATTACATATATTACATATTATAGGATTAATACTAGAATAAAAACCTTAATGCCTAGTGCTGCCATCTATTATGGTAAAATGAAACTAATTGCCATTTTTTCAAGAGTTTTTGGAATTTTACTACCGATTTGTTTTTGTAAATTTTGAATTTGGTGTCCTTTTTTGGGAACACCTTGCTGGAAAGGGTTTTAAAGGGTTATTCATCACGGGCCCGGGCATCGCCAGGTTTATAAGCTAGTCTTTATTAAAACTACACTTTTTAACTAAAAATATTATTTTTAATCTTCTGAACCTGTATTTATTGTGTTGTTCGTTCCTTTGTAATTCACCACGGAAATCTTCTGTTTTATTTTTTTTAATGCAAAAGATATTTCCAAATGCTTATCCGAAGTTTCAAAAAAACAATTACAACAAATAAAATCTCTATTGCAATATAAATATATTAGTTCGGCTGCTTTTATTTTTCAAAAGTTATTTCAAAATATATCATTAATATGTAGAAAAGTTTTAGTACTATAAAATAAATATTTCTTCCTAATGTAATGCGTATCACAATCCAATATGAAATGTAAATAACAATATGTATTAAACGGAGATATCTATAACATGAGTTTTATAAAATTTAACAAATCTCAAAAAACATTTTTATGCTTCTGATTCGTGTCTTCTGAACATATAGTGTGTTAAATCGATTTTTTTTTTAATTCTATTCATGTCGAAAATACGATTTTCACCTGAAGGCAAACTCATGAAATATTTCATGTTCTAACACATTTCTTATGTATAAAGAGGAAGGTTTTTTTTTTTTTTACAAAAGCAAAATGTTCTGTTATGAATGCAATACTTAAACTCAAAGTATTGGAAAAGTTCAAAGCTTTAACAAATTTTCCAGAATGTTCTCTTTGTATTTATTGAATTATTATTATTGATAAAAATGCCCCCTAGCTGTTTGGGGCATAAGGAAATGCAAGTATACAACACATAGGAAAAAAGTTTAAAGCAAAAATCCAATATGTAATGTTCGCGAAGTTTTGTATTCAAGTTACAAAACATTACATTTTTTTTCTATTAAGGGGTAACATTAGTTGCGAGATCATATGGAAAACAGGTATTATTAACGTACCTATACTACTGACCCTACTTGAATATTTTTTTATTATCTATACTAATAAGAGAAAGTTATACTCTGTCTGTCTGTATGCTATGGCTACCGAAATCTACTGCATATAAGATGCGGAAAATTTGTGTGAGGTTTGTCACACAAATTGGCACACTGTCACACACTGTTGAATCATAATTTTAAATTTCTAATAATTAACTGAATTAATTAGAAATCGCTAAGAACTATCGTGAAAAACTAATTTTTGTCCTGTGAGGGGAAAAAGCGCAGGCGCATGCGTAAAAACCTATTTACGCATCCGATGGAAGCGAAGAACAGACTTTTCAATTTTATTTGTGTTTTTAAACAGTTTTTTTTTTTTTTAAGCTAAATCAAACAAACCTCTCTGTACAGTCAAAATTGGAAGACATATTCCGAAAGATCATTTTCTTACTTCCCCAATGCCTCAGTCAATAAAAGAAATTTGCAGTTAACCCTTTTGAAAAAAAATGATGAGGGTTGTTTTCCGAAAAACATTTTTCCTCATTATTTCGACGCCTCCCCAGAACGCATTTTTAGAAGTACCAACAAACCAAAAACATGGTTATAAAGTTGAATGTACTTCTAATCGGTGGTATAATTGATTTGAAAATATATGATTTTTATCCCTTTCAAATGCACCAGTGAGCGCAGGTCACTTTGCACCTCACACAGTCGATATTTCTTCTACTCTATATGTAACTGGATGTCCCTATTTTAACACAATCATTTTAGAGCATCTCAACAGACCAAATTTACATCACTTATAAAAATTGCGAAACGTTCGGATGGGTAGAAATATTCTTTTAAAAAATAAAATGTGTGAAAATTTCGAGGAAAAAAGAAAATACCAGGTTTTCTGCGATTATCTTTCATTTAAAAATATAAAACCAGACAAGATGGAGTTAAAGTTATAAAATCATACATATTTGAGGTTAATTTTAGGTTATTAACGCGCAACGCATAGTAAGTCAGCTAGTTATATAAATTATATAATTTCCTTTTTTCTGAAAAGTAAATTACGTATACATGAATGTTAATTTAAATAAAATGCTGTTTTTGGTACTCTTTTATTTATTTTAACTTAGTTTTTGTATGTATAGACGAATTTTTGTAATCTTTATTTAGTCACTCTATATGCTAAAATTATAAAAATTGTATACACAGGTGTTTTTCCGTTAACAATACCACTCTTTAAACGTTTTAGAACTCAATTATAAATTGATAAACTAATTTAAATTCATTTTGTGATAGCCGACACAGATGATAAATTGCCAAAATATCGTAATTTTTACAACTGTATATCAGTTACAAAAACAAAGAATATAGCAACAAACCATGCTCCCCAAATATGCGAATTGATTGTGATACTGAAACGATAAAATATTAGAAACTCTAAAATATATCAAATATAATAAACTATTTGGATGTGCCAATCCCAAAACATTCTTCTATTTCTTGCCTTTTAGTATTTCAAAAAGCAGCTACAAATGTTAATAAATTAATACTATTAGTTCAATACTATACCAACTTTGACTTTCATGTTAAATTTCTGCTTCAGTCAATTAATCGGAGTAAATACGACTTAATCTCGATCATGATATTTAATAAAAACGATATTTTTCGTTATTTTGTGGTGTATCAGCTGTTTGCGAATAGCATCTTAGGAAAATGAGAGGTTAACATCACTGAACGTCGATGTGCCACAGAACTACGAAAAATCGGGAAAATTACACAAAAGTACGGTAGGCACAATGAACGATTTTACTAGCGAATTGATCATTCGGACATGCGCAAGAACACAGTTTCCAACATTTGTATATATTTTTAATGAAATACCACAAGACATTTAGTTAAAAAGAAGAAACAAAATCATAGTTGCCAACCTACAATATTTTTATAATACATTATACTCATAAAGTTTGAAAACAAAAATAATTTTTATATTTTTACAGGCTTCTTAATTTAATTCTAAATAAATAAATAAAAAAAAAAAATCGATGCACAATTTTTCGTAGTAATTCATAAAAAAAACAAAGGTTGGCAGCTATGCATTTGCGTATGTCTGAACGATTCATTCGAATAGTAAAATCATTCATTCTGTCGATCACTAAATGTAGGATACTAAAAACGCATATATTCAGGAAGCAAATGCGATTTTTTGATTTGTTGAAAATTTACAGCGACAATCACTGATGGTTTTATGGAAAAGCACTTTCATCGAAAGAAATTTCCCATTTCTTTACTTCTAAACCATGACAATTTCAAGGATCAATAAATTTCACAGGCCTGCGAAATTGATGTTTTTTTTTTAATACAAGAGAAATTTTCGCTGATTTTTATGTTATTTGGTGTACTGATTTCGAAAATGTCCTCCATTTTGCCTTATCACGTCACGATTTTTTGTAAATTCGATATCAATATTTTTGCTAAAATCCTATTTGGAAAGAAGTTCTTTCGAATAATTTTGCATGTACTATCTGGCAACAGTGGTTTTTATCCATTTAAATCTATGTAAAATAGTAGTTTCTTGCTGGGGCAAATTGGTTTTTCTGTAATCGATTATTATTTTAAATGTTTAAGTGGATGATAACCACCGTTGCCAGATCGCACGAGCTGCCTCTGGTCGGAATAAAAACAAATAGCGCCCTTGAGTTTAAGCTTTTTACATCAAATTATGTTGTAGTTTCTAGAAAAAAAACATACAGTTTTAATTTATTTTTATTAAAGTAACGTACATAAAATAGACGATTGACCAAGAGGAGCAAATATTATGAATGTGTATATAAAAGTTTCAAACAAATTTCAAATTTAGCAAAAAAGCAAAAGAAAACAAATAAAATGTTTCTTTGTAAGCACGTACCCTTTTTCCTTTCAAACTTCTTCCTGACGTTCTTCTTTATGTTCAATCTTATGCCTATCTCGTGCAAACATTCAACAGTGGTTTACGAGCATGTTCTTTTCCCATCTTCCTTGATTCTTGCTCTTCATATATTTGACGTCTTCAAGAAACTTTCACCCTGTTCTTCTCTGACTGATCATACATTTTCGGCTAAAAAGTTCATGTGTGAATGAAAGAAATATTTTTCACACTCATTTAGCAACCCAACGCTTGGAATTTGTCCAGCATATTCATTACAATTGGTTTATAGTCAGGATTCTTGTAAATGCACAGAAATTTACTGACGACATCTTTGAACGCTACCCAAGCTTATTTTTCCTTTGTTGTTTTTCTAGTCTCAAATTTTTTATCCTTCATAAGCTTGCGGTTATATGGATGAACAAAGATTCCCTCTTGCAAATAGGCTTACGATAAACCTGGAAACTTTTTGCAATGGCATTTGAAGCAATCACAATCTTTTGGAACAATCCAATTTTTGGCCCAACTAACTTGTTCCGAATCACATACTTGGCGCCTGGTTTAAGATTTTGTCTTTTGGGCCATTCTTATTTGACTCGATGTTGAGTATCATCACAGCTTCCCACTCACAAATGAAACATGGATACTTTGTGTATCTGCCTTGTTGAGCGATAAACATTGAGATATTTTTCAAATCACAGCAAACGGTCCAACTGAGGTCGGCATATTTTATTTTGTTAAGGACGAGAGACAGGTTTTCATAGCGTTTAAATGAACCGACTCTGGAACTGATACAGATGCATATAGGGTTCCGTGATGAAAAATGACAGCTTTAAGGCTGCTTTTAGTCGAATCTATAAACAGCCTCCATTCATGTTTATCTTAGATGATATTAAAATCGCTCATCATTTCGGGAACGTTAGAGCAATAGACCAGATTCTACTCTTCCTCAAAGTACTTAACAACTTCTTTTTCTTGATTTCCGTACCAATAATAAGAGGTTCCTTTAAAAAATAAGTTTTCTTTTCTTTTCTTTTTTTTTTTACTTTCAATTTGGAGTCTAAGAATTCACCTGCCTCTTTCGAAAGACCCAGATTTCTTGTCAGATCATTAAATTCAACCTGAGAGTTGGACTGATGTGAACCGCTTCCAGAGGGCTTACATTCGTTATCGGAGCCTTGAAGTTCTGGATGTTCCGAGATTGATGTCTCTGAATAGATGACTGACATTTCAATTGGAGGCAAAGACAATGGCACATCAGGTCCATGAGGAACTGGGTGTACGGCCGATGGAATGTTCACAAAAATTCTAGTAAAATTGAAGTATTGAAAAAAAGTGACGTGATAGAATTTGTTCATTATTTTTTTTTTAATTCGGTATCAAAAAATTCATAAAGTTCAGGTTTCAATTCAGTTGTATTTTTTTTCATCGAAGACTTGTGTTCTTAATAATTTCCGAGAGTAATAAGCTCCTTCAGTCTTTAAAGAACAATCCTAATCGTATTAATAAAAGAAGTTACTTGCTCATAAATCGTGAATCAACTAACAATTACTTATCGATTACTTTTTTGGATGCGTGTAGTCTGTAGGAAACACTCCCTAAACTGCCGGATTTAAAACTTCTGGATATCTAATATATCATTAAATTTGGTGGATTGTTTCCCTTCTTTTTTTCAAAGGTAAAACTTGTTTTAAACCTAAGACCAATTTGAATAATTAAACAATCTTTTAAAATTACAAGCAATAAACATACTGTTGATTTGTGCAAAATGATGTAGATGGATGTTTTTTAAAGTTTGAAAGCCCGTATCAAGCAAACAAATTAAAGAATTTTTGAAGTTACTTATTTCTTCATATCTTAGTTTAATTAACATTTATTTAGTAAAATTCAATATAAGCTTTTTGCTCTTTTCCGTATTTCTACATAGTAATGAATAAATGTTACAGAACTTTTCCCAATCTTGTATTGATAGATATACAGCTACATGTGCAGCTTACATTTACTTTAATAACACTATATATTATTTAAAATATATAATCAAACAGAAATATTCATACGACTAGAAAATTTTAATTATTTTCTCAAATACATTGTAAAAGTTTAAGGAAGTTTACTATATAAATGAAATAGTTTTAAATGTTTTATTCTGTAGGCTAAAATATTTGAATCGACAAGGAAACGTAACTAACTACACCTTTTTAAACATAAATCCATATCACAAGTTTCATGAAATTTTATAATATAAAAAAAATATTTTTAACTTTCTGTCTCCCGTTCTATTTTTTTCTAAACATATCAAAATGTGTTAACTGATACTTTCGAAATTCTATTCGTAACAAAAGAATTATTTTCAGCTGCAGGAAAACTTATGAAATATTTCTCGTTACGGCGATTCGTATTTGTATAGAGCAAGCTGCGTTTTGAAAAAAAGCTTCTCCGGGAATTCAATACTTAACTGTAAGTATTGCAAAGAAATCTTCAAAAACTTAAACAAATATTGCAGAACGATTTTTTTTAATGTATCAAATCATGTTTAATGATAAAAATGCTTGCTGGATGCTTTCGGTGCATTCGAAAAGAGAAATATTCAATAAAAAATATTTATTAAATACAATTACTAGACCAAATAAACATGGAATATTTCATCAGAGTTAAACTTTTATTGTCATATACATTGTTTCTAATAAAAAGTAATCTGCAAACGCATGATTTCTAAAAATATACTAAATATGCAAGTAATTATATCGTTATGTACTATTTGTCTTTTGAAAAATTTTGAAACATAAAGTCAATGAAATTTTACTTTAAAATAATAAAACATTACACCGTACAGTTATTATATTAAATATATTTCTTAACTAAATTTTTTTTTACAAGTTTTTCCAACACTGTAAATGTTTTGAAAGGAATTGACTTTTATTATACACTAAATGAATATATTTTCTTTATTTAAATTATATAATCTTAATAATTATCTTAATAATATTTCCTTTGTTAGTTCATAGTGATATTTTATGTTTAAATATTTCGTTAATTTCCTGTTTTATATTTTGATGTTTTCAAGTTTCTTATGTTGATATTTTTTTCGTGTAGAAAATAAATATTTTTCTTACATAATGTTGTAAATAAATATGTTCCTTAGGACCTATATGAAATGTCATTATCACACGCTATAAGTACTTAATTATATACGTTACATAAATTGATTTTAATTACCTTCTTAGAAAAGCAATATCGTTTATCGTGATTATAGGGCTTAACAATGAATTCATCTAAAATACTAGCAATAGAACTACAATAATGATTAAACAATTGCTGAACATTGGTGATATTTGGAAACCAATGCGACTTTTGGAAAAATAAGAAGTTTGAATGAAAATTTTGGCATTTAAAAGCCGCAAATATTCTTCCCAATATTCGCTCCTATTCACAAACTATATCCTTTATAATATAACACAAATATTTTAGGCTAATATTGTCAAAGATGTCGATTGAATTGTATAGTCGTATAAACAACATTTGCAAATTAATGAATTTTTACTATGGTAAGTTAAAATAATTAACTTAAAAATAAATGTACCTTTTGCTATTGCTCAGCATGGCATTTCAGCTGTACGTCCTTACTGACGGTACCATTCTTGAAGTCTTCTAAAAAGGATGTTTTAAGAAATTTAAAAGTAATTAGATTAATAGGAATAAATTTGTTTTTTGATCCTATTTATGAGACTTTAACACAACATTTTCTACAATATTGTCTGAAAGCATTTATAGCAGAGATCCGTACATTAAAATTTTTGTAGATCGTAAATGATTACCAGGTTCAGTTTGTTTGCATTCGCTGGAGTTATTAAATAGCTATATGCTGTGATCATTATAGAAATAAATGCTTTTAAATTGCTTTTTACGAAATCTGTTTATTTGAGGTAGAAGAATATAATTGAAGCATTTCATATAGAAATGGATAGGGATGGTGCCTGACAGAATTTCTAAAGACGATTTTTTTACATGACAGAGTTCATGAAGTGCAAGGGAGCAATTGCCAATTATTCTGTAATATACACATTGACACCAAACAATTGGCGAAAAGAGCACGTGATATCATATGAGTAAAATTTATCTGTTACGCTTTGGACAATTAGGAGAATTTTGAATTACGTGGCAGGGCCACCAGCATAGCACTCCTAAAAAATAAGCCAAAAAGAATTTGAACGCCAATTCGTACGTTAGAAGCAAAGTTTTGGGAACCTCGCGTGAAAGACAAAACAGACTGGAAATGCTTATGATTTAACAAGGAAGTTAAACACAAAAAATAAGCAGAGAGCAAAGAGTTATTTCTACTGACCGAAAGCAAAGTCGATCTTTATTTTTTTTATATCTAATCAGCATGAATAATCATCCAAATGAATTCTATTTGTGTCAGAGCCATTTTAGTGATAAAGACATATGTTAAATTTCTTTTCTTTCTTTTCTTTTGGAGCGAAAATATAATGGGAACTGAAATAAAAGATAGGATAAAATGAATAAGTAATGAAAGACTAGTTTTAATTGAAATTTAGACCAAAAGGAGTAATTTAAGAAAAATATGTGATTGAACAACACTGCATTGTTCAACCTTATCAGTATAACAAAAATAATGATTTTTTTATGCGTTTGGTGCAATACATAAACATTTATAAAGGAGTGATTATGTGATGAACTACAATTCTTCGGGGCCTTGTTTTTCTTACCGTCCTTTCAACGGTTGCACCTGTACCATCACATGGTTCTTTTCCATTTAATGTATCAAAGGAATGTCAGACAGGTTTTATTTTAAATTCTTACGCGTGGTGGCATAAGATTTTTTTTTATTTTACCTGTTCTTATAATCAGCAGGTAATCCATCAGAAAAATAAATCAAATTTACATGTTGAGGATAGGAATAGCTTATTCCTTCAATATAACTTTGAAAAACATATGTTATAATTTCCCACCTATTACAAGAAAGCAATTTATTTGCAATTTCTTTACTTTTTACATATACCACGAAGCTCCTGTACCCATCTCCTAATTACTTTCTGAACAATGCTCAAAAGATACAAGGATCCTTTGGAAGATCATATCAGAAAATTTGGGCCCTGTTCTGAAGATGTAGTTGGCAAGTGTTCAGGCTGTAATGCTATCGCCGGCAAAGCGACGATTGCTAAACTCTTTAATTTACAACTACTAGAATATTAATACATGGAAATTATTCCAGAGAGAAATATTCGCCTTGCATACAATATTTCAAATGAAAACCAAATTTCAAATCAATTGCTTAAAAGGCGCAAAGGCCAGTCAGGGCGCTATACTCATGGCTCGAATTCGAGTCCCGGCATGGAATCTTTTTCACTATGTTAGCCTTTGCGCCTTTTAAGCAATTGATTTGAAATTTGGTTCTCATTTGAAATACTAGAATATTTTGGGTAATCTGAGAAAAGATCAGCGACTGAAGAGAACATCATTAGTCAGCGACTATTCAAGACAGTGCAGGGGTTCATCGAAAACGTATTTTTCTGGTCGCTCGATATTCTGAGCAGCATCGACGAAAATGAACTAACAACAAAGGAAACAAGGACGGACCCCACTTTGGAATATGAAGAACCTGCGGACAGGAAGGGAAGATGTGCCTGTATAAGTAAAGGCGAAAGCAGAAGTAACGCATAAGAAGACAAATAAAAATAACTAAAGGCTGTGCAACATATATATAAGCAGGTAAAAGACCACTAGATGATTCTACGATGGCCACAATACTATTATAAATAAAATATTATTTCCCGGGTTTCTTTGAACATATAAAAAATCATTTAAGAAATTTTGGTTATGTTTGATCACGAAGCCGCCTCCGAAATTAAAGATGCTTTTAAATACTAAAATTGATCCGATTAATAGAAATGAACTCTCAGGAGTTTATATGATTCCATTTACTAGGGAGGGAGGAATCAAAAATCATTATATAGGTATAACCCAACGAAAATTCAATATCAGGTGTAAAGAACATATAGCGGACATAAAATACAATAGAGGTAATACTGCTTTATCCCGGCTAAATCAAATAGAGAACATCAACATACTTTTTAATGAGAGTAAAATAATCTACAGGTCTAATTTTATTTACAATTATTTATAAGATAGTGCATTGAAATTTATTTAAGAGGTTCAGGAGTTTGTAACGAAACATTATCTTTTCGTATCCCGAATTTATCGGTTGAATGGTTGGAGAAATTACGGCATCGCTACATAGAGGGAACACGAGCCATCGCGAAAATGTAGGGCGCGTTATATGATTACTTGTTTATTTTCAATGATTTTTTTCCATTTCTCATATGCATTTGTAATTTTCTGTTATACATTCTGACGACGACTCAGAAAATGAGTTGAAACATGTAAATATAGATATTTAATATACTTTTAATGTGTTTTTATAACGACTTTTAAGCAAATGAATATTTTAATATTGTGAAATGATTAGTAATGGACGTAATTTTGACTTACTACTCGCATTTATTTACATTAAGACATACAGTGTGTTTTAGAGTTAAAAAAGTGTGCAATTATTCTATATTCTCACCACTTTTCAGTGCTGACCAAGTTTTTTTTTCTTAATTTATAACTCTGAATATTGGATTTACGCATTTCGTAACGTATGAAAATCTGTATAGATAAAAGTCATTTTTGGTGTGTATGTTTCTTTTACAATCGCAGACGCTTTTAGTCGTGTCGTGACGTCTTGCATAAACGTTTATGCTTTCGTATTTATATTATAAATTGTAGAAAATGTTACCACTTCTTCGACAGTATTAAAACACTTAGTCATAATGTTCAGCTTTAGGATATGGCTGTAGCATACAAAAGAAACATGAAATTAAACATAGCAATTGTTTATTTAATGTCAGTTTAACGCCACATTGAAAGCTCTTAGAAATTACCGTCATATATAATATGAAGTCGCAAAATATGTTTTATTTTTACATTTTTTCTGAATAGTTCTCTTGTAATGCATATATATGTATTATAGCAGATGTTTTAACATAAAATGCATTTAACCCTGTCAGAGGCAGAAGAATTCTGTTCATAAAATGATGAAATAATTGACTGACACCACAATTTACAAACGATTTCTTTAAAAATAAAGACGTGCATTTTTACAATCAGTTTTAGAATCAAAATTAGGTGGCCACACCATATTACCATCGCCATTGAAAGAGTTAAATGATGGTATTGCGTTATTTTAACTCATTTATTCCAAACGTTGTTAATTTTTAGAATTAAAAATTTGCCATTACCAATCAGAATGACGTTAATTTCAGATTCAAAAACAGTTCAAATCACTATGCAAATGAATAGAAAGTGCACCTGTTATCATTATTTTTAATTCATGGGCTGTTTTTATGGTGTGGAAACAGAAAATATAATGAAAAACAGATAGATCTCTATAATGATAAATTATGTGAGTTCGCGGAAAAAAGGGGGTAAAGAGTGATTTGTAATTTGGAAAGTAATTGTACACATATTATAAAACGTCCGTATATCATGTCTAGTGCAAATCTGTCAAAAAAAGTGATTTACAAAGTTATAGAGCATCATCGATTTAGTACGAAAATACACCATATGGATATTAATGCGAAGAATAGAACTCTTAAAACGCGCAATAGTTTTTTCTTGATTTCCTACACTGTGATGTGACAAAACGATCTTAAATAAATAAATGGTCAAGTGCGAGTACTACTCGCGCTCAGAGGGTTCCGTATAAAAAATGTATAAATTATTAACTGTATCATTAAAAAAAAAATCGTTGCCAAACGAATTAAAAGACTTTCTAAAAAAACTATACAACGTAGGGTTGGGTATAGCTGCATATACTAGAAAAGTATGAGTGGTTACACCATAAAACTTCGAAGACGTATGAAGCCTAAATAATATCAAATATTGCTATTATGTATAACTCTTCTTTTAATCTTATCTCAATCTATTTATGATGAACTTAATTCCGTACTGATAATAAAAGTAGTGCATATTTAAACTTCATTTGACATTACATAAAACTAAATTCAGCGTAATAAAAACTTTTCTTTTATAGTCTAGCTAAAGAAAAACCCTTGTTCAAAGTTTAAACTTGCATTTTGTTAAGCGCACTTCGAAAGGAGGTCGCAAAGTAACAACGTCTTGGTCCGTGCCGCGTTTTACTAGGTAGGATTTTAATAAACTTTTAAAGACACGAGAGGCGTATTGAGTGATCTACTCAATGCAAACTAGTCGTGAATCCCATAGTAATCTTGTGTTTATTTCTAATTAATCTAGTCTGTTTTTAACTATTTGACTTTTATTGTTTTTATACTGTTACTGGACATTGCATTACAGAAATATATTATTAAAAGTTGTTATCTAGGCTTTAAAAGCCGATGGCATATAGTGTACGCTGCACCTGTGATTATATTTATGCCCAAACCGCCCGTGTCTTTAAAGGTTAATATCTCGACTAATTACCGACGATTGTTTTCAAAAATAATTATCAACAATTCTTTTATACTTCTGTTAAGATAGTTAACTCCAAAGCTCCTCAACACATTTGCTCAATGTCTGAAAATCGAAATTTGTGTGTAACGAAAAAACGCGATTTTCTTAAAAACTATGTGACGTACGGTTATCGCTATAGTTTTCCTGCAAAGTCTAAATTCACGTCTACGACCTCTATTTTTTTCATAATTAAAGCTTTAATAGATTTGGAAATAGATGGGACGGAAGATATTTTCGCACTACATTTTCGAAGATATCTCTGAAAATATAATATTTAAATTAAAATAAATTTATTTTTGAGCTCAGTACTACAAAAGCTTGCACACGATATACAAAGAAAAGATTGTATTTTGTAAGTAACTTAACTAGCCCCTCTGCATTTTTCCTAAATTCATTTGTGAATGTTTAATAATCTGTAAATATGTGGGTCAATAGTCTTTATTACTTTCCCCAATTTGAACTTTCCACGTTCTATAGTTTAGGAGTTAAATAGCTGTGACAGACAATCAGACAGACACAGGAGAGATCTTATAATGGTTAAGTTTTTACTTTTTAAGTACTAAACCATAAAAAAACTAGTTATAACAATATACCTTGATTTGAGATGTTTAAATTTCTCACCATCAGCTGCAATGGACATTTGGATGCAGATTTGTTCGAAAGATAATCATTACTCCTCCCGTTCAAGTTTCGTGACGTCACAGTGTAGAAAATCATGATAAAACAATCTCACCTTTTAACCGTTCTATTCTTCGCATTAACGTCCACAAGGTGTCTTTTGGTTCTAAATAGGTCATGCACTACAACTTTGTAAATATCTTTTTTTCCATATCTCTTTCTGTTTTCGTGCTAGGAATGCTAACTCCGCAGTTTTCCACCAGGTTGGCGCAGTAGTCGGTTTCACTCAGTAGCATATACTACTTTTCTATAACGAGACACAACTTTTATGAATATAGCAGTAGTCGTTCCAAAGTTATGAGGATGGCAAGGAACTTTATTGGCCATACTGTATATAGGGCAGATTTCATATTATCAGTCAATAACTTATATGCAATGAAAGGTTTAATGCCGAAAAAATGGGTATTTACCATTTTCTTTATTGCCACTGAATATTCTGTTCGAAACTGTACAGATTGTAATCTGTTTTGCAATGGTTATAAAGCTGAATTTAATATTGAGAGTTTTTAATTTTATATATGCGTAATTCCTAAACTTCAGGACGGAATGAATTTCCGTTTGGTATTTTACATTTGATTGCCTTGCTATGGATATTCAGAATGATTTTAAAGTTTGTATTTGTTGAAAGAAAATGTCTCATTTGATTAATGGATTTAAATGGTAAACTATGGATACTAAAATTTCCCCATAAGCATCTTAAATTATTCCTATGAATTTCAAATTTTCCAGTGTGTTTGTCAGATTTTTTTAAATTATTTGAGTAACTTTTGGTGGAATTTTATATACCGGGTGTCCTAAAAAGGACTGACTGATTTTGAAATTCAATAACTTCCAAACGGTGACAGATATTAAAAAAATTCTTGCAGGAGGGTTATGCATAAAGTCAAAAGTTTTTTTACAGTGATTTTCGATTTTAGTTCGAATTACAAACAATAGATGGCGCTGCGATCAATAGAGGCTAAATTCAGGTTCGATTTTTGGTACTTCGTGGCCCGGATAATACATTTCCATCTCCTTTTTCTGCATGGAACAGCAGAAAGGACCAAAAATCGAGCCTGTATTTAGCGACTATTGCTTACAGCGCCATCTATTGTTTGTAATTCGAACTAAAATCTAAAATCACTGTAATAAAACTTTTTACTTTATGCATAACCCTCCTGCAAGAATTTTTTTAATATCTGTCACCGTTTGGAAGTTATTGAATTTTAAAATCAGTCAGTCCTTTTTGGGACACCCGGTATGTGTTCCAATAATATAAAACATTTTGTTTTATAAATACACTTATTTGAAATGTATTTCCTTTCTGCTTTTTCTTTTATCAGTTACCTAGCAACATTTATTCATCCTAATAATATTATGAACGTGCATAGAGTAATGTTTTAGTCAAGCCAACGTCAAATAGAGCGGGTTAAAGTCTTTGTATATTTGCGTACAGATGTATTGTAACCCACAGGCTATGTGTTACTTATTTTTTCAAATATTTGGCTTATAAATTTAAAAGTTAAATACTTTCATAAATAATCAGTTGATATTTTTAAAAATGAAATTTAACCATATTTCTTTCGTTGCCATGAAAATCAAAACCCTCAATAATAAGTACTCCTAAACAACACATTTTGAATGGAAAGATTTTTCACGTGAAACAGGGAAAATTATTTAAAAATTAAGAATTAACAAAAAAAGAATATGACGCCATATTGGGAATAAAACGGAAATTCTGAAGTATTTCTCAATATTACAAGAAATGATTTGCGTGAGACGGACAACAAGAGAATATGAAATCATATATCGAAAATAAAACGAATACTTTTTGAAGGTTAAAGAAAATGGCCTTGAGTTATGATGTTAATTATTATTATTTAAAGAAATTTTTTATCAATTTTTTTACGGCTTACTGTCTGCGCACAGTTAACATAAAGATTTATTTCTTTAATTTAAAATAAAAAAAAATAAAAACTTTTGTAATGCAAATAGTTTCAAATGTGAATAATATGTACCGCTCAGATATCAATGACAAAAATGACGTCATGATTAGCGGGAAATAATTATTTTCATTCTTAAAAACTAAAAAAATAACAGATTGCCCGAATAATTATGTTTACAAATCACGTTTGCTACTTAGTGAATTAGCAGTGGAAGCGCTGATAAATGATTGACCTTTAAGTTTAAAAGTCTCAAAACATGTTTATTTAGGGTGATTTTAGTAAGGTCAAATGCTATCAAATAAATTAGAATTTGCATTTAGATAAGATCTTAGATCTAAATATTAAAGAATGACAATAAAATGTATTTTTTGGAAACAAAAATTGTAAAAATATTAGATTTCTAAATTAGAAAACTTCATTTAAATTTCAATAAGTTCCTTAATGCAGGTATTTGCGGTTGACAGATAAGAAAAAAATCAATACTGCTATATAGATATAAGGATAATATAAAATGCTTGTCCAAACTATTGCCTATCCTTATAAACTTAGTGTAAAATTAAACACAAGATACAATCTAACCATTCGCATAATCAATAGAAAATTATGAATGTAAATTTAACGTGAAGAGATGTTCTGTTGAGGTGAGTAGAGCGTTACTGCAAAATTTACCATAATATGGTGTTCATCACAAATTTAGAATATCATTGCATAACAACGTGTTTACTTTAACATTCTAATTTCAGAAACTTTTTGAAGTACTTTTTATTCTTATTGCCGAAACGTCAGTGAAGGCTTACTGTGGAGACACGAAAAGTTTTGGTTTCTGTTAGTCTGTCTGTTAGTCTGTCTGTTAGTATGTCTGTTAGTCAGTCTGTTAGTCTGTTTGTTAGTCTGTTTGTTAGTCTGTCTGTTTGTTCCGCGATAACTGCCGCAAAAAGCATCCGATCGGCTTGAAATTAATTGGGCATGTTGATAAGGTACTCAGACTTAGCTGTATAGTTTTTGGTTAAATTTGGTTCATTCATTCAGGAAATATAGAACATTTTATTTTGTTCTGTAATGCTTTTCTATGGCAAGTCAGACGATTTTCAAATTTTCATTTGTTGAAAGAAATGGCTCATATAAAAAATGGATTTAAATGGTAAATTTTGGTTGCTGAAATTTTTAAATAAGATTATTAAATTAGTAAATCTGCAGATCAGGAGCCTCAACGTCATGTTTGCAAGTCATTGTTTTTTAACACTCATTGCGTAATATTCAACTTCCTACAAATCGCTTTTTAAAGTTTTCAAATTACATAAATATTTATAAGTACAGGGCTTAATTTGCGCCGGAGTCCACCGGAGCTCGGCTCCGGTACTTCTCTGTTTTAAGTAAATATTTAAATATTGGTCGGAATTCACCGGAGCTCATAGATACAGGGCTCCGGAGCCCAGTGCAATAGCAATTTCGAAAAACCGAGGCCTAAATTACTCTTTCCTTTCCCTCCGATCTCCAAGTTTCTGCATTCTTTACTATCAAAACGCTTACGTAGTGTATCGCCCACGTAGAGTATGGAGAGGAAACGGCGCGTAAGATTTGGAAACGGCGCGTAAGATTTTCTGAACATATTTCTTATAAATGTTTTTACCTGTTGTTCATTCATTAGCTACATATATGCATAGCTGCGAACATTTTTTGTGTGTGTGTGTGTGTGTGTTAACACTATTTCCGAATCTTAATCCTTACCTTATTAAATTGCAGGATTCTGCGATTAATTAACATTAAAATTAGGCAAAGGTTTCGATTCGAAGGAGTGATGAGCTAAAAAGTGGAATAGTTGACAGTTAAATATATGCAGGCAGATATATTTAAAATTCTTATTTTGCTAAAGAAAAAAAAGATGCTTTAAATTTTGCAAATAAGGCATGAAATATAAATATGCGGATCGGAATGATGGCATGGCGGGGGAGGGGGGGGGGGGCACGCTACGGTTTTAGTACTGCAGAATATTAGGGCTCCGGTACTTCTTTTCATAGAAATTAAGCCCTGTATAAGCATACAAGATACTTCGTAAAGTTTCAGAAATTAAAAGTGCTAAACAAGTGGTTATGCATTGATGTTCTGAAATTCTGATGAGCTACTTATTCTGGTAACTTTTTAAATCAAAAATTGCATTTCTTCAGGGGGGCACAACATTCGGCACAACACAACGACGTGCTTAGGAAAAAAAAAAAAAAAAAAAAAAAAAAAAAAAAACAGAATAATATTTTTAGTAATACAGTTTTTAATTAATAATACAATGAAATGCTACCTTAGAATGTTTATTGCTTAAATATAAGCAGATCATTTTCATTTTACAGATAAAATGCAGGGATGAAGTCAAAGAATTCGGTCCCTGGTCCACGTGCTTGTTTTGTTTGGGCCGAATGAGGGCATTTAAGTCTGACAAGGAAGGTCTCCATACTGGGCATACTCAGAATATGTTGAAAAAAAATGCTAGTGAAAGTACTCATGTATGTAATAAAGGATCAGTTAAAATTAGCGGCGGAATTACAGTAGAAAATCTGTAAAATAATAAAATACTTTCGAATACTTGGCGTAAAAAGACGAAAGCGGCACGCAATTTGGCGAGCAGCACTTTTCCTCGCCAAAAGCAAACGATTTTAATGAATCTGAAAATTGTTTGTTAATTGATTTGGAGAATATGCGGTATTTAATGAATTCAAACGTAAAGCATGAAAGAATTTATTATTATTATTATTATTATTACATTTTGTAGTATACTTGTTGCTTGTTGCCGATTTGAACGAAATTTTGCCATTGTTTTATTCTCCAATCCACATTTTTAAAAATTTAAACGGCTTTATCGGTTATAAAAATAACTTTTAACGCCAGATGAATAATGCTGCCGTAATACATTTCCAAACCGAAGAAGTTGTTTCCATAGCAACAAAGTTGAATCGACAGTGCTAGATGGGGCGTATTTTTGAGTTTGGAACAATTTTAATCAATTTAAAATGTTGTTTTAAATCGTAAAATATGATAGTTAGAATTCGTTATAAGTACATATAAATATATATGACAAAACGATACTTAAAACAAACTAAAAATGACAAAGCTAAAGTTATTTAAATTAAACTTATTTAAACAAATTCAACATAAAAAGTTTTTTCCTTAAAGAGTATTCGACAAGCGTATTTTTTTTAAATTTATTTTCTTCGCCAAACGGTGATAAGTATGGAAAGTAAGCGAAATTTTCATTATTTTTTTAAGGACGTTCTACCGAGTTTCCTCCAAATTTTTTTTTATAAACATATATACCCATGGGAGAAGAACATCCCGTACTTTTTTTTCAGATTTTTCTGAGTATGCCCGTATGGAGACCTTCCTTGTGAGCGATAACGCACATCGTATTGCAAACTGTTTTTAAGGCATATTGCATCTCCAACTATCTCTTTCCTCCGTGAATAATAGTTAATTTTATTTTACCCAAGATCTTTTTATTTCAGCATCTTTGTTTTCGATAAATGACGTCTAATTCACCTGCTATGCGTACTTACTCAAAACTTTTCATCTTCTTATATTAAAAAATACTCGAGAGTTTTCTTTTTATTTCCAATATGCCGCCATATTAATTTTTCTATTCTTAATTTTATTTTTCATTTTCCTGTTTCACGACAAAACATTTCAATTGAAAATTGTTTAAAAGAAAATATTATTCCGGGTTTTGATTTTCTTGGCAACAATTAAAGAAATATTGGTAAATGTTATGGGAAAATGTTACGTTATTCTCTATGAAAATGATGAACTTTTGTATTTTTAAGCAAAATATTTGAATAAAATAAATAAAATAAATGAAATATTGCCTATTTTTATTTTTGGGCTAAAATCCATGTATATGCAAAGATACAAATGCATTAATTCATCTGTTTTGATGTTGGCTTTACTCAAACATTATACACGCAATTATACTAATATTATTAGGACCAAATACGTTGCTAGGCAACAGATGAAAGAAAAGGGAAAAAATGAAATATGCATTATGTCAAATTGATAAAACAAAATAATTTATATTATTGGAAAACATGCATAAAATTCCCCCCAATATTATAAACCTAATTCAAAAAATCTCGCAAATATATAGACAAATTTTCAAGCTAATTGGAATAATTTAATAATCTTATTTAAAAATTTCAGCATCAAAAATTTACCATTTAAATTCATTTTTCATATGGGCCGTTTCTTTCAACAAATGAAAATGTGAAAATCGTCTGACTTGCCATAGAAAAGCATTATAGAGCAAAATAAAATGTTCCATATTTCCCGAACGAATAAACCAAATTTAACCAAAAACTATACAGCTAAGTCCGGGTACATCATCAACATGCCCAGTGAATTTCAAGCCGATCGGATGTTTTTGCGGCAGTTATTGCGGAACAGACAGACAGACTAACAGACAGACTAACAAACAGACTAACAGACTGACTAACAGACAGACTAACAGAAACCAAAACTTTTCGTGTCTCCACAGTAAGCCTTCACTTACGTTTCTGCAATTATTCCAATTAGTTTGAAATTTTGTCAATATATTTGCGAGATTTTTTTATTTAGGTTTATAATTTTTGAGGGAACTTTATGCATGTTTTCCAATAATATAAAGCATTTTGTTTTATCAATTTGACATAATACATATTTCATTTTTTACATTTTCTTTCATCAGTTGCCTAGCAACGTATTTGGCCCTAATAATATTAGTATAAACGCGTCTATAATGTTTGCGTAAAGCCAACGTCAAAACGGATGAATTAATGCATTTGTATTTTTGCATATAGATGAATATAGATTGCATATAGATGGCCCAGAAATAAAAATAGGCAGTATTTTATTTATTTTATTCAAATATTTTGCTTAAAAATACAAAAGTTCATTATTTTCATAGAGAATAATGTGACATTTTTTCATAAAATTTACCAATATTTCTTTAATCGTTGCCAAGAAAATCAAAACCCGGAATAATATATTCTCTTAAGCAATTTTCAATTGAAAGATTTTGACGTGAAACAGGAAAAAAAATAATAATATGGCGACATATTGGAAATAAAAAGAAAACTCTCAAGTATTTCGTAATATAACAAGATGAAAGGTTTTGAGTAAGTACGAATAGCAGGTGAAATTAGACGTCATTTATCAAAAACAAAGATTTTGGAATAAAAAGATCTTGGCTAAAATAAAATTAACTATTATTAACGGAGGAAGGAGATAGATGAAGATGCAGTATGCCGTAAAAACAGTTGCAATATCATGTGCGTTATCGCTCAGATTTAAATGCCCTGGTGGGGGGTAGAGCCCCCCTGAAGAAATGCAAATTCTGATTTAAAAAGTTACCAGAATAAACAGCTTATCAGAATTTCAGAACATCAGTGTATAACCACTTGTTTAACACATTTAATTTCTGAAACTTTACGAAGTATTTTGTATTCTTATAAATATTTATGTAATTTGAAAACTTTAAAAAGCGATTTGTAGGAAGATGAATACTACGCAATGAGTGTTAAAAAACAATGACTTGCAAAGATGACGTTGAGGCTCCTGATCTGCAGATTTACTAGTAAATATTTATGTAATTTAAAAATTTCCAATTGTTGCTTGTAGGAAGTTGAATATTACACAATGTGTGTTAAAATCAGTTATTAACAGAGCAAATGTTGAGGCTCCTGATCAGCAGATTTACTAGTTTATGTTTACTTTTAAATAACGGACGGCATTAATAGTCGTTTCGTAAGAGAATTATTTATTTATGATGGTTTTATACCACCCCCCCCCCACCCCACCCACCCAGCAATGATTACGCCTTTTCAAAGAATATACAATCATGTATAAATCGTACAATTAATTTAAAAAGAATGTTTTTTCCTAAAGGTTGCAATACCCTTAAGGAATATATTTAAACAAAAAGAAGACAAAAGATACATACTTACAAAAATTTTTTATCACATGTTACAGACATTGTTGTGTAAAAATAAATTAATATTTTTCCCTTATTGATGCAAAATATCAGTTTCAATTCGTCCTTTTTAATGAATTGCTTACAAAAAAAATTAAAAAACGAAAAATATCTTATTGAATGTAAACCAATCAATATTTTTTTCCAATTATACTTTGTTTTCGAAATTTTGCAAATTAGAATAATATATTAGAAATATATTTTATTTCATATAATGTCCATGCTTCAGCAATCTGGTAGTCGCTAAATAACTATACTCTTCATAAAACGTGCATTTGGATTTAAGACTACTATTCTGATATCTTGTATGGAACACGGGTATTAAATTAATTTAATATCAAGAATGAATAAATATCTGATTCAACATATCTCTCCATTCTGTTTTCCATTTTGATTTCTAATTAAGCTTTCAGAAAATAAATTAGAAATACACATGTTTGTTTAAGTGATCAGAAATTAATCATACTAAAGGGGTAACTTTAAAAGTTTGTTCAAAAGACAAATTGTTTCGTATAATTCTGTGAAATCAAGCAGTAACATCTGCTGGAAAATGAATATGATTCAAAAATAATTTTAAATACGTAATATTTCTTCCGAATCAGATTACATAAAATGTAGAATTATCTAATTTTCCTTATATACTTTTGTAGTTGTTTTCTTAAAACATATATTCCGAAGAAAATTTGTTTATCACAATGTAAGTTAAAAATGTTTTGACACCGTAAAGTAAAGCATTAATTTTTGCAACAAGAAAAACATGCAAATGCACCAAGAATTTCGTTTAAAGCAGTTAGACAAAAGGCAAATTATGTAATTAGCAATATGAATTGGAAGTGTTATTCCATATTCGGCCAAATTTTGATTTCGCACTCGGTGAGTATTTCTAAAAATATACTTTCTTTTTGCTTTATGTATTATTAGAAAAAAATAATTAATTTATAAAATAACACCAGAAAAATTGTAAATTAATATAATAATAAAATTTTAAATAGTAAACAGGGAGTATGGCATTATTAATCATTATTGACTTACTACCCTATTTCTAAGTTTCTATGATGACGCAGCATCTGTATTAAAAAAAGATTGAAATTTTTAGAGACACTTACAATCGTATCCATACAGTTTAAATTGAATTTTAGTGTATAATTATTTAATTTAAGCATATTTTGATTTAATAAAAGAGTGTGAAAGTCTGTAATTTTCAAATGTTCACTTTTACAACAGCATTAATTATTTTCGAATGTTCCATTTGGTGTAATCTATTACATTTGGTGACAATGGTGTTGGTATAGCTGAAAAGTGCAGTAATGGTCTCACCCAGAGATGGGAATGCTCAAATTAATTTCAGGGGGTGTGAGTTTTCTGTACAGGTGCTTTATTTCAATTTGGAAAAGTTTGTTTCTAAATGTTTCATTTAATTTTTTTATAATAACTACATTTTTGTGTTTTTATGAATTTAAATTTATTTCGTTAGTTGTACTTTTTATTAGTCATTCTATTTCTCCCATCTTTTCAAAAGCTGTGGAGGGATTATAATATTTAGAATTTTATAGATGCATTGCAGTACTTTTCTGTGTTACCGACACCATTTTTACCAAACGCAATACTAATACTTTGCACCAAATGGAACCTTTGAAAGAAAAATATAAATGACGTTGCGAAAGTGATCATTTGAAAATTTTAGGATTTCGCAAACTCTTTTTTAAAATCAATACACAAATATGTTTAAAATAAAATGAATACGTAAATATTATGCCGTAAAATAAAACTAAATTTAAACTGTGTGAAATTGTATTGTCTGTAGCATTTCACTAAACATTTCAATATTTTTTAAATAAAGATGCCTTAATGTCACAAACTTTATGAGATATGGTGGTAAATAATGAGTAATAGTGCTATGCTGTCTTTCACTATTTAAAATTGTCTTAAATATTAATTCTACTTTAATATAATATGTAATGTAAATATATAATGATGCTGTAAGCAAAAATAAAGTACATTTTTAGAATTATATGATATTGACCGAGTACATTGTAAAAATGTCATCGAATACTGAGTACTCGGTACTGAGTACTTATTTATTTTCTTGTGTGTGTGTTGCGGGGGGTGGGGGTTAGAGCTACTAGGTTAATCTGTAATTCTTATTGCTATTTACACACTGTTTTGGTAAATTACTCACGAAAGTTGAGTTACATACTTTAGCAACGATCTTAGAGATACCCTACCGAACATCATTTAAGTAAAATTCATATTGTCCACCTATAATTAAAAAAATAAAAACAATGGCAAGCCATTTTCAAATATTTTTATAGTTATTGGAATTTAATAAATCATGCAAATCATTTTAAAGGATTTTTACACATATTTTTTAAAAAAATCAATATTTTAAGGGGGGGGGGCTAATAATGGGCTCGAAGTAGCTAGGAGTCGTTCGGTAGCTTCATCGCACCTTTAAATTTGTCCGGTTTCAATTTTTGATTTTTTTTTCAACCTGGCTTTCGCTAGAGAGTCTGTCACTCGGGCGTGGCTGGGGACCTTCGTATCTTGCTTCCGCAAAAGAGTCGGAGTAAGTGGAAGAATAAAGGGCTGCGGACGACGAGAGGCTGCTCGCCGCGGCGGTATGCATGTATTTAAATGATTTTTATCAGAACAATGAGTTGAAATAATAGCTATAAAAACTGCGTTAACATTAAATTTGAGGAAATAATTAATTTCAAACTGAGTTCACTTAGTAAAATTAAAAATATATAGTTTAATAAACGTTTAGCTGTAGTTAAAAACTTGTTCTAATTTTGTGAGAATTCTTAAACGATATGAAAATTTATAAGTAAATTATATAAAGTTATATTGCGTGTTATGTAAATATTCAGACTAAAAGAATGCTCCATACTAACGCAAAACCTCTTATAAAAATGCGCCGCACAGTGGAGTATTAGACCCGAAATCCTGGTCAAAAATATTTTTCGATGAAAATATAGTCCGTTTGGCTTGAAATTCTTAGATGTTACTGGGTATCACTATGGCCTGTTTGGTATTGTAAATGAAGTTTATAGCCTTTACGGTTCATTTACAGAGACACCCAAAAGAATTCCCTTACATTATGGTCTATGGGGAAAAATCGTTTGCTCTGTATTTTAATGATATCAGACTTTTAAACGTGCTGACATTTATGCACATCACTAAGGTGTACTAAGGCACTTATTGTAGAATATGGTGTGCATAGAATATATTGTTCATTTACAGGGACACACAAAAGAATATGGTTGAAGAATAAATTTAACTATTGAAGTCTATGACCAATAATTGCTGGAAGTGCGTTTGTAGTTGTGATGGGCGTTTTAAAATAGAACAATTTTTTTAAATATTACTTGAAGTGGATACATTCTATAGATCATATACAGCGATTCACAAAAGTTCTCAAGTACATTCCCGTTTATTCACGGAAATGGCTAAAGGGCCATTTTTAACTGTGCTACGCGTTTCACTGAACTAACTTTTAGCATACTATGAAGTATACATACAAATCCATAGCTTAGATTAATATTTTATATCTTAAAAGCTGACGTAGTGTAAGTAAGATTTTAACACTTTACATAATAATAAATATACATCTTATAAATATTTTGACAATTAAGAAAAAAAAGAGTCATAATTTAAGAAGATCACAAACAAAAAAGAAGTCAAAATATTAATTTACTAAGTAGATATTTTAAAAATACGAATAAATCACATGTCCATTGACTTAACATTACCGAAGGGATTTTGGAAGTTGAGCGACTTGTAACCTTAACTATTTACTGTTTTTAAGAGGAAAATAATTGTTGATAGGTTTGTCTTATTCACTATTAATGTTTAATTAAATGTATTTAATTTTACTACATATAAATCTTATTATTTACATTTAATAATTCTTATTACATTTAAATACATTTAACACTAGAACCGCGGAGCGGGTCAATTTTACCCGAATCGATGTTTAATTTGTAGCCGCGCAAAAAAATATTAATTGAAAAAATGTTTCCTTTTCTGACTTTTAATATTTTAAGGTAAACAACAACTTATCGAATTTAAAAGTGAATAACATAAATAAATTTCCAGTTATAACCATTTATACCTAGAACCGCGAAGCGGGTCAGTTTGACCCGTAATAACTTTTTACGCATAAATGACGAAAAAGCAGAGCTACCAAGTCTCCGGCTTTTTGCATACCAGTATTTTAATACAGAAAATATTGTTTTATTTAATTGGAACATTTGGGCAATTTAAAGGAACGAGATTTTCTTTAAGATAATAGTGGTATGCAAAAAGCCGAAGACTTTTCAACTCTGCGAAAAATGGATGCATTTTATGGATGCAAATGGGTGCATCTCGCAATTAATGAAAAGGTACATCTGCCTCACCCAAAATTCCTCTAATGGGCAGAATCGGAAGGTGGAATAGTGAAGGTTTTTACTGAAGATCGTATATGCTTGGTGTGAGAGGGCTCGAATGCAGTGGAAAATTAAATAGATATTTAGAAAATATATTGAAATTTCTTTTATTCTTTATTCGTTACAAGAATAGACAAGGTTTCACGATGTCTTAATATTACCGTCAATGAAGCTTTGGAATATTAGTAACTATTATCACAAAATGATTCAAAACGTGATAATAATGATGACAGTCTATTGGTTTTGAGCAGCGATGATGAATTTCTCCCTGAAAATGAAGAAAAGTGGAATTCTGATGAAGAAAATCTCACAATTTCTGGACCTTTTCATCGCAATGTAGATGAATATTTATTAGTATTAAACGAAAGTTTGTTATGTTTATCAGATAAAAAGGAAGAATCAAGAATTTGATCAATAGGTACTTCACACTCATGAAAATTTGAAAAATAAATTTGCAATAACTTGCGCAATCACACTTGGAAATAAAGACATTGCCAAAGATGGGACAATTTGAAACGTACAAATAGGAACAAGAAACAAAAAGAAAAGAAACGCTGCATAGCGCTTCAATAGTATGGATAAAAGTTCGCCAAGTGCTTGGAGACTTCTTATAGATGAATAAATATTGAATCATATAATGAGATGTACGGATAATAAAGCTTATCGATAGATTCATGAAAATGAGTGAGTTATTACATTGGAAAAATTGATGCTTTTATTTGAGTTTTATATGCACGGACGAAATATTGTGTAAAAGTGGCCGAACTCGATAGCCTGTGATGAATGAACTGTAGACAGCCGTTTTCTTTGGAAATACAATGCCAAGTAAAACATTTCGTGAAATAATGATATTCTTACGCTTCGGTATAAAATTAATCCAATCACCCTCGTCGCCTTGAGACAAAAAAATTAGCCCTTATTTCTGATATCTGGAATCGTTTCACTGAAAATTGCAAGACTAACTATATGCCAGGGCCCAACATAAGCGTAGATGACAGATATTACTTTCAAAATATATGAGTAGGTTTACTCAGTATACGCCTAACAAACCAGAAAAATTCAGTATCAAATTCTGGTTTCTTACAAAACAACGTAAACTGCAAAACACTCAAGAAACTGCAAAAGAGAAACTGCAAAACACTCAAGAAGAGAAACACCAGTCTCTGTAAATATGTCAAAATCAAATTTCCATGTAACTATTGTACTAACACATAAAGACACCAGTCTAAATGCTTCCTAGGGAAAAAATATAAAAATGTTTTGATGCTCAACAGTCTACATCCAACTGTTGTAATTTAAGATAATTCTAAAAAACTACTTAATGCAGCTGCTTACTACAGCGCAACTAAATTCAGTGTAAATTTGATTGAATGTACTGATGACAAAGAAGTATACTGTGAAGTCTGCTTCAAGTAGGGGGCCGGTGCATTTAATTTATAATATTTTGCATCTTGCTGCTATGAATGGTTGGGTTTTATACAAAGTCGTAACTGGAAAATCTATTAGTAGACGTTAATTTATCCAAGAGTTAGTTGAAGAATCATTTGTTCTCTCTTAGAAAAAAAATTGTTACTTGGGTGCACTGTAAATGATCGAAAATCACAAACTAAGCGTAAACGAGTCCGTTAACTCATTTCAAAAAGTGAAAATAAAACTAAAGATATTTGTTCAAAATGTAATGTACCCACACGTTTGTGGTCAATGTACAAAACCTATAACCAAGTGTTGTAAGCAATGCATAGAATAAATTGGATTAAATTAATCTGTAAAACTAGTAAGTACACGTATTTTTGATACACATTTGAATTATTCTTAGGTTTTATGTCTAAATCCATTTGAATGGGACAATATATTCTCTATTAAATTTGATAAAGTCTAAGTTTATTTTTGTTTAAAATATATGTTATTATACTTAAGGTTATATAAAAGGTGTTATATTACTTTTAAATACAAGTTTGAATATTATTTTCTGAAATGTAGGTAATTTCGGCTGACTTTCTACATAAAATGCAATGTAAATTTTAAAAAGTATTGATAATTATAAGAAAATATAATGTTTTAATTAACCAAATTTAAAATTTGTCCATATTTATATAGCATTTTCTATCTAGGGTCAAATTGACCGGCTCCGCTGTACTAGGTATACCGAAAGTCCCACGGTTCTAGTGTTAATATTTACTATTGCATTTAATTTATGTTTAATATTGTTATATTTATTAGTAGGTTCAGTAAGTTTGAGTCTTTATAGTATAAATTGCTAGTTTTTGAATGTATTTAATATATTACCAGTTTCAAAATGATTTTTCAGAACTCTTCTTCATCTTCTTCATCACTCTCTTCTTGTCTTTTATCGGGACTACCATCATACCTTGCTGGAAGAAGAGTTGCAGGGTCTGTCTACTGTAGAGAGACCCTACCATATATCTCTCTACTTGCTCTCTATTGTATGGCTTGCTCTTTTTAGTTGATAAACGGAGTTATTAGAATATATGAACTTGCTTACTTTCACGTACATTATAAAAGGAAAATTTTAATTAAATTTTCTTGGTGTCGATTGTCAGTTTTGGAATTAAAATTAGGCGTTCCTTTTTAAGGACACCGCCCTCGAAAGAATTAATTCCCTCCTTTCTCACCTTATGTTACAAACATGAGCCCCAAGAACTAATTAGGGAACCCTTCTTCAATAAATAAATATATACAATTTGTAGGCGATCTGATATTTCTATCAAAAGATATCGAGTTGCGTACGTATGTACGTACCTACATACGTACATATGTACGTCGGTACATACATACACACAGAATATGTAGGTGCAAAGGCTCTCTGATAATATCCTGTGAGCTAAAAACCTGCCATACGAAAGTAAATATATAGTTCTTATCTCTTCAATTCGGTGGCCGCAAAAGAGAGCATTTAAATAGTCATTCTAAAAAAAAAAATATATATATATATAAATGGCAACAATATGCGGAAGATTTTTTTTTAGAAATTGATACTCAAGATTATACCTAATACGATTATAATTCAAGCGTGGCGGCAGAAGCGCGGCATATACTTAAAGAGCTTTCGACATGTATCAATTAGAGTGAAAAACGCTTTAAAAATAACCCTTTTACGCATTTAATGTTTTTTTATTACATTAAAAACGAAACTATTTAAATTAACATATAGTTTAACACTAAGCTCTGATCTTTGGTAAACACGTAAGCCCTGTTCAGTTTCAATTCAACAATTCATTGAGCCACAAAAAAAATTATATTTAAACATAACAACAATACCAAAAAACAACAAAAAAACCACGTCTTCTCAGAAAGAAACTTTCTCTTCAGCTGAGGCCAGGAGCCACCGGATATAACTCAGGTTCCTAAAACAGACATAGATCGATGCACCAATTTGTTAGATATTAAAAAATATGTTTTTTTCAATTGTTGACAAAAGTTTAATTTTTGCATATTTTGCCAGGTTTTTGGGTCAAAAATGCGGACGACGCGTAAAAATAATGTGAGACATGGGGCAAACGATATGAGCCAAAAAAATATATTGGTCCGATATTTAAATTTAACTCCTTTATGTAATAATGGCGATAATTTGTGGCAACAATTGCCATTTAGCTATCGTAGAACAAATTTTGAAAGAAGAGAATATGGGCTGGCGCTAGAGCTTCATCACGGTATGATTTTCTGTGATTTTAAAGTGGTGCTAAATTAAATAGAAAACCTTCAAAGTCTGTAAAAAGCATATGGAAATGAAGCTAAATCGCCACTCTATTAAGATGATTTTAAGAATTTAGAAAAGATCAAAATTTTGTTTTGGATGAAGAATATACAGGAAGACGAATATCAGCTGTAGTCCGTATATGCGTCGGCTCTACGAAAAATGTCAATCGATGATAATCGCTGTACGTACCAAATGATACAGAAGGAACATTGAATTCCCAGCAACAAAAAATTATTCATGAAGAACTTTTTATGAATAAAATAGTTTGTCGTCGGGTCCTCCATAATTTAAGAGAACAATAAAAAAACAGTGCGTGCCAGCAACAGTAAAGAAACCCTAAAATTACTTAAAGTTTGTGGCTACCGCATTATTTCTATAAATGATGATGAGACGTACATGTCCCTTTTTGATGTTCTAAAACTTCAAGGAAGTAAAGTATGAATCTTTGAAGATGATCCAAACAAACAATGGGGAAAAGACGATTAGCCATGAAAAAAAGTAATGTATAACCTGCTCTTCGGAAGTACATGTCTTGTCAGAGCCATTAAGCTAAAGGAACAGAAGACAGTTAAAATCTAACAGGTTCAACACTAATTCTCTTTCAGAAATTCTTCAAATTGTGAATATTAGTGGACTGATGATTCGTCATGACAAAGCAGGATATCATTCAGTAAGGAATACAGTCGAATTTCTTCAACATAAAAAGAACAAAGTGATAGAACATCCATCCTATTCTCCTGATCTTGCTATTTGTGTACTTTTGGTATTTTTTAATCTAAGAAGAAATTTACATAGTCATCGTTTACATTCTGAAGATGAGATTCATGAGGCTAATAAAGAATATTTTTTATCTATTCAAAGAAATGGATTGCTTCAGGTAATAATTCTTTGGAAATTTAGATTACAAAAGTGCATTGAACTTGAGGGAACTACTTTGAACACTTCTAAGACTCGGTAAGTTTATCTTGTATCAGCCGTATCTCAAAAAGTTTAGAGTGACCCTCATAACACGTAATAATTGATGCCATACCTAAATTACGTCTACATAAAACGAATGGTGACCAAGTTTCAGATTTTCAGAATAATATTTAATTTTTATATCTGATCTGGATTTAACAGTAAAATTTACTATTTTTTACACAAAGGAAAATTAATTTCATCAACTAATTTAGGATTTAAACAGATTTAAAACTAATATTTATAAAGTTAAATTCATATTAATTTGTTGCAAAACACATAAACCAGATAACCAGGCTGAAAGCTTTAAAAATATAACTCAAAGGCTACTTTGACGACATAACGAAATTTTATATTCGCATATTTGAAGTTTCTACATAGCCTTTTTTTAAAAAAAAATTATAGTTTAGAATTTACATTTTTTTAAACGAATTTCAATATATAGATTATTTGAAATTTATATTTGTTGCAGAACTATTTACCCTAAATTAAATTTATATTGATTACTTACACAGGCATAAACTATCCTCACAACAACCACAATCCCCATATACCTTTTTGCATTATTATATTTAAAATTAAACAAAATTCAATGTATATATCGTGATCGTAGATAAAGCTTCGTGGACCTTGTAAAGGAGATTAGATAACTGAACTGGCTGCATAAAACTGCTCCTATGAACTAATCTTAAATTCAATCTAAAGTTTAATGAAGTTAATAAAATAAAATTTCCAAAATCTAGTTAAATTAAAGAAACGCGCTGTGTTGTTTTTATAGATACAAGGGTCCTTATGGAGCTGTTAACTAACAATGCATATTTACTGCTAAAAATTAAAATTAAAATACATAGGATGTCATTCATAACAAAATGTTTTTCTTATAACTAAACAAATTTATTTAAAACACAAACATAAAACCAAATAATAAACAACATAAAGAAGAATTATTACTTAAAAATATGTTAACAAAATGCAGATTTAAATTTTCTAACGGTCAATGATATCATTATAACTGACATGTAATTGCCACTTCTGACAAATTATATATTATTTTTCAATTCAATTATCAAACACAACATTTCTCATTTTATTATAAGATTTCATTCATCATTGTTCTATTTTAGAGGATGCAAAGTACCTAATTTTATATGCGTTATTTTGCTCTAGTGCAGGGTATTTAGCTGCTAGTCCATGAGCAATACACATCCACTAAAAGCTGCCTTAAAAATCCTTTGATTTACACCAAGTGCTATACACATTTTAAGAAAGCGAAATGGAACTACATTGTGCACTCTCTATTTAGACACTGATCTCTACTCCTGCAAAAAAAAAAAAGAAATCAAAAAGTCTAGTAACATTTTCATATCGCGGCACATTTTTTTTTTCCTTTTTTTGTGCGGCCATCTAGAATAAACAAAAATTCAGACTTGACTCCAATTCTTGTTTTCCAATGCATGTTTTAGTATTATGTGGTATAAGATATTAGAAGTTTTTTTTTGTTTTTTCTGCCCGGGTTTCTGGAAGTCATCTTATATTTTTCTTGTTTGTGCTCTGTTTACCATGTCCTTCGTCTAGGTGCAATAGGTGTAAACTTTTTCTGTCCCTTTGTTGGTGTGCGTTAAACCTCGGTTTCTCAACAAACGCGTATATTGTCAGAATTGGAGACACTTATTCATAAAATATTTTATATTGTCTGGGAAGCTTGTTAAAAGACGCCGTAATCCCTATATCAGCAAAACCCTAATTACTGTGTTTTCGCTGCTATATATTAGTCATAATATATATAGATATATATATATATATATTACACATTCCTAAATATACGCATTAAAATAATGCATTTCTTTTATTTTGAAGTCCATTGATATTTTAAATGTTCTTATTTGATTATTAGAAGTGAAATTGTTCATAAAGATTTCTTTATATCCATGAGTCCTTTTATAAATTATGCTCATATTTAGGTTAATTTTAAGGATATATTTCTAATCGAGATTTCGTGAATTGATGATTAAATTTAATTACATCGTTCTGATTTGAATTACATCGATATTTAAAATTACAGTAAAACCTCGCTAAAGCGACCATGTTTCGTTCCAATAAACATTGGTCACTCCGAGAGTTGGTCTCTTAATGGAGTTCATGTTTAAATCTAGATTTTAGTTGTTGAAAAAGGTAACAATTAATTTGTCTAAAATTAATTTTTCACATTAGGGAAAAATATAAAAATTTAAGTATCAAAACAAAAGTTAATTACATAAGTTGATTACTGCAGAGTTTAAAAAATGAATATATTGACGTTTGCTTTGATTTTACGGTTTTATCTTTTATAACTTTTATTTCCCAGTCCTTTCGATGTTCAGTAAATAAATGCAAGTTTTTTGGACACGAAAAAATAATTACGATTTCATTAATTTATCTATTTTTTCAGAGTTCCCCGACGGAATAGGGCAGGGAAGTTTATTGACCGTCGTTCTTAATTTGTCCTCACAGTTAAATTCAATGCCTAAAAAATCTCAAAGTTGTTTAAAACACTTAAAAGTTACCGAGATTAAAAAAAAAAAATCTAAACTTACTTTAGAAGTTCGATGAATAATGCGCTCTGCGGAATTATTTTTCTAATAAAACTTTTTCAAGCGACCAGGAAAAAAACGGAATTTTCTTCAAAGAAATTGGTCGCTCATCGAGGGAGTTCATCTGGGATGATCTCTGAATGGAGGTAAAATTAGTATTGAGCCTATGGGAATAAATTTCGTTCCATGTAAAAATGTTAGTGCAGGGAGGTGGTCGTACAGGGTGATCTCACTGTATATGAATCCTAACATATGAATGCTAATCGAATTCTGTTTTAACATAATTCGATTTTTAGAAAATTTAAATATGCACACCAAAAACTACAACCTATTTAAAATAATTTCTAAGTTTAGCTTAAAGCAGTAGTATAAGCATTTATTTTTTTTCCTTCGATTAAAATTAATTTAACATTAAGAATATCAAATTTTAAAAACGCATAATTTCTAAACTCCTTGATCGTATGGCTTCCTGTTTGGTGTCCAGAAATTAAAAAAAAAGATCCGAAATATTAAAGATATAAAAATTATATGTTAATTTCTAAATTGTTAAATTTGGTTACAGTTTCAATATACAGACGCCCTGTAATCAAAGTTTAACTATAGCATTAATATGTATTTTCTTTTAGTGTCAGTAAATAGTACTGCTAAATACCTTTAAATAGAACTTTTCTCAATTCAAATATTAATCAAACTAAAAATCAAAGAACATATATAATGCTGCAAATTACAGAATTAAATCGATTAAAACCGTTCTCATTACTATTTCTTTTTAATACTTTCACTACTGATAAGAAGTTCAATCCGACATTACAGGAAGCATCTCAAGGGATATTGCAATTTAAAAAGAATACAATAAAAAAAAATGTTATGTAAAATCCTGCTTCCGTCAAACACTCTTTTTTTGTTGTTAAACGTTACAAAATTGTTTTAATTTCCTTTAACAAATATAATAAGAGATAATTCCTGGAGCTAATTTCCTGCTTTTAGAAGCTGAGCAGAAAGAAATTTAATAGAGTTTAGAGGTTACTGTAATACAAATTAAATAATTAAATATGCACATTTAAAAATAAAATGTGATTGTAATCTTTAAATCTCAAACTTGTTTAAGAAATACGACATACTTTTTTAGTAAAGCCGAGATATATTTCGAATGTGTCACAACAAAAATTAAAATAGTTAGCTTTTTTTAAAATGTAAAATACAAATCTGTTATAGTAACAATTAATTTTTCGTAAGAATGGGTCACAAATTTTTTTGCAGGGAAAAATCATAAATTATTTAAAAACAACGCGTAAACACACAATAAAATAAGGTTATTTGAACAGACGTATACGTTTCGTGAGTTCTAGGACTCACATCCTCAGCGTATAAAAATTAAAAAAAATATATACCCCCAACTACATGTACGGTGAAAACCCAAATGTCAAAACACAATACCAAAAACCACCAAGTTCCAACGCCCCATCAGTGGCTGAGAGGTTCTGCTCTCAAAACTGGTAGACGGGAAGTGCTGGGTTCGAACCCAATCGCGCACGTTGGCCTAATCGTTCGGAGTTTCCGTGTTTTCTTCGAGCCATGGATTTCCATGCGTAAATACGGGTTAGGTTCCCTTAGAAAATCCCCAACGAAGGGCACTCCCCCCTCGGGCCTATATCCCTAGTGTAGATAATCGGCCGTCAAAAATCAACCAACCATCAAGTTCCAAGAGCCAATGAAATTAAAGCGGAATTGAAGTGCCGTGACACAACAAATCCACACAGAAAGTTGAGATGTATGGTGCACTAGACAAATCATTAACCAAGGAGTCTATAATTCTGGAGGGTCTATCAAGGAGTAAATCTTAGCATTAGCTAATTTGTAGATATTATTGAACTTTATATCCATGCTAGAGTGATTTTTGTGTTTAGCTATTTTTGCGGTTCTTTTGCCTAATTTTATATCGCTTTGTGATCTTTCATCCTTTATGACTACTTTTTTGACTCCCCCCTTCCCCATAGATGTTATTTATTGGAAGTTAGGCGCTGAACCTCGCCAGTAGAAATTTTGATATTTTACAATATATGAGTAAACAAGTATTATACATGTAAGACTCAAAAATCAAATTCAGAAATGATACAAAAGCTGAAGTAATTTGATATTTTTGACTAAAATTGAAATTTTATCATTAAATATACAATTTAAAAACATAATTTAATAATTATCAATGATCTTTGCTGCAGCTTTGGCATTGAAATATTTTACTTTTACTTTCAAACTTTCTTTACAAGGAGAAAGTATCGGATTCGTGAAAATTTTCAACTTCCGTTTTTCGATGCATTTATATGTTTTAGAAGGTCATGAACAAGGTTTCATGGTTGCAGAAAATGTCTGTCCGTGAGCCCTATTTGGGGCCACAACCTGAATACAAGGATCAAGGAGGTATTATCCTCTTGCCAGAGACACTTCATGCTGTCCATTGTTAAGGCATATAAAACTGCCCCTACCGCGGCCCTTCAGGTACTTGCAGGCCTGATTCCAATACACCTACAAGTAAAATACGAAGCAACATACGGTACAGTATCAAGACTGAGAGAAAATGTAAACCTCCATGGAACAACAATAAATCACACGGACTATACAAAAAAAAAAAATAAACGTATGGAACACACACCCCGCAGAAACAATCAAACCAAGAATAGGGCACAACGTCAAAGACATAAATATCTACACAGATGGCTCAAAATTGGAATCAAGAGCTACGGGTTCGGCATTCGTAGCCTTCAAAAATGAACAAAAAATTAAATCGTGGTCAGCACCTTTAAGGAAGTTTAATAGTGTCTTTCAAGCCGAACTACTGGCCATACTACAAGCAGCATATTGGGGCAACAACACAGGGATGGAATACAGCATCCGCTCGGACTGCATGTCAGCCATCCAAACATTAAGCAAACCATTTAACACCACACAACTAGTAAATGATATACAAGAAGCAATTAAACTCTCAAATAATAGGTTCAAAATTAGCTGGGTTAAAGCACATGTGGGCATCCAAGGAAACGAGGATGCCGACGAATTAGCCAAACAAGCAGCAGAAAATAAAATAAAAGAAATTTCATATAACTTAGAAAAGCCAATAACAAACCTTAAAAAAACAATTAAAGAACTAATTATTAAACAGTGGCAGTTCGAGTGGGATTACGGGGACAAGGGCAGGACAACATATCAATACTTCCCAAAAGTAAGTACAAACAGACCAAGGAGTTGTAAATTACTCAGCCAGATATACACGGGACATGGAGCATTCCCAGAATACTTACACAGATTCAAGTGCAAAGATGAGCCAAACTGTGCATGCGGGCAATTGGGAACCCCAAAAAACTTTCTAACAGCCTGCCCACTTACACAACCACACCATCTGATTCAAATCACAGCAAACAACGAGCAACTTTGGCATAATCAGCTAGCAAACATTAAATATGTACAAAACAAGGGCAAAGCAGTTATCAGATGGTTAATAGAAAACATAGACTCCATCTCTCAATAAAACATAAAAGAACAAAGCTAAACACATACCATCCCAGCGGACATCGTCACCCCAAACTAACGAACTGCCTTATTTTCAGGTTTAATATATATATATATATATATTTAAAAAAAAAAGAAGAGGTTCGAGTCTAACTATTAAGTTGACCGCGGCCGCAGGTGAAGGAACCTTTTACTTGCAAAAAAAAAAAAATCAATTTATCGCACTTCTGAGAGGTGGAAGTCATTTATGATGAACTGATAGCTACGACTCACTCACACAAACCCAACGAATCATCGGAAGATAGTTAAGTGGATAAGGAAAAGATGTGTTTTAAATGAAACAGAGAAGCCAACTACATGCTAAGCCAAGCCAACTACAACAAAGGAGAAATTATAACGATACATCTTGTGAAAACAATCATCATAAAAAAATTGACGGACTAACGGCCATGGAACAAGCCCCACTCCAGTAGTCCACAAGCCTTTTCAAATAGCTCGCAACAATGTTGCATAAATCGTGATAACAGCCATTAGGTTCCAATGGACTGATCGCTATGTGCGCATTCACGTATCAAGGTAACATACAAACAAAGGAAAATGAACCTGTTAAGTGATCAAAGCCAACTCAAAGGGTCACAAATTAAAGACCACAAGTCGTCAACCCATCAGCGGCAAGTTCGCAAAGTGACAAAACCTCAAATTTAGACATCCACCATTAATAGTCATAAAGGAAAATAACCTACGATAGAGACAAGCATCTCACGGTATGTGAGAAGCATATATCTAATCAAGGAAAAAGAAAAGACCCACAAGAATATGTCAAAATATTAAAAAGACAACCACCACGACAGTGACCAAATACCAAGACAAGGAAAGCTCCTCAGAAGAACAAGTCCACTGGGTGAGATAAGTATATTATACTAGACAAATATAATGAATTATTAAATTAAATGTTAATTTAGGTCAAACCCAACCCCCATAGCTTATGTCTAAGTTACAACCTCAAGCAGCTAGTTCAATTAGAAATTAGTATATTAATCTCACTAGGTCAGCTCGTTAGTCTCTTATCAATTCCCTCCTAGCTAAGTAATAGTATGCCAATTCATAGTTAACTTATCATAAGATAATATAAAAATAATAATTAATAAATAAAATCCTGATTCTAATATTAGAAATGATTAAAATATAAATTCATTTTAAATATCCAGGCAATATTTAAGTAATCTAAAGTAAATTACTCTAGTTCGTTTAGTATCACCTAGTGCTATAGGATAATATTAAAACAATATATGTAATAAATGATAGTTAAGTAAATAGCTATAAGTAAGTTTTAAGTGTTATAACATGTACAAGCTAACCCCTTTCCCTTTCAGGTTTTTTTTTTCTTTTTGACTACCGCCTCTTTATTATTCTTAGTTGCACATAGGCTATAGCCTGCACAAGCTACCGGACCCTCAACAGTAGGAAGTCTACGGAGTCAGTTTTTACGCGGTGGGGTACGGTAGATAGGCGGAGTCTCATCCCCCTGCATCGTTATGTTTGTCTAGCATTTCGGCCCAAAATTAACTTTTGGTGCAACTTGTCTATCTGCGGCGCTCCATTTTTTTTTTAATTTCTTTTTTTTTTTAAAATTCTATTTTATTTATTTATTTATTTATTTATTTATTTTTTTTTTTTTTTTGCTTCCTCACCCCCTCCAATCCTTTTCCTTATGACAAGTCTGCACCAACAATTCGGCTTCTAAATCCCAGGTCATTCAGAAGTAGTTCGGGCAGCGGTGGCCCAGTTGGCAGGGCATCGAATCCGCAGCTAAGGCCGCGGGATCGAGGCATACTGCTGGCTATAATCCGCCATGTACGCTAATGGCGCCTGGTGCACGTAATATCCGTCGTGGGTGCAAAGTCCTCCAAGTTACCTGTGAATTATACCTCTAGAGGTGCCTCTCCAGGTGAAGGTCTCGTCATCTGAGCAAGGTTCTAAATTACGAGACCAACATGAGTAGCAATGTGCAGGTGCCGAAGAACATGTTATAACGTTAAGTAACCGGCAAAACATAGTATACACAAACGAGCAGTAGGCACTGCAAATACGATGACGATCAAGGCAATGATGTCAGGTTTATTGTCGCTTCGTGGCGGTTAGGCGGTCTTTCGCTCCGATGCCAGGTACTAAACCCGTTAAGATGGGGCATCCCGGCAGGTAGGGGCCTGGTCATCGGTTAGAAAGAAAGAAAGAGTCTGTCTGTATGTATGTGACAAAAATTTTGTTGGCACTCTATCTCAAGAAGTAATTCACGAAATTTTCCAAAACTTTATATTCAGTTACTCCCTGGTATAAATTGGCGCAGATTAATTTTTTGTGAAAATCGCTCAGTAGGTGACGCTGCAATGCTGCATTTCTCTCGATTTCCGCAATATCTATATCTCATGAATTAATACACGGATTATTATAAAACTTCAGATTGTTTGTCCTTGGTATAATTTGGTGCTGATTACCTTTTGGTGCAAATCGCCCAACAGGTGGCGCTGCTATGCTGCATTATTCATGGTTATCGCAATAGCTCTATCTCAAGAACCACTGCACGGAATTTCGTCAAAACTCAGATTCACTTAGTTCCTGTTATAAATTGGTGTTGTTTAATTTTTGATGTAAATCGCCCATTAGGTGGCGCTTCTATGCTTTATTTTTCACGATTTCCGTAATAGCTGCACTTAAGAACCAATGCACGGATTTTCATTAGCCCTTTAAGTACTGAATTATGAATTCATGAAAATTTGATCTTCTAAAGCATTTTTCGTGAATTTTTGAAACTACATTAGAAGATATACATAATCATTTTTAAAAATTTAGAAGGCTTTTAGAAGGATTGAAGGATTTAGCAGGATTAATTAAATTTGAATTTATAGGGATTAAGTGCAACGTTTATAAGCCCTCTCAAATCTTTTATTTTAAATATTTTTCTTTGTATTTTGTAAAATTAGGAAACGTACAAATACAATTTTCTTAAAAGACAAATATAGCAATATTTCCGAATTTAAAAATTCCCCTTTTCTCCCCCAACACCATGAAAGCTGAAAAGCTGCAAAGGCAAAAGAAATCATCCTTTTCAAAATAATTTTGTTTTGTGTAACCAATAATGCTTTTGGAACAAGATAAAGTAATGTATCTATAACTCATTCTAAATTGTATTACTACTAATCGATGTGCTGAATGAATTTTATAACAAGTTATTTTAATGGCACTTATAAGTACCGTGAGTAGATAAAGGGTTAAACTTCAGATTAATTTACAAGTTGGTGTAAGTTATTCCTGATTTAATTTTGGTCCAAATCACCTAACCAGTGGTGTATTGTTATGCTGCATTTTTCAGGAAGTATTAATATGTATAGTATGGAAGAATGTTCTGGGACGACCTCATTCGATTAGCATAAATTCGGACACATTTAAAATTAATTACAAGCCGAAATGTTTTATAGTTTATGGACACAATTATTTGGTTATTGTCTAAAGTGAATATTTCTTAAACTAATAAAAGAATATTAAAAAAGCTGGATAATAGACATTTCTTAGTGTTAATGAATTGCGATGAATATCTGATTCCTTAAAGCAAGTTCAACTGCAAACAACAACAACAAAATAAATACACGATCATTAATTAAAAAATATAGAATCAAAAATAAACTTATTAATTTATTGAATTAAACTGTTTTATTATATATCATTTTCGAATAGGAGATCCTCATTACTTTTTCATTATTTCCCCCAAAATTAGATACCAGAAGCAAATGTCGATGTTAATTAAATATGTAGCTGATAGTGTATAATCAAATGTTTCATCATGTGAATTAATTCCTCAATATTTTTGTGATAGAAAATAGTACAAGTAAAGACAAATTAGAAAATCAGTTTGATTCTTTAAAATGAACTTCATTCATTAAGATTATAAAATGAAATATTTGTAGACTGATCTATGACAATATATCAGGATACACCGCAAGTGTGCCAAAACTTCTACTTATCAGTGCGACAGCTTTATTTACGAATACAACACATGAGCATGAAAATACCGCAACATAGGGTTAAGATGTATGACCAAAATATATTTTTATGCAAAGACTTTATTTGTAACATTTACAAATTGGTCTCCTCTTGTATTACAAAATTCGGCCTTCATACCCGAAATTCCGACTAGTAATGTATGACTTATTTAACGAAAGACATTTCATGACCACTTTAAAAAAAAAAAAAAAAAACTCTTCATTCGGAGTTTTCCTGTAGAAACAAGAAATTTCTTAATAAAAAAGGACATTCAAACATTCAAACCTGATCAAAACTTGTTACATTCGATTTGTATTATTTACTGAAGATGCCTCGGTACAGCACGTGGGGTGCAGATATTTGAAAAAAAAAATATATATATATATCATTTAAGTCTAAATCTGTCTTTATAATGTCTGGAAACAGGTAACATAATTATTACTTTTTCTATGATGAAAACGACATTATTTTTATTACTTATAGTAAAATAATTATAATGTTTGTTTTGATACATCATAGTTATACCTTGAAATATATTTACATTATATTTCGTGTTCATATAAGGTGGAATTTATCCAAAGTAAAATAATTTTAACTTAAAAGCATTGAAACTTCCATCTTGGCTTCATTTTCATTTAGCACACATGTAAAAAATCTTCTTTAAGATTTATTGATTAGTGTGTTTTAGGTAGCTTTCTTTACAAAAAAGCTACCTATTGCAGCCGTTCGGAGGAAAGCGATTTCAAAAAATTTTGGTATATTTTCATCGATCATGGCCCCCAGACCCCGAAACCACCCTCCGTTCAAAATTGATATATATATATATATATATATATATATATATATCTGACCTATGTCACACTGTAACTCCCGTAATTATGAACCGATTTCGATGTAATTCGGTGTGTACATAGTAAATACCAATGTCTCGACTAAGTTCGTTGGCCAGCTTCATACGCCGTTTTGTTTCAAAATGGCGGCCATTTAAAATATTTAAAAAAATTTCAAACTTGAAATGGGGTACCAAAAAATTAAAAATGGAAAAATATTTTTTTCTTATGTATTTGACCTTTATGCAAAGATTCCAGAGCAGTTTTTGTTTCGTCTATACCTTAAAAAATGGGTGAGTTATAGCATTTTGAATTTCTAGCGTGGCTGACATTTTGAAACGTCCTGAAGTTTGTCACGCGATAAAAGGCGTATTTATGAACCGATTTGGATGTAATTCGGTGTGTACATAGTACATACCAATGTCTCGACCGAGTTCGTTGGCCAGCTTCATCCGCCGTTTTGTTTCAAAATGGCGGCCATTTAAAATTTTTAAAAAATTGTTAAACTTGAAATGTGGTACCAAAAAATTAAAAATGGAAAAATATTTTTTCTTATGTATTTGACTTTTATACAAAGATTCCGGAGCAGTTTTTGTTTCGTCTATATCTTAAAAAATGGCTGAGTTATAGCATTTTGAATTTCTAGTGTGGCTGACATTTTGAAACGTCCTGAATTTTGTCACGCGATAAAAGGCGTATTTATGAACCGATTTGGATGTAACTTCGTTTATAGATAGTACATACCAATGTCTCGACCGGGTTCGTTGGCCAGCTTCACCCGCCATCTTGTTTTAAAATGGCGCCCATTTACATTTTTAAGAAAAGTTTAAATTTGAAATGTGGTACCAAAAATTGAAAATTGAAAAAATATTTTCTTCTTATGTGTTTGACCTTGATAAAAAGATTCGGGAGCAGTTTTTGTTTCGTCTATATCTTAAGAAATGGCTGAGTTATAGCATTTTGAATTTCTAGCGTGGCTGACATTTTGAAACGTCCTGATTTTTCTCACGTAATAACAGGCGTATTTATGAACCGACTTGGATGTACCTTGGTGTGTACATAGTACATACAAATATCTCGACCGAGTTCGTTGGCCAGCTTCATCCGCCATCTTGTTTCAAAATGGCGGCCATTTAAAAAAAATTAAAAAATAAAAAAATTTAAATGAGATACCAAAAAATTGGAAAATGAAAAAGATTTTTTTGTATGTGTTTGACCTTAATACAAAGATTCCGGAACAGTTTTTCTTTCGTCTATATCTAAAAAAAAATGGCTGAGTAATAGCATTTTGAATTTCTCTTGTGGCTGACATTTTAAAACGACCTGATTTTTGTCACGCGATAACAGGCGTATTTATGAACCTATTTGGATGTAACTTGGTCTGTACATAGTACATACCAATGTCTCGACCGAGTTCGTTGGCCAGCTTCATTCTCCATCTTATTTCAAAAGGGTTGCCATTTAAAAAAAATTAAATTTAAAATTCAAAATGAGGTATTAAAAAATTGGAAAATGAAAAAGATTCAGACTTTTGCACAATTTTACTATGAAATTGTCCTAATGACATTGATAATTCGAATAAAAGATAATATCTCATGGAATGGATATTTTAATTTTTCTTTGAGGCAATTTGGCGATTAAATAGCATGTGATGTACCCTTTTTTATACTGACTGTACTGTAAAAAAATAATAATAGAAAATTAAGCTACTGTTGGGAGTGAGCAGGAATAATTTGTTTCTCTTACGATGCCTAATTTAATTTATTTTGATTTATAAATTTAGCAGTTTTATAAAATATAACTATAAAAAAACCTATAAAAAAAGAATATATCATCGAATAATTAGCATTATACGTACTTCTTGTGAGTTGAATCAAATATTAGATAAAAAATTAACATATCCATCTATCTCTCTCTCTATATATATACATATAAAAATATAAAAATTTTAATTCAGTACTTGTCATTCAATTTTTAAAACATCGAGTTGAAATCTTCAAGAATAAATGTATTGGAATTGTAAAAGAGATAATATACTAATTTCAATTCATTTCTGTTATGATGTTACATTCTGAATTATTTTCTATACAATAAAGGAATGAAAGAAGGTAAACAGTGATCTACGATTTAGTATTTCAGATCAATGGCTCGGAAAATGATACAGAAAGTAACCAGATATCCAAGATACAAATATATTCTGCTTCATATAAATATTAAAAGAATGTGGCTCTTTGGGATATAATGTAAAGGAATGATAAGAAAATATTCACATTTAAATATGTATGATAAAGTTTATTGCAATACGATGAAAAAGTATGGGTTTAGTTTCTGAGGATTTCATAAATACACTGAGGACATATTTCATACGTAGTTTGCGAATTGGGAAATGATATAGCATTCTTCTTATATTTGTATTATTTTACCTGATGTTTAATACTTCATTAATCGGTTGTACTTCATAGGAATAAATTTTAAAAATGTGAACTTATTTAGAAAAATTCAAATAAAATGTAAAATTTAGTTCTATATAACATTAGATTTTACAAAGTTTTAATAGACAACAGAAAAAATAGTAAAAAGTATTTATTTTTAGGGTTTCGTTCATCTGACGAAACCCTACTCGTCTCACTCCTTTGTCTGTCTGTCTGTCTGTCCGTGTGTCTGTCTGTCCGTCACAGAGCCCGTTCTCAGAAACTATGCATGTTAGAGACTTGAAATTTTGGGTACTTATAGCTGAACACCTCACATCAAACAACAAATAATAAAATTTTGAAAAAGTCGGTAATTAACCGAATTACGGGCTAATTAACTTCTAAAATAACCAATCAACCTTTTGAACGCAGCTACGAACGCACCTTCTCAAAATCACCGGAGTTTCTCCTAAGGGTTGCCAGTAAAATCAGCGGATGCATGGTTACCACGGAGGAAATTAAGCAATAAATGAAGTGGACATTTAAAAAGCGAAATCGCATCTCCCAAAGTATTGGTCCTACAAATTCGTAAAAGGTATAGAAAGACGCGAAAAAAATTCTACTTTATTTTGGAATAAAGTTCAAATTCCTGAGTTGGGTATAACGCAAAAAATCCACTAAAAATCGATCGATAAAAATTTTATTTCTGTATTTGAATAGACAATGAAATGAGATTTCATTTCAGCAGAAAGCAGGTGTTGTCATCTTTCAGAAATATCGGCGCTGGAGAAATTTAAGCGGAGGATATTTAATACGAAATTTAAACTTTTTAAATATTAAATTTTTAGATTAATTCTGTTTACATCCCGACGTAAAAATTTTCGCTGATTTCATACATACCCAGTTGAAAATTCTAGCTTAATTACAAGCTGAGATATTAATTATAATTTCATTAATTGGATCATTGCTTTAAAACTTTCCTTTTAACGGGTTTTTTTATCTCAGACATGACGACGCACTTGCGGTTTTTATTTTAATACAAAATTTAAACTTTTTAAATATTAAATTTTTTCATAATTTTTTTTTTTTTTGACATCCGGAAGGGAAATCTCTCGCAGATTTCATACATATCCAGTTCAAAGAGCCAGCTTAATTAGAAGCTGAGATTTTAATTATTTAATTAATCTTTTTCATTTCTATATAATGCATAGATTAAAATGGAGGCACGTGCTTTTTTAACCACGTTTGAAAGGAATATTAAACGAAACCCTTTGTGCGATCTATGATCCCACTTACCCACTTGTTCATCATTACATTAATACAATGTTTTTATTAAAAATATTCATATGCCTTGGAGACATGTTTTTAAGGTGTATCACATTAACAGACACATTAAAACCCAAGAAATAATAATAATAAAAAATTATAGTTAAATTGACAAAGCAATGCGATTCTAGGTTTTTCCATTTTATACATATTTGTGCAAAAAAAAAGTCTTTTTGTAAAGAATTTTTTTTTTACTTATATGCAAATAGTAAAAGCACAAATTTGTGAAAAACGCATGCTAAGACATAAGTGAAATGCAATCTGTTGTAAACAGTTTCCTTTTTAAATTGATATGGTTAAAATTTGAATATTTCTATTCACTTCGTTAATTGATCGATTCACGATTGCATAATCTTTAAATGAAAAATAAAAACAAAACTGATAAACCCTCCAAATGTGAAAAATATAATATGTAAAACTAGGCTCATACCTAATGTGTGAGTAATGTTGCAAAATTTTACTTTTTTTGATGGGCAAGTTCATTCTCAATTAGGAAGGGAGATGTAATTTCTCATAAAAATATTCTGAAATCTTTCCTGCCAGCTTTCCGTTTTTTTTTTTTTTTTTTTTTTTTTTTTTTTTTTTTTTTTTCCAAAGTCAAATAAACATATTTTAAATGCGCGTAACATATTTTAACCAGATATTTCACGAAAAATTGAGAACATTTAATTAATACATAGATGACAGTAGCATGTTATTAAAAATATATTCCTATTCAAAGTATTTACATGAAACTGAAAAAACAATAACAATAACAACAACAGAATTTTGGCATATGTGTAATCGGCAAGTCACGAAAAACCACATTTATTATAATCAGCCATAATGTGTTGTATTTCCTTCTATAGAACAATCCTCTAATGACAAACAGGGCTAAATAATTCATTGCGCAGATTCTTTCAGTGATATAATTCAATGTCAAATACCAAATCTTATAAATAAGTTTGCATAGGTTATGTCAGAATCATTATATTGTAGTCTTCGATGTTCAAAATCTTTTGATAATTTTTATTTGAAACTCTGGATCATTTCAAAAATCAATACGATTATCGTAAGGTTGTTGACTGTGCAGCATCATATGGGTGATTTTGGTCTTTCTTAGATTTGTTTTTATATTCGTGTTTGCATGCCAACAATGGCGTGTATTTGCATCTAGAGGTAAATTGCAGTGTCTTCTGGAGTCAATATGCAAAGTCTCGCAGGTTCACGAAACAGGACACAGAACTTTTGTATACTAATAACTTAGTTTATCCTGTCTCAAGAAAGCAGGCAGCACAATATTCATGTTTAGTCAGACACCTAGTTAGTGGTTTCATGCAGTGAAGTAGGTGACATTGTATACAACTTTTCCTAAATTACCAAACAAATCTCCATTTATAATTGATGCTTAAAGGAAGTCTTATCTTTGAAAATGCACGTTTTGTTAATTTTTTCATCTCAAATTTTTAATTCGCAACATTTTTGTGAAATTGTTCAGTTAATGTGCGACTTTTAGCTTCATAGAATGGATATGTTACGCAATTCATTCGGTTATAACGAAAAGGGACAAATCTCGAAAACATTCATTTTTGTTTTTTCCATTGATAGGTCTAACTTATATGCTGCATGGTGTGGAATCTATAATAATAAAGAAAGAAGTTTGTGTGTGAGTGAGTGAGTGTGTCGACGGTGTTCTGAAGAGACCACTGCACGTAGAGCTACAAAATTTGGGGAAAAGGTACGCCTATATATGAAGTTTTGCACCTCGAAGCTCAATTTTCGATATTTTGATTAGATTTTTTTAATTTAATTTTTTATGCGATTTTTAGCACTTTTTTAAGTTTTGAGGCGATTTTTCCATATAAGTGTGAAGAAAATGGTTTCTTTCTTGTAACCCAATATAGTAAATTTTGTTCTCTTTTCAAAAAAGTTTATTCGGAATTCGTGCAGAGATTTTTGAATTTTTAGCGAATTTTTTATGCAATTATTGAACAGCATTTAAAGCATTTCCATACCTATAAGGTGGTTACCGTAGAGTAGGGATGCACAACCTTTTTGAGAGAAGGGCCACTTACAAAAATGTTTGGGTTGTCGAGGGCCACATCAGTAACACAGACAGAATTCTATATCGGGGGAGGGGGGCGTAACTCTTTATTTTTGAACAATATTGATTTTTGCTCATAAAAAAATAAACCAATAGAATAAATAATTGTATGCAGAGCCTGTTCACATCTGTATGAATAACCATACAACACTTTATGAAGACTAACTGTTCCTTCTTCATAAATGGAAAATTTTGACAAAATTCACGAATTATTTCCGCGAGCGATTGAAGAATTTCGCGATATTTTTGCGACCAATCGATAAAATTTTTATTTTTCTCCATCAATTGTTGAAATTCATGATTTCTTTACCGCTGCAAAGTGACAAAATGCGCTAATTTTTCTGGCAATAAATGGATGAAACTCGCGATTTTTCCGCAGCCGATCAACTAAACTTCAGATTTTTCTGCGCCTGAAAAATCTCACGAAATCTACCGAAATTTGTAATTTTTTTCCCGCGGAAATTTTACGAAATTCACGATTTCTTCTCACGATAAACTAACGAAACTAGCGATTTTTCCGCAACCGATCAACGAAATTTGCAATTCTTCTGCACCTCATCGACAAAATGCGCTATTTTTCTGAGCCCGATTAACGAAATTTGAGAATTTTCAGCACCAAATTGACAAAATTCGCGATTTTTCTGCCCTCTTTCAACGAAATTTGTGATTTTTCTGCACTTGATCAATGAAATTCACGATTTTCCGCACCCGATCAACGAAATTTGCAATTTTTTCACGACTGATCATCGAAATTCGAAATTCTTAACTGACTTGACGAAATTTGTAATTTTTTTCGCGGCAAATTGACGAAATTGCGATTCTTTCTCTCGATAAACTGACAAAACTCGCGATTTTTCCGAACCCGATGAACGAAATTCGTGATTCTTAACTGACTGACGAAATTTGTAATTTATTCCCGCCGAAAATTGATTAAATTCGTGATTTTTCTCGCGATAAACTGGCGAAATTCGCGAATTTTCCTCAACCGATCAACAAAATTTGCAATTTTTCTGCACCTCATCAAAAAAACTCGCGATTTTTCTGTGCCTAATTAACAAAAAATTCTGATTTTTCTGCACCGAATCGACAAAATTTGCGATTTTTCCGCACTCGATCAATCAAATTCGTGATTTATCCGTGGTTTATCCCAACCAACTAAATTTTAGATTCTTAAGTGACTCTGATAAAAATTGTAATTTTTTCCGCGGCAAATTGACGAAATCCGCGATTTTTTCTTTTGATAAGGTGACGAAGCACGCAATTTTTCAGCAGCACATCAACGAAATTTGTTATTTTTCCATACGTGATCGACAAAATTCGCGGTTTTTCCAAACCCGATCAACGGAATTCATAATTCTTAACTGACGAAATTTATAATTTTTTTTCCTGCGGAAAATTGACGAAATTTACTATTTTTTCTTGCAAAAAACTGGCGAAACTCGCCATTTTTCCGCAGTCGATCAACGAAATGAGGTTTTTGAACACAAGGTTTTTCCACGGCAAAATCCACGATTTTGCCGAACCCGATCGACGAAGTTGGTGATTCTTAACTGACTGACGAAATTTGTAATTTTTCCCACGATAAACTGTCGATACACGCGATTTTTCCGCAACCGATCAACGAAATTTGGAATTTTTCAGCACCTCATCAACAAAATTCGCGATATTTCTGTACCCGATTAACGAAATTTAAGATTTTTATGCACCGAATCGACAAAATTTGCGATTTTTCCGCACTCGATCAACGAAATTCGCGATATCTCCGTGCGTGCTGAACAAAATTCGCGATTCTTAACTTATTCTGACGAAATTTGAAAATTTTCCCGAGGCAAATTGACGAAATTAGCGTTTTTCTTGCGATAAGCTGACGAAACTCAAGATTTTTCTGCACCCGATCAACGAAATTTGAGATTTTTCCGCACATTCTCGACAAAATTTCGCGATTTTTCCGAACCCGATCAATCCGAAATTTCCAATTTTTTCCAGCGACAAATTGACAAAATTCCCGATTTTTTCTAGCGACATATGTACAAAAATTGCGATTTTCGCAGTTATAATTTGACGAAATTCGCGGACCTCAAGTTAACCCATCGCGGGCCACTTTTGGCCCGCGGGCCACAGTTTGTGCATCCCTACCGCAGAGGGACAGAGTTCTGTCGCCAAATGCGACCAAGTTTGTCGCCAACTTGGCGGTATATCGGCAAATTTGGCGACCAAAATGAATCGCAAAAAGTGACGCCAACTTAACGATATCTCTAATATTTCGCCAAATTCCCATAGACTTCTATTGTAAACTAATATGGATTACTCTCTTACAGAAAATCAACAAATTGAGATATTTTAATGCAACAAAAACTAATATTAACTTAAGGGATTATATTAATTCGATTTTTCCACATTAGATAAAATAATACGGTTTCTTTCTTTTAACCCAATATAGTAAATTTTGCTCTCTTTTCAAAAAAGAACCGTACCAGAAATCGAGTATCCAGAAATCGTACAGCGATTTTTGAATTTTTAGCGAATTTTGTATGCGATTATTGAACAACGTGTAATGCATCTCTATACCTATAAGAGAAGTTACCGCAGGGGGTTCCAGTTCTGCCACCAAATAACGTCATGTTTGTCGCCAACTTGGCGATATCTCTAATATTTCGCCAAATTCCCATAGCCTTCCACTGTAAAACAATAGGGTTTATTTGCTTACAGAAAATCAATAAATTGAGATATTTTAATGCAACAAATCTTATATTAACTTACGGGATTATATTAATTATATTTAAGAGAGTCCAAGTAAATTAATTACGAATAAAAGTAACATGATCTAATGCTTAGCATGATTTCCAAAACATAAATTTTAAGAGAGCCCGCAGGTCAATGAAATTAGTTTTGAAACTTTTATTGAATTATAGTAAATTTTGGCTTTCGTGATTTTTGAACTTTTTGTGATTTTTAATGCGATTTTTACATTTCTTCGCGATCTGCTGCAAATTTTTGACATTCCATTTTTGACCTAAAGTACATTTTGCCCTCGTATCAATAAAGTTTATTCGGATTTCGTATAGCAATTTTCGAAATTTTCGGGAATTTTGTATGTGATTTTTAGTGTATTTTAGCGATTTGCTGCTATTTTTCCACATTAGTGAAAGGAATCAACCTGCAATCCTCGAACACAATATATACTTTTTTTTTCTCTTTTCAAAATTTGAGAATCGATTTACATTTTTTTCGCGATATCTTATTGGGATTTTCACAGATATTTCGTAATTCCTGCTGTTTTTTGCCTTACCCGGGCAACGCCGGGCAAGTTCGCTAGTGTGTAATAAGTGTAGTTATCTTGTCTCTTTTTGTCACCGCTGATGGTGGCAACAGGTGTGTGTTGGAATAAATCTATTCAATCCTCCCTAACACTTCTATTTATTCATTCTTAAGAGCTTTATGCTTTTATGTACGCTTTTACAGCTGCATGCAGAGCTGAGTGCTACGGTTGTATATTACAGTGTTGAACTCAACGTACCGCCGTATAGACGGGGAAAGGATACGTTGAGACCTCCTAGCAAACTTTTGAGTTTCCTCAAATGTTTCAAGATTAAATATTTCAATATTATTTTCATTTTTTTTTTAAATTTTGTAATAAAAAATTGTTGAACCCGGATTGACTTACACTCTACTTCTGCCAATGTCTATTAAATGTTATTTCACGTGCAAATCTTATGTCTACGTGTGTGTATGCTAATTTAATTTAAAAAACAACTGCAACGATTTTGAGTACATGTTATATTCTACCTTTTCTGGGATACAATAGGACCATTGTGCTAGGTTACATGCTTCAGAAAATTCTATTAGTGGGTCATTTTGGGAATAATATGGGTCAATGCACTTCTACAGGAATGAAGGTTTAAACAGTTCTTTAGTTGCTGCACAGTTGGAAAAAAACTAGCAGCATTTCGCTGCAAGCAAATGGTTATTAACCTGCTAAAAAAATGAAGATAGTATTTTGTCTCTCTTGGGAAATGTAGTAGTCATTTTTGAGTTGTGATAATTTTCTTGGGAGTGATATTTCCTTCCAGTGAAAGGAAGCTTTCTATTATTAGCCTGTAATTGTTTTCTCTGTAAATCCGTTACACATATCTACCTATTTGCCTGCTTTCAGTTTTCTCTAAAACCGATAAACACTTATGTGTCTTCGTATGATCAGTAAACAGATAATCTGCTATTAATGACAGTTTTGATGGCTTTTACCTAAAGTCTCTTCGCGAATTTATCTTCATTTACACATTTTTTTTCAATATATTTACTGTCTCGCATTTAAGCAACCACTCTATAAATATCCATTTTTCTACACTTTCAGCATGCGAAATAAAGATTTTGGCACACAAAAGTTCATTCTTATCTGTGCTTTTGTCTTTAATTACCATTCATTCAATAGCCAATCAACTCTATTAATTATAATGCACGATGTTGCGCTTAACACATTTCTGCGTTTTGTAATATAAATAGTGTTGTAAAAAAATACTTGCTAATTTTATACAAGCATTTAAATGCTGCTGATAATAATATGCTTTTTTGCTTCTTTTCTACTAGATAGCAAATTTTCAACCTATTTGTTGGTCTGTGAGTAACACAAATTTTGAGGATGCTCTTTCTGTCGAAATAATGCGTCCCATCTAATTAAATTTAAGGTTCTATTAGATTATGGTATAAATTGGGGCTGATCTTGCTTGGGGGTAAATTGCCCAAAAGGTGCCGCTGATATGCCGCTTTTAAATTGTTTCCTTGATAGCTATATCTCAAGAAATAATCAAGGAATTCTATCAAAATTCATATTGTATTAAACCTTTATATAAATTTGTGCTAATTAGATTTGGGTGTTTATCTCCCAACAGGTGCAGCTGCTGTACTTTGTTTTTTACGATTTCCGCAACATCCTTAGCTGAAAATTGAATGCATGGAATTTGGTTAATCAGCTTATTCTGTAAGAACTTGACTTAAATAAAATGTTGATTTAATTTGACTTTGTCCACTTAAAGGAGGAGGTTTCCAAGCATCCTATGCTTGGAGGAAAAAATTAACAGGAACCACAATCAACTGATGCAATTTAGTGATTGTTGTTTACAATAGTATTAACTGTCATACATTTTTTACCTCGTTATACCCTCGTTTTTACCTCGAATCGTTCAATTTTTGACTGTGGACCCAATTACTAAATATTAGCCCTGATCTTTTTGCTATGGACTTTACAACTGTAGAGAATAGCCATATTTGGACCGCCGCTTTAAAAGGACCGCGGCAATTCTGCCGTTAATTACAGAAAGAGACATCATCACCCCTGAAATCCTACTCATCAGAATGATGTCATTTATGATTAGAAGAAAGACCGCCTTCCACGTGTTGTTGTCAGACAATTTAAAAAAACCTAAAATTAGCTGTTTTGATCTAATTTTTTCCTACTAATCGTAATAGAAAACTTTAAGGTAAGTTGATATGTTTTCATATACGAAATACATGTGTTTATTGCGCAAATTTTTCGAACGGATTTTTTTCCTTCGTTTTTCTTCTTAGACTTGAGATTAACTCTTTTTAAAAATAGCCCAGTTGACTTAATTGGACAACTTTGAGTTCCTTAAATTAGACCAGATATGGGATCATACATTTGAAAAGTAAATAATGAATTTCGAGGGTTGTACGCTTTGGAGACTATCTTTTTATTCTTTAATATTTCGTAATGGATTACTGTTTCCATGCAAGTTTTTGAATATTTTAATTTACTTTTTTGTATATCTGGATCATTTTCTTTATACAGTTTAGGCCTATATAAACATAAAAAATATCTTTTGACTTCTGGCCTATAACAGGCATGTCTTTAAAAGTCATGATTGTATTGCTGTTTCTGCACTTATTCCTGACGAGGAGATAGCTACTGCAGGTGTATCTGTCGATTCTCCTGCTAGTGATATTTCTTAGTCACGGTAACTAATCAGGAAACCTATTAAAAACAAAAGAGTAAAAATAAATGACAATAAGGACACAGGCAAACAGTCTAGAAGAAAAACATCAGTGGCAGCACAAATTGTATAGAAAACGAAAAGAAATGAGTAAGTTGTGACTAGACTGATCCGCAAGAAGGCTTCAGCTACAAAACTCTCTAAAAAGCCGAAGAATCATTAGAAATATTATCTCCCTTACCAAAATCAGTTAAGTCAAAGTACAGAGGGAGCCAATAAAACAGATATGCTTAACATCTTCGCCATATAAAGTAAACCTTAAAATGGATAAAAAAATACAAAAATGAAGCACATAAAGCACAAAAGGAGTTGGAACATCAAGTTCTAAAAAATAAGCGTAATTCAATTGGAAATAAAATTATGGAAGAGCAGAACTAAGGACATAAGGTAAAGACAACTTCTGTTGCAAATAAAAAAGGGTCTAGATTCAGATTTAAAAAAAAAAAAATCAGATTGCTTTTGCCTAATTTGTAAGAAAAATAAAACAGCAGAATTGATAACGTGTTCAGATTGTCGAATACGGTTTTATGTTGTGTGCCGTGAAGTTAAAAATAAATAAAAGAAGTAAGCTGTGCATAACTTCTTACATGATATTCATGTAACTGGCAATTAGTTCCATAATTTCTATTCTTCATTATTACATAACTTTGAATTATATTTTGAATACATTTTGATTTAAAACAATTACTCTTACTTTCAGGCATTTGATTTCATTATACAGTAGTACCCCGCTAATATGAACTAATTGGAACCGGTGCCTGTTCAGATAACAAAAAAAAATCGATTATCCGAAATTCCGATAAAAATAGAAAAGTAAAAGATAAGTGCTAAAAAAATGCATCTTATATGTACTCAGTAGTACAATAAACATCCTCTAATCTGGCAACCTTAGGCCGGACATGCTGGACCATCAGGCACTACTTTAGGAAAAAATTAATATTCTTTGTATAATCACTCCTGATGTTTATATCAATCCAATGGAAATTCAGAATGATGATTTACATAACAACCCATTACAAACGTTTCAAATTCTCGAATCTATAAATAGCTTAGTCACCATGTCAACGAGAAGGGAAGAAATAAACATTTCTGTAGAGAATTTGTGAAATCAAACTGTTGAAAGGAAAAATACATTTTATCATCATAATTAAATACTTTTTGTATTTAAAAAAAGAATTTTATAGAGACTGGCAAACAAACTGATATTTGAGATTTTTTTTAAAGATTGCTTCCACGAGTAGCCCTACAGTGCATGTTTTCATTTTATATTCATATATATATGTTGTACTTTTACATTATTGAGTACTTTTTATTCTATTCAAGCTGTTTAAAGAATAAAAAACATATGTACTTTACTTCCATTTTTTGTTTAATTCTTACTTTTACACGTTTTTCCCGACATTCATCTCTTAATCCGGAAAATTTCGTAAGATAATCTTTTCAGATAATCGGTTGAAGTATAATTTTCGGAATTAAAATCGGTTCGGATTAACGGGAATTTCGGATTAGTGGGGTTCTAAAGTATTTCATTGCTGAAATTTTTTTGATTGTCTCCTTAATCCCAAATATTGTTTTAATAAAATTAGTTACATTTTCAACTCGTTAAAACAGCATAATATCGTTTGTTCCAACTTAGGAGAGGGGGGTTCCAATGTAGGCGACCAGTTGCTAAATTTGGACCACTGTTGACTAATTTTTTCAACTAAAATAAAACTTAAGATTTTCAAAAAGAAATTGTTCTAAAGATTTATTTAGTTAGCAGATGAATAGATTAACCCTGTGTAGTGTAGTGATATTTTGCAGATATTCCAGAAATGAAGTGAGTTACACCTGAAAATAAGTAAAATGGTCTCCAAATTTGGCTACTCTCCTATATCTCATTTTATAGTGTGAAGAAATGAGCCACTTTTTTTATGAGTTTCAGAATTAAAAATATTTATGTTGATGTGATTTTAAATTTTAATATCCAACAGGATGAGCTGTTGCTCTGTTATTCCTTTAATTTACTGGTTACAGTAACTCCATTATAAATGCTATACAATGCACTTTATATTCATAATTGTTCATGTTATTAGTATTTATTATTCTAGATTAGAATATCAAAAAGATTTGTGATTAATAGATGAGATTGGTGTCTATTTATCACCAGCTAGGACTGTTATGTTGTGTTTCGCATGATTCTCTTCATAGCTAGGTATCGGAATTATGGGATGGAATTTCTTCAATTTTCGTATTAAGTTAGGCATTGAAATAAGCAGATAATGATCAGGTTTCGGTGTATATAGACAATATTATGACTCTGCTGTGCTTTATTGTATACAATTTTCATGATAGCTATATATCAGCAATTAACGTATGGAATTTCATCAAACTCAGTATTCAGTTAAACCTTTACATATGCTGGCACTATCAGGTTATGATGCTTTATGATTTCTGTGATACATATATCTCACATTCTATGGAATGGATTTTCACCAAATTTGATATGTCAAACATTTATAAAAAAAAAATTATATTTTCATTTTCTCATTTTTCATTCAACATTAAACTCTTTTATGGTATGATCTTTATGATTCCCGCAATAGCTATATCGTTGGTACCATGTCAAACTATTCCCTATGAAAACAGTGTTGCTAAAGGGCTAATTTTTTTTAATTTAGATTTCTTGATTGGCACAACTTTTCTGAAATGGTACAATTTTTCTTGTTTTTGCCTTAATTAATATGTCATTAAATAAGGTTAAATAAAGCGAATTTTACTATTTCAAAAAAGTGGTACCAATCAAGAAATATGAAAAAAAAAATGTAGCCCACTGACAACACTGTTTTCATATCGGATAGTTTGACATGGTATCGGCGATATGTAAATATCGATAGGATGGTGTTTCACAAAATTTAATATGTAAGATTTTATTAAAAATTATTTTCACCAATTTTGTTTTTTTCCACTCAAACCGCTGCGCTTATGTGCTATAATTTTTGATGAGGAACACAGCGGTACGTTAGTTTCCATTGGATAGAAATGCAACAAAAATTATATTTGAAGATATTAATAATTAGTACAACAGTCTAATTTGTATTTAAATTTTAAATAAGCAGCAAAGGGATTTGTATAACAGTGTATTTTATTTATACTCATTACTGTTACAACTCTTAGTTAAATTGAAATAATTGCACTCTAATTTGCAATAATTGGTGTGTAATTGGTGTCGTTTAAATTAATAAATCGGCATTATATAAAAGGAAATTTTGTGACTGCCACAGTACACTAGTTTAATCATTGCATTTTGATGTTCAATAGTTCTTATATGTTGCCACTTTGTTAGATGTTACCATGAACCGTATTAACAAAATCTAGCAAACGACATTTATCAAAATTATTGTGTCATCGTTTCTTCTAGTTTCAAATGTATACATCAGCTTTGAAGATTTCACTGATGTTTATAGTATTCTTAAGACAGGTAAAATTCTTAAGAAATCCAAAATGTGCCATCAAGATACGATGACATTCATAAAAGACAATATAAAGATGAAAAATGACATTAAAAAGTTTCTCTTGATGTCGGGTGAGGGCGTTTTATTCTTATATTTTTCTGAGGTATTCATATCATTAAATCTATCTTATTTCATTTTTATAAGAACACCGGGTACTTAACAGTGAAATAAATTAAAGGCTATATTTTTTCTGTCTATGTACTTCTTGCAAAAACTACGTCAAATGCAGCCAGCGATATCTATCTACCTGTCAAACATTGCGATTTTATGTGTAAAGTATGTTAGACGGGTCTTATGATATATGTAAAATCTTTAACGCTTCATTTGATTATTTCTCAGGCTTTGAATTTTTCCATTAGCATCTTTTTTTCCTATTTTATCTTCTAAAATTGCATTTCAATCATCGCAAATAATCATTATTTAGTACTTAAAAATCATTTTTTTTAATCTTTTACTTGCTGTTATGAAACTTCTGTGACGTAAACCTGAATGTTCCGTCAAGTATAATAAACAGAATTAAGTTTTAATGTATGTCTTGGATCATTATTAATAGTTATGTACTCATATTACCCTTTTATCATAATTCATAAGAATAAGTTAGATTTTTTAAAAGCATTCGTCTAAATTGTCATTTGTTAATAAATAAAATACCTCCAGAAAACAAAATTCTTGTATAAGATTGTCATTTTCAATGGTTTTACAATTAAACATATGTAAACAAATAAAATATCGGAAAAACTATAATTTTTATCTAAAAATCTATAACATAGTGTTTGTTTATAAATTTCGATATATGTAAAAATTAAAGTTTTAACTATTCGATACGTGTCACGATTTGTAAATATTAAAAATATGTTAAACAGCCATTTCAAAATTCTACTGATATTAGACTTATAAATTTTTGCCATAAGCACATTCATGAAATAAATTGCGTTATTTTCATTTTCATTTTTATAGGGAGGAATTACTTTTTCATAAGCGTGATATCTTGCGAGTGAAAGTTTCGTTTTATATTTTGCTGATATATTGAAATTATTGAAATAGTCCTTTTTTTAGTGGGATAGTTCAATGTGTTTATTCATAGTGATAGGGAATGAAATTCGTGTGTATGTGTATGTGTGTGTGTGTATACTGTAAAAAAACGGACTAAAAAATGTAGATTCTGCTGACAATACAGACACCAGTACTATTTCCATATTTTAACGGAAGTTTTTCCGTATAAATTCCAGAAAAGCGGAAAAATCTCTGCAATTTATGGGAAGAAATTTCCGCAAAAATACGGATTTCAGGAATTTATGGAGGAAATAGTACTGGCGTCTCGATTGCCTGTAGAATCTCCGTTTTCTTTACAGCGTATCGACGCTGTTCTGAAGAGAGCTGCATGTAAAGCTACAAAAGTCTAATGAGATTAGTCCAAGGTAATTTCTGATTCAGTTTTTATTTACATTTATGTATATTTCTTATAATTTTGCGTGATATTAACTAAAAGCTAATAGAAAACGCAGTTATTTCTCCTGAAAATCGCCAAGCGCGGCCGCGCACGCTCAGTTTCTACTTTCTAGAGTACGTAGAAGGGAGGATCCAAATGCATTTTTTCTTTTTTTTGGCACATTACTTTAAGGGGAGCCGGAAAGCAGAATTCGGTGCTTTTCGGTTAGCCGGGCGACAGTGTTATATATAGATATATATGTATATATACATATATATTTACATAAATCTATATGTGTTTATATACAATATATGTATACTAGAAAGATTGCCCGTCAAAAATGACGCAAAATGAGATATAAAGATGTATACAATACATATGCAAGAATATGAATTTTTCTCGCTTGTTCCGCAGTGATAGATGAAAATAACACATTTTGAAAACGAAACAAATTTTTGAAAAACTATGTGCAGTAGATTACTTCTGTGTCTATATAAAATTAGATAAATGTCTTATTTATGTTAAATAAATTTTATAAATATTGAAAAAAAATGCGTGTGTTTATGAAAAGAAACTGTAAATAGGTTGCAGAAAATAGGTTGGCAGATTTCCATCTTCGCCAAGGCCCTTAAATGGAAAAGTACCGAGAATTTAATTTTTGTATCCGGCTATCTAAAGCACGGTACTTTTCCACGAGAGGAGCCTTGGCGTACTTTTTAAAAGTTTGTCATAATTTGGGCTTCAGGAGTGAATTTTTTTGCCAAATGATATAATCACCTATGAAAACAAAACTAATGAACTTTTAACTATACATAATCTATAAACATTTTATTTATATTTATATTATTGTTACTTTTTTTTACACAATTTACTTCTGTTTGTATACAAAAATAGTTAAATGGCTTCTTCACCAAATTAGCCAGCTATCGACAAGTTGGCTTTATATATGACAGCTTATTTTTGTATAATTAGCTTATAATTCGTTGGTCAAAAATTGGCGCTAATGAGGCAACCCTGTCATTATTATTTTTCAACAATTACTCATTATATGAGGCGGTCTAACCGGAATTGTGAGGGACACACAGAGACATGGATTTTATATAAATATATGTATATATATGTATATTTACATATATGTATGTATATAAATATGTAAATATAACACTGGCGCTCGGCTAACCGAAGAGTGCCCAAAATTCAACCAAAAAATCGATTTTTACTTTTCTATATCATTAAATAGTTTAAACTTTTACCTTTCCAACGATGTGCCACACATGTTTATATATATAAAAAATAAGTGTTGAAGTTATTCATTCTTTTCTAAGAGTACTTCACAGCTTAATGGACATTTAAATCTTTAACTGACTTTTTCTCAAAACTTGGTTTTTTCATATTTATGTTCCTTTTTTTCAATATCTATTAAACTTAAGAACTCCGATTTTTTTAATACTTATATTATGTTATAATTGTATAGTTTAACAGGGATTTAATGATTTGTTGAGAATTATTTATTTTAGGCAGTGAATTCTTACCAAAAATGCTAATTTAAAAATGATTTTCCATAAATAATTAATAATTAATTTCGAGTTTCACTTAGAAAGAACATGGTCTGTTAAAATACGTAAATCATGTTATTCTAATTACTCTAAAAAATGTAGACTTCTATCTTTCACCATTTCTGAGAAAAAGGTACATAAAGTTGGTGAATTTAACATGGCGGAGATAGGGCTTTCGGTCCCCTAAACGCCCATTGACCGAACTGTTCAGGATACTGAAAAATGTTAGTCATATTCTAAAATTTTATACTTTTACGTCGTAAACGTCATAATCAGTTCAAAAAAATATCCTTCTTAACCCTTTGAAAAATTTTTCCAAAAAGCTACGTTTCCGTGAATAACTTTTTGAAACTATTGGCGACGCCCGCCTAGAACTCAATGTTTGATATACTAATTGACACAAAATACATATTTAAATAAATATGAGACCTTCTTCTCATGGTTTTAAAAAATAAGAATTTTATTCATTTCGAAGAAATTCACGACTGCAGTTCACTTCGCTCCTTCCGGACACAATATATTTTTTTCTAATCCAAAAGCAACTGAACGTCGGTATTTCCACACAAATTTTTTAGAGGATCTCTGAAGAGCGAATTTTCAAGATATAAAAAATTCAAGACGTTCGGACACATACAAGTCCTTCTATATATATAAAAAAAAAGTAATGCTTTGGAAATGGACCAATGAAAATCTGCGTAGATACCGTGAAACACATATCATTGGTCAGAGCTTTCTGACGCTATAAGGAGGGTTACCAAGGGGAGAACGCGGCTCTGTCGTCAAACGTCACCAAGTTTGTCGCCATCCTGGCGATATACCGCCAAATTTGGCTACCAAAATTAGTCACCAAAAGTGACGCCAACTTGGCGCTATTTCCAGTATTTCGCCAAATTTCCATAGACTCCCATTGAAATCCAATAGGGTTTACTTGCTTTCAGAAAATCCCCAAATTGAGATATTCCAATGCAATAAAAACTAATATTAGCTTATAAATAGAGCTTAATTGAGCAATTTACATTATTTTTAAGCACAAACACTAACTATTTACAATATTCGTAATACTATATATATAATTTTCGGCATATTTAATAATTCTTATAATTATGAAAATCAGTAAGCTGAGTATGTGCTTGGAGTTAAGGAAGTAAAATTATCAAAAGTTGAGGAAGAGCCCGTTTTTAACAAGTGGAATCTAAAAATTTAATGCATAGAAAATAAGGATCGCGAAGCGATCCAGAATTGAAACGCGAAACAATTACGACTGGTGATGGCTAGAAAATACACTGTAAAAAAAATTCCACAACGTTCCTGGGAAAAAATGGGCAGCTGAGTTGCCCATTATTTCCAAGAAACATTTCTTGAAAATGACTGGAACTTTACTGTATATGTTAAAAACTTTCTACAGAAATGCCAGTAAGTTTCCTGCGAAATACCAGGAATATTTCTGTTGACAGCAAAACATTACTGACATTTCACAGCATGCGGGATTCGCAGACGATTTTTACATTTCCAGTTGACAATTTTCGCTTTATTATCATTATTTGTTAGAATGAAAAAATATTTTGAAATTGACATCAAAATTATTATTTATAATTTACACGAAAAAATAAATTTTCAGTTAAAATTCAATAAAGTAAATATATATATGATATATTGATTCTGAACTTTGCTTAAAATATATAAATGTAAATAATAATTAGAAAAAAAATCTAGACATAAAATATTTTGGATTTTCGTCAGTAATTATGTTAGTTTACAAGTTAGATAAAATACATATAAATTTTCATAAAAAAAAAAAAAAAACCTAAACGTAATTGTATATTTTTTCCGAAAATAAAAAAAAAATTTCAAATTTGCAGCAATTCAAAGTGTCAAATAGATATCAAATTTAAATCAAATTGTAATAAAGTGTTAAAATATAAAATTAATTAAAAAATAAAGAAAAGTCAAGAGGTAGTATCGAACTCGGGCCGTACGGCTGGCGTGCGAGCCTTCTGCGTCCACACCACGAAAGACACGTTGAGAGCTGCAAACTAATGGGTATTTGAAACGTATGCTAAACCTCGGCATCTAATTTCTGAAAATCTAAGGCCCATTTGAAGAAATCCTTTCACAAGAATAATTAGAGATAAGAACTCTAAAACATACTTTAAATTAATCAAAATCGGTGAGAATCATGTTTGATGGTCCCCTGGTTAATGGAGATCCAAATAATAGGTGTATTTTTTTTTACACGGTCTGCTCGTTAAACATTCCACAGACAAGTACGAGAGATAATCTCTTAGCGATGTCACAGGGGTATTGTATTTTCATCTGAATTGTCTTGGCAATAGAGACGTAAAGGATTATGTCGTCTATTGATTTATTTGCATTCCATATTGATTTTTTTACATTCATTTAAGGAATTCGTTTTCGACACTCGTGCGCGAGCAACGGATTATAGCAAAAAAATAATAAATGGCGGCGGCAGCGTTTTGCTGTTTCCAACTTTTGTTCAGGAACGTTTCAGATAAGAAAACCAGTATTTCACAGGAAAGAGCTAAATTATTCTGAAAACCTGAGAAAAGGCGAAACGTTCCTGGATTTTACATGGAACGTTACCATTTTTTTTTACAGTGTAGGGATCGCTTCGCGATACCAAACGGAATCGCGAAGCGATTACGCGGGGGTTCGTGAGCGTAGCGAGCAGGGGTGCGGAGTTCTCCTAGTATTTAAAGAAAAAAAAAACAGAAATTTTCGATGAAGGACTAAAACATGGGTATTTTCGGAGGGACATCCGCTCGTGTTTTCATTATTAAACTTGCAGATTTTTGTTACGAATATAAAAAATAGGTCATGGATATAGTTGCATAACCTCTTAAAATTTTGCAGAAGTCGGACAACTCAAATAATATTTTGTTTGTTATATTAGGTTGAGCAAAAAGTTCTGGGAAATTTTTAATCTAGTAGTCATACATAACCAGATCTATAACCAGAATTTGTATCCTATATAGGAGTACTAGTAGTATATCTATAGAAGTTTAGGACGTGACTCAATCCGATTATGGCCTCTTTCGACCAATGCAACACTTTTTCAAGGGCCGTTGGTTAGAAACCTTTAATGAATTTGAAGAAGCATATCAAGCGTTTTTTGATTCCAAGGAGGCGCCACGGTACTTTCAGCAAACCCAAAATCTGGCAGAACAATGGGAGAAAGTCGTGCACTATGATTGTCTCTACTTTGAAGAATAGTCCTTGTTGCTTTTGTTGATAATTTGCGCATAACAATGCAACTTTCACAAATTTCCCAGAACTTTTTGCTCAACCTAGTATTAAAGGATCCGACACGAAACCAAATCTAAGTATTTTTAAAGAAGTAGATGTTAATATTTTTAGAGAAACTTTTACATGGAATGCACCAAAACCGTTATATTTCTAACCAATACAATTTTCAATGAGTTTAGGACAACAAAAACTATTATTTTGAAAATATGTAGTGACTCTACAAGAAAACATAAAAATGCCTTCTTACTGGCGTTTTTAGATCTGGATATAAATATATTTTCCTGAATTTTTCATTGAAAAATATAAATTCATATAATATCGGTATAAAAATATTAAATGATATATATTTTAAAGTTTATTTAAGGTTACTATAACAGCCTTCCGCGGGTCAGCAAGTCTGTTTATCTACATTACAAAAGACACACGTGTGTGTTTGTAACGCTGACGCCATTTTGTTGTTGGCAAACAGCAGATGATTAAATTTGCTTTTATTAACTTTTATTACATTAAAAAAAAAAGAACAAGCGTATCTGTGCGTAACATCGACGTCATTTTAACACAGATTTGGTTGCAGTACAGGATTATATTAAACTTTTATTAACATTTATTGCACTTGTTTTAGGTAGCTTTCATTCCAAAAAGCTACCTATTGCAGCCGTTCGGAGTAAAACGATTCCGAAAAATTTTGGTATATTTTCACCGATCATGACCCTTAGACCCCGAGACCACCGTCCATTCAAAATTTATATATATATATATATTATAAAATGAGGCACAAAAAAATTAGACATTGAAAAAGATTTTTTTTTCTTATGTGTTTGGGCTTGATACAAAGATTTTGGAGCATTTTCTGTTTCGTCTATATCTTAAAAAATGGCTGAGTTATAGCACTTTGAATTTCTAGCATGGCTGAAATTTTGAAACAATCTGATTTTTGTCACGCGATAATACACGTATTTATGAACCGATCTGGATGTGACAAGGAACGTGCATAGTACATAGCAATGTCTCTAACGAGTTCGTTGGCCAGCCTCATCCGCCATCTTGTTTCAAAATGGTGGCCATTTAAAAAATTTAAAAGAAATTTAAATTTAAAATGAGGCCCAAAAAATTAGCCATTGAAAAAGATTTTTTTCTTATGTGTTTGGGCTTGATACAAAGATTCTGAGCATTTATCGTTTCGTCTATATCTTAAAATGACTGAGTTATAGCACTTTGAATTTCTAGCATGGCTGATATTTTGAAACGATCTGATATTTGTCATGCGATAATACACGTATTTATGAACCGATTTGGATGTGACAAGGAATGTGCATACTACATAGCAATGTCCCGATCGAGTTCGTTGGCCAGCCTCATCCGCCATCTTGTTTCAAAATGGCGGCCATTTAAAAAATTTAAAAGACATTTAAATTTCAAATGAGGCCCAAAAAAATTAGACATTGAAAAATATTTTTTCTTATGTGTTTGGGCTTGATACAAAGATTCTGGTGCATTTTTAGTTTCGTCTATATCTTAAAAAATGGCTGAGTTATAGCACTTTGAATTTCTAGCATGGGTGACATTTTGAAACGATCTGATTTTTGTCACGCGATAATACACGTATTTATGAACCGATTTGGATGTGACAAAGAATGTTCATTGTACATAGCAATGTCTCGACCGAGTTCGTTGGCCAGCCTCATCCGCCATCTTGTTTCAAAATGGCGGCCATTATTTTTTTTTCTATTTTAACTTAAAATGAGGTACAAAAAATTAGAAATTGAAAAAGATTTTTTTCTTATGTATTTGACCTTGATACAAAGATAAAAAAAAATTACGAGCATGAATTTTTTCAAATCTATCTATATCGCTTACACACAAATACAAACTATATAAACCCTTTAGCACTTAAATTAGTATATAGAGCTCATTATTTGTTACAAGCTTTTATTACATAATGCAATTAAAACATCCATCAAATTATAAATAAAACCATAAAATATCAATAAATCTTAAATATATATAGTATATATAATAAAAGGAAAATAAAAATGTAGAAATATTTGATTTGATTTTTCGCGATACATATTTTTTTTTTTTACATTAGTAAAAAAATAAAATCATGTTTTAATCTCTTAGTACGACATTCAGACGAAATTCAGACAGCGGGTGTTTTAATTTTTATTGAATTTTTTATCCGATTTTTATTTTTTTAACTGTATGTGACGATTTTTTAATATTCGTGAAAGTGTTTTAATCTTTTACACCAATTTCTCCAATTTTGTCTCCTTTTTTAAACATATTATAGCGACATTTAACGTTTTTGCACATTAGTAAGAGGAATTCAGTGTCAATCGTCTAGTCCGAAATCATAAATTTTACTATTTTCAATAACATTTATTGAGAATTCTACCAGGGATTTTTTTCACGGTCTCGAACTACGTGGGCGTTTCATATAGTTCATTCTATAATTTCGTTTCCTTTTCTTTTTTTTATAACATGTAGAATGAATAACTTTCATATTTATCTGCAGAAATTATTTTGCATAATCGAGATATGTTCTTATAAAAAATATTATTTGATATTTTGCTGAAATTATTGCGTAAGAATAGGTAAATGTTTGAACATTTTTTTTTTTCGATAAATGTATCTATTTATTCAGTAATTTAGATTTTTTTTATAATATTTTTTTTTTCTCATTGCAATTGTGGTATTTCTATCACGATGCTTAAAAATTCATGAGTTTTAAAACAAATGCTCTATTCTTTATCTGTCCATAATTGTTGAACTAAACAGGGCTATTCTTTGAAGTATAAGCAAATTTTAAACATGTCTGGTTAACATGCGATATTTCGGTGATAAGAAGTTTTGTGTTTACCTTTTCCTAAAAGATGTAAAAACATCGATTCTAGTGGCCGAGACTGTGTAACAGATCATCGGTTCTGGTGGCTGAAAGTGTATACTAGTTCATCGGTAACAGAGATAGAGTAACAAGGCAACAAATTAGAACTGAATTTCTTTTACGACTGTTAAGAAATCGTCACAGGCAGTTAAGGGGACAGCATACTTTTAACAGACATATAACATGCGAAATTTGTCATGAGTTCAGCAATTTTTTATAAAAAATATAACCATTATAGAAGCACAAAAGTTTTAGAATAAATTTAAGTGTTATTGAACTAAGCTTAATTTTTTTTTTATTTGGATATATTATAATTTTTAAAAAATTCAAGGGGTCAATTTCAAAGTGCTATTTAAATTTTTACAGCAGATAACAATTCACTGCGCGAACGATATTTCATGCTAATTTCATGATATTCGCATAAACTTTATCAGGAAAATATTGCTCTAGAAAAAGAAAAGTTTTGTTTCAAATTAAGCACTTAATAGCTAAACAGCTAAGCAATTTGCGATCACGTTTCCTAGCAAAACCAAGAAAGTAAACAAATTTTGCGAAAGTGGAAGTTGAAGATAATATTTTAAAGCTTTTTTATTATTATTTGAGGTATTTAACTAAAAAAATGACTCATTTTAGCATATTTTCAATGTTGCGATAATGAAAAAGCGCGAAAACAAAATGTAAACAAGCCGTCAAGACAGTTGTCGCAGGACATTTTAATGGGTAATGAAGGAGTGATGTCTACATTTTACCTTATATCTCAGTAAACATTTTTCACACAGTTAAGAGTCTGGTATCGATTTATTCAGAATGCAACAAACTTTCAAAAAATGTAAAAATAAAAAAAATCGATTTTTGAAAATTTTAAAGGTGTACTGTCTCCTTAAAAAATCTAAAACTCGGATAAAGTAATTCACAAAAAATTCAAAAACCCCTGTCTGAATTACGAATAAACTTTATTGAAAAAGGAACGAAATTTATGATGTTATACTAAAAGAATAAAATAGGATTTTATTTACTAATGTAAAAATTTACCTGGAAACTAGAAAACCCGCTAAAAAATAAATAAAATATTTTTAGAAAATCAAAAATCTCAGAAGACAAAACTTACTACAGCAGGCTAAAATATTGTAACTCAGATTATTTCTCGAATATCAAAAATCGACACGAAACTCGAAAAAAAAAATAAACTGAAGATTTATTATATTGTGTATTGTGTAATTGTCTATTTAACAGATTAAATTTTGTGTAGCTTAATGCATTAATATGTATGTATATATATATATATATATATATATATATATATATATATATATATATATACAGTGTGTCCACGTATAACCTGGCCGACCTTTATTTTCGCAACCGCTGGTTCTAGATGCATACTTCCAATTACAAAAATGGTTTAAATAATGTAAAAAATTATCTTTAAAGCGATTTGGGTGAAGAAAAACATTTATTAAAAAATTTCAAAATTAAAAATTTTTTATGGTCCCCCTGTCCTATAAGTGATATTTACTAAAAATTTGCTGTGGCACTAACAAGTAAGACAAAAAAAGTCCCATTCACCTAACAATAAAATTGACCGAGTTATGAAACTTTGAAATGCATGACTTATACCACTTTTTTGCAGTTCAAAACAGATGATTTCGACTATGCTTTCAGGGTTCGTGTATAAAGTACTTAAACCTATTTCAAGGTATCTGCGCTTTGAAAGAAATCGTACACATATTACGATTAACTTTTATTAGTTAAATTTCAGATTAGTTAAAATAATTTTAACATATGTTTTATTTTTTAAGGATTTGAGACTATGATTTCAACTAAAATTATGTTATTTTCACAAGGTTTTATTTAACTTGCAATGATCGTCTTTCAGTTTAAATTTTGTACTCGAACTTTAACTTACTTTCAAATGTCCGATCGAAGTTAAATTGCACATACTGACTTAAATCCGATGACAATGCAATATTATTATGATTTTTGACTCTTACCATCTTATACATAATTATATTAGAGGATAACACACAAAAAAAATTGGATAGATTACCGTCAAGAAGTTTAAGAAATAGTTTTAGATTAGATAACATAAACCTGTGATGGTTGTGTATTTGAACTTTTATAATTGCATTTTATGCATTTTTTAATGCTGAATCAAAAACTTACCTTCACTTTTAACCATCTTGTCAAGATTTTTCGCAAATCGTAAATTTCAAGGTTAAAAAATAGAGAAAAATCTGATACTATATAACAGATGTATGGCTTTTTTATTCAGTTTAATTTTATTTAATTCAACAACTTTATAGATCTTTTGGCTTATACTGGGTTTCTTACAGCTAAAGGGCTTGTGAGTCCGATGAGGTTTGGAGGGGAGGGGGGACCAATTTTAACTTTTAGCTTTATAACTTTGAAATTTGCGATTTGAGAAAATTCCTGACGTGATGGTTTAAAATAAAGGTCATTTTCGGATTCAGTTCTAAAAAATACATAAGAATAAATTTTCAAAAGCTAAAAAACATGCCACAACCCAAAATTTGAAAGACAATGAAATCTAACAGCATTTTAAAATATGTATCATTTTGTAAAGAATTGAGTCTGTAGTTTTTCATCCTTTTATTTACAAAAAATCTGATATTTTTATACTCTTATAATGTTCAGTACAAATTGTACATTTTGCAGTAATATGTCAGAATAATTAGAGATTTCAAATTTATATTGCAATGCTTATTATACTCCCAAACATTTCTTTAATATATCTAAAGAAATTATATTTCTACGAAATTTATGAATGACACCTAATATGCAGCAAAATATATACTCAAACTTTAAATAGCTATTACTCGGTCAATTTTAATGGTAGAATACCGGGACTTTTTTGCCTTACTTGCTAGTGTAACAGGGAAATTTTACTAAATATTACTTATAGGACCGGGGGACCGTATAAAAATTGAGATTCTGTAATTCTTCAGTAACTTGTTTTTTCGCTTCAAACTTTTTTATCTTAACCCTGCACCTAATTTTGACCATTTTTGTAATTGGAATTATACATCTAGGACCAACGGTTGCGAAAATAAAGGTCGGTCAGGTTATACGTGGACGCACTGCATATATATATGAAGAGGAAATGGAAATCCAAACTGTACCAGCAAGCTGTAAACCTGTTGGAGTGTTTTTCTACGGCCGGCAAAACCCCATCTGTTAGTTCATCCTGTTTTCGGCAGCATTATTATTTTTTTAATTTTACAGTGTTTATAATAATTTATGCTTAAGTCACTTTAATATTTTGTCACTTTAATAATCCTGTAAGAATCTCACTAGTAAGCTGTCTGGTTCAGAAAATGGCGTTACATATATTATATAGTACTGATCAAAGAACAACTTGAGTATCATCTTAAATTGGACAGAGAAAAGAAAATAAAAAGAATAAAAAAGAATAAAATAATAAGAGAAAACTATTTACAATGCAAACTGAGAAGATGACAAAAAGGATTAGAGGTCGTCGTATAAAGATGTGTCTGATAAGTACACTTAATTATTTCTAAAAATGACTCATTTTTCTTAATAATTCTAATTATGGAATTTATGTGAAGTCTTGGATGTGTTATAAAAATAGTAAATTAAAGGGCATTAGAGACAACAAAAGGTAAAAAGACGTCAAATCCCCTCTAAAAAATGACATTTAATCCCTTTTTATAGTTAATTTTATCGTTAGTGTTATAAGTATGAAATCAGTCCAGTAGGAATTATTCCTCCGATATAACAATATAACTGAACAGTATAACCGATATAACAATTAAATGAATAAAAAAACTTTGAAATTTTACATATTTCCTAATTTAAACGCTAAAAAATAAAAACAATAGAAAAACGTAAAATTACCCCCAGCTGATCTCAGTTAAGACTTCGGTAGTTAATAATTTACAGTTTCATTTTACGAAAATTTATATTATCTAAAATATGCTGCTTTATTTTTCGAGTGAATTAATTTAATATATGTGTAATAATGAGATATTGTTCTTTTATTAGAATATTTAAATATAAATTTTTTATTTGTTATTATGTAATACACATTAATATATCTATGTAGCACCGATTATCCCATATATAATTTACGATAATAAAATGAAAATAGAATTTCATCTTTTTTTCTATTACCACAGGCGTTAAATGTTCTGTTCAATCTTTTTGAATTCGTTGCGGATTGATCGAAAACATTTTCGAAATAACATGTAAAGCTTTTGGCATTGACATAGCTTTACCTATAGAACAGCTAAAGCTATTTCAATGTAATTTGTATTAGGTTTGGAAGTAGCTAAACTATACATTGATACTTAATCAATATAGAAAGCAAGGGCGATAGTTGCTCAACCTCACAAGCGAAAATGTTTATTTTATCACAACTGAAAAAGAATTTGAGTAACCAGTGTAGTAGTATTAGCAGTAATAGTAGAATTAGTATCTTGTAGTATATGACAGTTTCAAACTATTTGAAATAGTGTAAAATTATTAAAACGCATAAAAAACCTTTTTGTCCCATTGACTATAATGTAACGATTTTTTGTATCCTTGCAAAGGGAGTGAAAATGCTACACACTCATTTTAATTCGTGAACTTATCATAGGAAGCTCCGATTGCATGGTAATACAAATCAACTTACGAGAGATAGAGTACGGAAAGATAAACTGAACCATGAACATTTTTCAACTGTGGTCAAAAGGGTTAAAAATGAATGGTTTATATAATAAATAGTGCCTATGGATGTCAAAGAATTGCTTGTATAAAAGTTGCAGCTTTCATAAAATGTACTGAATTTACTATAAACTATATTTTTGGGTGTTATTATATGATTAAATTAAATTTTCATTTAATGCAATTATCATTGAAACATTTCCTATTTAACTGTAACTACATACATAGTATATGTAAATGTAGTGATGTCTATGATCATTTAAAAAAGTATTTAACTTTACTAAATTTTACTAATATTTACTAAACATTTAGAAGACATTTTGGTTATTTTTGCTAAAACTAGAAACTGAGTATTTTCGAATTAATAATTACACAAAGCCCAGCAAATATTCTAAAAGTTAATCTAATATTTAGCTAGCTCAGTTATTCGGTCTTAATGGACCCGAAAAAAAGATTCATCTGTGTATTAAATTTTAATTAAAAAAGTACAATGTTTGATATAATTTTAAAGTATTTTTCTTTCTGGGTTGGAAGACTCTTAAATTATCTTACATGCATTACAAATGTAGGGGGGAACCTCCGGTTATTGATACCTAACTAGTAAATGACACTACGTCCAAAATATAACTCAAGTAAACATTTTCGTTTGAAATTCTGCAAAATAATACCCTCTAGAAGTACCTTATTTGTCTTCACTTTTATAATTTAAGCATCAGTAGCATACAGAAAGCGTGCGTTACTGAATGAAGTTTTTTTTTTTTCATTGCAAAGATTTGCTTATATTAAACATTTATATAGGATGACCCTAAACTCACGGCACATTCGTTGGCGAGTAGTAGAGCATAACTAAACAAGCGCAAATCGCCATACAATCCACGATCGAAACGCAAGTCGTAAAAAGCTAGAGCGTGAATCATACTGTGGCACAAAATGAGCAGAAAGAAGATAGACAGCAATGGAATGAAAGGAAACCAATAATAGGAAGAAAAACATTTTATTCACCAAAATGAAAGTAAACAACACGTACGTATTTTAAATGAAAATCAAATTTCAAATTATTTGTTTAAAAGACGCAAAGACCAACCTAATGAAAAAGATTCCATACCGGGACTCGAACCCGGACCAGCAGTACAGCGCACTGATATGCATGAAGCGCGTTATTGATATGCATGAAGAAAATTATTATACAAAAATATACATGGAACTTTAAATTTAGTTACATTTTAAATTACAAGTGAAAATTTAAGATTCTTTTTTTGAGTTGTGTTATGCATTTTGAAGTTCAATAAAATTTAAGTATATTAAGCTGCGGGCATAAATTCTATTTATAATATAGAGTTCTGCCCAAGGAAATAGAAATCACTGAAAGTGTGAGGACTGGGAGTACTGTATATATATTTTGAACCTATTTAATTACCATACTAAGTGATGTGTGTTAATTGTCAATAATCTAACATACAAGATGGAATATATAAAATGGATACATTGTTTACTTCTGTATAATAAATACAGTTTTGAATTAAGTTAAATAAATGATGAAAATTCAATTTCACTTTTTTATAAATAAACCATTCACCAAATAATTGGTTCAATGAATCATACTTACAGAAGCTGTAAACTTTAATATAGTACACTTTTTCAAATCACAAATTGACTAAAAAACAATCCTCCAGCAGATCTCCAAAATTAAAAAAAAGTATTTATGCTACAAAAAGCTAATTTTTATCGCTTATCAATTAATATATATTTGATGATTTTTGTATTAAACTAGTTAATTTTATAAATAGAAATTAATACGCTATATAATTTATGTTACATTTTTAAGAATGTTTTAGTGGTGATTGTCTCACGTGAAAAATTCCATAAAAAGCTAGAGCTTTGTTATACAAGAAATACGACTGCATTGTAATTCTATCAGTGGCTTATGTAAATATATAGTTACTCATGTAACGAATTTATTGATGTAGCTTTCAAACGCAAAAAATCGATTACAACTAACGTAAATAACGTAATCACATCATGTTAAGACTTTTTTAAACGCTACTACATTGCACTCAACTTGTAAAATCTTATCAATTTCATGTAAGCAACATGCATCGATAAGCAAGAATGAAGGCAATTGGAATATTCCATGAATCTTATAAATTGAATCCCAATTCGAACAAATCGAAATAATGAAATTCGTCTGTCTAAAGTTAAATTTTATTCGTTGGAACCTTTTACTTGAAAAAAAAAAAAAAAAAAAAAAAATCGATTTATCGCACTTCTGAGAGGTGGAAGTCATTTATGATGAACTGATAGCTACGGCTCACTCACACAAACCCAACGAATCATCGGAAGATAGTTAATTGGATAAGGAAAAGATGTGTTTTAAATGAAACAGAGAAGCCAACTACATGCTAAACCAAGCCAACTACAACAAAGGAGAAATTATAACGATACATCTTGTGAAAACAGTCATCATAAAAAAATTGACGGACTAACGGCCATGGAACAAGCCCCACTCTAGTAGTGCACAAGCCTTTTCAAATAGCTCGCAACAATGTTGCATAAATCGTGATAACAGCCATTAGGTTCCAATGGACTGATCGCTATGTGCGCATTCACGTATCAAGGTAACATACAAACAAAGGAAAATGAACCTGTTAAGTGATCAAAGCCAACTCAAAGGGTCACAAATTAAAGACCACAAGTCGTCAACCCATCAGCGGCAAGTTCGCAAAGTGACAAAACCTCAAATTTAGACATCCACCATTAATAGTCATAAAGGAAAACAACCTACGATAGAGACAAGCATCTCACGGTATGTGAGAAGCATATATCTAATCAAGGAAAAAGAAAAGACCCACAAGAATATGTCAAAATATTAAAAAGACAACCACCACGACAGTGACCAAATACCAAGACAAGGAAACCTCCCAAGAAGAACAAGTCCACTGGGTGAGATAAGTATATTATACTAGACAAATATAATGAATTATTAAATTAAATGTTAATTTAGGTCAAACCCAACCCCCATAGCTTATGTCTAAGTTACAACCTCAAGCAGCTAGTTCAATTAGAAATTAGTATATTAATCTCACTAGGTAAGCTCGTTAGTCTCTTATCAATTCCTTCCTAGCTAAGTAATAGTATGCCAATTCATAGTTAACTTGTCATAAGATAATATAAAAATAATAATAATAATTAATAAATAAAATCCTGATTCTAATATTAGAAATGATTAAAATAAAAATTCATTTTAAATAGCCAGGCAATATTTAAGTAATCTAAAGTAAATTACTCTAGTTCGTTTAGTATCACCTAGTGCTATAGGATAATATTAAAACAATATATGTAATAAATGATAGTTAAGTAAATAGCTATAAGTAAGTTTTAAGTGTAATAACATGTACAAGCTAACCCCTTTCCCTTTCAGGTTTTTTTTTTCTTTTTGACTACCGCCTCTTTATTATTCTTAGTTGCACATAGGCTATAGCCTGCACAAGCTACCGGACCCTCTCCAGTGGGAAGTCTACGGAGTCAGTTTCTATGCGGTGGGGTACGGTAGATAGGCGGAGTCTCATCCCCCTGCATCGTTATGTTTGTCTAGCATTTCGGCCCAAAATTAACTTTTGGTGCAACTTGTCTATCTGCGGCGCTCCATTTTTTTTTTATTTTTTTTTATTCTTTTTTATTTATTTTATTTTATTTATTTATTTATTTTTTTTTTTGCTTCCTCACCCCCTCCAATCCTTTTTCTTATGACAAGTCTGCACCAACAATTCGGCTTCTAAACCCCAGGTCATTCAGAAGTAGTTCGGGCAGCGGTGGCCCAGTTGGCAGAGCATCGAATCCGCAGCTAAGGCCGCGGGATCGAGGCATACTGCTGGCTATAATCCGCCATGTACGCTAATGGCGCCTGGTGCATGTAAAATCCGTCGTGGGTGCAAAGTCTTCCAAGTTACCTGTGAATTATACCTCTGGAGATGCCTTGCCAGGTGAAGGTCTCGTCATCTGATCAAGGTTCTAAATTACGAGATCAACATGAGTAGCAATGTGCAGGTGCCGAACAACAGGTTATAACGTTAAGTAACCGGCAAAACATAGTATAAACAAACGAGCAGTAGGCACTGCAAATAGGATGACGATCGAGGCAATGATGTCAGGTTTATTGCCGCTTCGCGGCGGTTAGGCGGTCTTTCGCCCCGATGCCAGGTACTAAACCCGTTAAGCTGGGGCATCCCGGCAGGTAGGGGCCTGGTCATCGGTTAGAAAGAAAGAAAGAAATTTTATTCGTTGCATCAAAATTTATTTCTACATTACATGTAGCATTGAGTGACAAACATATTTCTTTTATTGATATTTTTAGTAGGATGGAATTATTTAAGAAGAAATTAAACTCCTATAGTTGTTATTGCAATTATAGTACATTCAGTGAGTTTTTAATTTCTTCGTAATACTCTGGGATGTAAATACTAAGTAAGTAAATAAAATATGGCAATAAACTTTTAATTTTTTTCGTCTTTCGGGACATTTTGAACTTGTGAAATTCCACTTTTAAATATTGTACAGACAGATGCAAAATAAATTTAATCATAATTCAAACTACATTGGAAGAAAGAAATAAGCATGAAAATGTGATAGTTTTCTTCTTTTCAGCTACACAAATTCTGTAAAATTACAATATTTAATTTTTTGGAAAGTCAGAATACTTGACGGAAACCAGAAACGCAGTGAATTAATATACAATTTTTTTTCAATCTTTTAAACAATGAAGCGTCTAAAGATATATTGTTTAATACTGGAATAAACTTTTTATCAGTTTGGAAAGTCGATTAAAATTTATGAAGCTCTTTTAATGGATAAAACTTTGCTAATGGGATAAGTTGTGGAATTTGTGATCATAACTATTATATCATGAATGCAATATAAGAAGAATTTCTGCTTCAGACGAGAAATTATCTATTTTTTATCATATTTTATTAGATACTTTTTTCAGATTAATGCGCTTTGATTTTTTTTAAAGAGCACGTTATAAAGCATTTTTAAAAAATCACTCATTTTTTAAAGGAGAAACACATGATATATTACTCTATAGAAATCTATGTAAACTATTGTAATATACTTATTTTTTAATATAAATGATAAATGATACAATCTGTTTCATAACTATGTTCATGTGCTTCCATAGAAGAGTTGAAATTCTGATTAAATATCGGAAATGTAAATATGTATGTATGTATATATATATATATATATATATATATATATATATACGCAAGCCGAAAAGCGCTAAGGGCCGATTCCCGGCGACCGCAATAAAAAGGCTTACGAAATGCTCGAATGCTAAATACTCGAATGATCTTGCAAATAGCTAAAAGTAATTTCTAATTACGATTTTCTAAAAAGAGAATGATTAATTAATGTATTTGAAAATAATGATGAAATACAACGCAGGCTGAGTGCGTGTAATTATCTCAGTGTCAAATCTTTATGACTACTTATCATAATTTTTATACTAATTAGAGCATCGCAAACTGTAGCCATAACTAATTAAAGAAATATACAGTAAATTCTTACAAATATTCATTCGATTTGGCTAAACTCGAAATTCTGAAGGTTTCAGTTTAATTTTTTTAACCTAAATGCGTCTTATTTATTTTAAAAAAATCATCAACGACAATAATCCCTTTATTTAAAGAAAATAACTAGTTTATCCAACAGAAAAAAAACAAGATTAAGAAATATGCAATTAAATAATAACTACCTTTATTTTGTAGTATTTGCAATGGTTATTTCAGATTCCAATACAAATATCATTGACGAGAATTTTGAAAATCTCTTACGTCAATCGTATTAATGTTCCTGAAGAATGCTTATTATAACAGATGATCACTGCATGAATTGAAAATTACTATTGGAATTTCATCTCATTGAAATGCACTTTCAGAAATAATGGCCCATATATAGTATATATGTATCCAAATTTTATCAGCCGCTTTCAGGCTGTAAAAAGTACAAAACGAAACCATCTGTGACGGAATAGTACGGATTATAGCAGAAATAAACGGACAATGTACCTGTTGAGGCAGAAATATTTCTAAAATATATTTTTCCCGGTATCTAAAGATTCTGTGTTAACAGGTTTCCTGAGTATCATGCAGTGCACAACAACTGCAAGGATGTAACTCCAGACAAAGTTCTATACAAAATTTTTCGCCAAAGGAATTTCTATGCGACACATATTATTTATGTAATTGTAGGTCATAATTCAAGTTTAAGTATTATATATATATATATATATATATATGTGTGTGTGTGTGTGTGTGTGTGTGTTTTGATAATGTATAATTCAAATATTAGTTTTCTGATATAGATCAAATCTTTTACAAAATAGTGTTACTGTGTAGATACCGCTAGAATTTTGAAAAACTTTTGCCTACCATCATGATTCTAAAAAAATTTCCCACGGCTTCTTTTAGAATGCAAAATAGTCAAAAAGTTTAGAAAACGATATATAAGAAGCATTTTTTAAAATTTTTGCAAAATAATTATTTTTATCTATTTCATAAACTTTGGGAAAGTATTATTTTTAAAGATTAAGACTGTTCCCGTTCAAAAAGATTTAATATAAGAAAAATATTTTATAATGGTGATTAAATAGAAGGTTATGTTGATTTTCCAAAAAAACATTTCCGCAATACTAGATTTTTTTTTTCAATAATTTTAAAGCTCAACAAATAATGCAAAAACTGTCAAATAATTGTAAAAACATGCTACCAATATATTCGTAAAAAAATATTGGATGAAATATATATTGATCTTTTGAAGATTGGAGAAAAAAATACAAAAAAGCTAAGTACAAATCATGTTTCAATCATTTGGGGGGAGAGATGGGGGTTATTATTACTTGCAATACCTAAGTAATTCATGTTAAAACTGTTACGTCAAATATGATATGTAATTTTATTGACAGAGCTCACCCAATAAGTTCGCACAAATATTATTGTATACTAACTGTCCCGTACGACGTTGCTCCAGACCGTGATAATAACCTAATATAAACCTCAACTTTGTGTGACTTAATATTTGACCGGATTTGTATGATTTTATATTTTTAAAGGGTAAATTTCTAAAGATAACGATATTTATCGGTAAAAGCTCTCATAAGAAGCCATTCTTTTCTTTTCCTTTTTTAACATATTGTAGTTTCATACTTAAAGGAAAGTTCTTATTGTCATTCTCTTTGAAATTTTTATTGGTTATAAATAGAACGATTTTGCAGCCCGTGTAAGAATTTTGTGAAGAATAATAATATTTAGCCGTAAAATATATATCCATTCTTGTTGCTTTTTTCCCGAGTCGAGTCTTTTAACATAACACAAAATGACACATTGCTTGACAATTGCTAAAGAAAATATGATTTTTGCAACATAGTGTTCCCAACATAGAATGAACCACAGTAAAATTAATTGAAGATGGCGTACTAAAGCAGGACCAGTTATCTGCCAGTTTACGGGACCTTCTTATTCATTCAAAATTTCATGCAGTTAGCTTTAAAATAATAGCGCCATAGGTTGTTCAACTAATTTAGTGTTTATTCACAGTTACTAACCTCTTCATTTCCAAAGCTGAAATAATAATACAAATGCTTATTCTTTATATTTTTTTCAAACAAAATGGCACCGTAAATAGCAGAAAAAATATATTTTCTGAAATTTATCCTTTAGGCACTTAGTAATTTAGGTTCAAAGATATGGGTCTAAAACTATAAACCCCTTAAAAACATGAATTTAATAACCATTAACCTAAATTAACGCAATTACAAATTTAAAAACTTCAAACAAGGAAATAATCTACAAATCCTCAAAAGTGTTTATTGAAAAAGATTTAAGTGAAATAGTTATGAAAATTTCTCACATTCTTGATTATACTGTCTTTTGGGCATTTTTAAGAATTTTGTAAACTCAGATGAAAATGACATTTATTTTATGTGGGAATCAGCTTAGATACTGCCATTTATTCGTTTGCTTTAAAATCAAAAGCATTTAGCTATTAAGAAGTGATGTGAAAATGTAAAAAAAATCGAACATTTTAGTTTTTTAAGGAAATGAACAGAGGTCCCCGTATGGAAACGCAGAGACCAAAGAGGCTAATTTGAGTTGGACTGCTCGAAGTAGGTCAAAATTAGTGCTGTAAAAGTAACGACTAAATGAACATCCGTATGTATTCGTTATTTTCAAATTCGCTCTACCCGTTAGAAAGTATTCGTTACTCGTTAATTTCGTCTTTAGAAAAAGAATATTAACAATTATCGTATGTACTACACATTTATTAGATGTATTTTCAAATTTATGAGGATTGTTTTGAATATAAATAACTTTAACTATTCACTAAATTAAAAGACATCTGGATACATGCTCTGATTTATTATTTCAGAAAGTATAAAACTAGCTCTTAAACTACTGCATGTAAAATATATGTTCACAAAACTGCAACAAAACTAACTATATACCGTACATGAGGTCTTTGCAAGAATTCGTTACCGTTACGAAGACGTATAACTGAATCTTGCTACTATAAAACCTCTCTGTGACGAAAATCTGTGTAAAAGAGAAAACAATTAAATTATAACAATAAATTCAATAAAACATTTAAAAAAGGGGTTTTGCCTTCAATATAAATGCTCAAGGTGGATCTCGCGGAATTTTCTGCGGTTAATTACGATTTCGTCTCAGAATGTTTACTATATACTTAAAAAAAAAAAAACACTAATTTAATATTTTGAATAGAAATACCCATTATTTTTTGAAAGCAATAAAACTTGAGACGATGGAATTTGCCTATAACGGAAACTAGAATTAAAACGGTTCTCAAAAACATATTTTCTCCGGCTCTACATTGCCAAACTTTCTTACACATTCATAGACTCATTTTACTTTATAAAATCATAAAATTGGCAGCTCTAACAATTTAAACGATATGGAATCGACACCTCAAGTTATAATCAACGGCTGCCTTATGACGACCCTTCAATTACTGTCGCTTCCGGAAATTCGGTTCAAAGGACGCATTTTGACGATATCTCCTGTAAAATCCTTTGCATTTAAATATATATATATATATATTTCTTATTGATTTTTTTGTTTTTTGGTAAGAACGTCTGCTGATTTTGTGCGTTTACGAATAAAAATAAATAATTAAAAAAGTTTTATTTCATAGAAATATTTTATCATTCCTTAAATACAGCTACGACGAATATTTCATACTACTGTAAATTTCTGTTCTTTTTTATTGTAAAATTATGAATTATTTTAATAGATTTAATGCAAAATTAATGCTATATCAACCTAATTCAAATCTTAAAAGAAGAACAAGTACAACTTGTTTCGCTATTGCTCGGATCCATGTTTTCGTTTTGTTAATACATTCATGGAAATTTTATTATGTTTTCGGTCAAAATAATCAATTGTGTTGTCAATGTTAGAAAAATGCATGCAACACTTGATATCTGCGAGATAAAGAAGTGTTATCCTTAATGAACGATCTCATAGCAATCGTTCTTCAAAAAGCAGTTTTTTCCGCTATTGTCCATGCGACTTCAAAAACTCCTTCCAGAACTCACACACACATTTTTTGTGATTGAACGAGAGTCTTTACTAGGCCAGCGCTAAGTAACGAAAGGACTAAATAAAACCCGTACCCCGTATGTGATACTGCGGTAACGATTGACGCCGAATCCTCCGAGTCCGAAGTCCGAACACGAGCTCTTTTCTTTTCCTATCAAACTATACGGCTATTTCATGAATCACGCAGCGTTTGAGGTTTGTTTCATTTAGTACTTTAGCGCGATGAGGCAGTAACGACTAACGATTAATATTTCGAAGTAAGGATTCGTTACTTCGAGTCAGAGAGAATACCCGTTACTCAGTAACGAATACATGCGCTTTGCAACAGGTCTAGTCAAAATGCCACTACTGTGCACACAGAAATGGGACTGTAAATAAGTGTCATATCGCGATTAAAATAAAAATCCTAGCCGGCCCGGCCTACAGGCAGAGGTAGATTTCGAAGTTAAGTATACTAATTTCACCAACAAAAACTAAATCATTATTAGATATAAATCCACTTTAACAGTTTTATCTGTCTCTTTTGACGAGTTTTTATTTCCTTTTTATAAAATAGCTGGTTTTATCAGAATCATGTTAAGGCGATATTAAAAAAAATATTTTTCCATACTCAACAACTCGAAATTTTTCTGGCACATTTTCAGATTAATTTTTATTAAAAAAAAAAATATGAAACATGCTGACGTAATTTTTGGAAAGATTTCTAAGCGACCTGTGTTTTTATTTTCTTTCAATTAATTAAAACTTGATTAATAAACAATTATTTTCTAAGTAGGGCAATATTTTTCGTTTCCAACACAATCGCTTCGGGAAATTCTGTTCAAAATGCCCACTTTGACATCATTTTTTGAAATATATTCTGCCTCTATCAAAAAATCGATCATTACGGTACATTATATAGTTTCTGAATAAGAGAATCTAGCAATTGGATGCGTTTGAGAGCAAAAATGAATTTAAAAATGAGTAAGAAAATAGACAGTTTGGATTCGAATGCACCCTTAATAAGATGATTTTTTTCTTCAACCGCTATGTATTTTTAATTTGTTTTTGCTTTAAGAAATGGCCCTATCAAAAACTTGTCTATATAAATGTTGAAGACAATATTAAGAAGATATATGATAAATTCATGGAGATTTTATATCTTGTGAATTGACGGAGTTATGAAAACTTTTCTTCTTTAACACCCCGACCCCCCCTTTTTTTGGCACGAATTGGTCCTATCAAAAACTTGCGAATATAAAAGCTGTAGATAATATTATGGAGATGCATAATAAAATTATTGGATTTGATATCTTGAGAATTGACGAAGTAAGGAATTTTTTCTCCCAAAAACCCTATTTTTTGCGCCCCTTGAGCCTATTTTAAATTTTATCAAAAATCTGTGATGCATGAATTTTTGGCGCTAATTTTAGAAGTAATAAAAACTTTAAATTGATTTGATATGTACAAAAATTAAGAAGTTATGGTTTTTTTACGGTTTTCACAAAACCCCTCTCTATTTCCATCCCCTTTGTCCGCTTTTGCCCATTAACGAACTTGACCGAGATTTTATGTCCCTTGATTTTATGTATCAGTTTGGAAGACATTTGTGCAGAATTGCGAAAGTTATCGTGTCCAGAAGAAAGTGATAACACAATTGCTTCGGGAAATTCCGTTCAAAATGCCCAATTTGACATAATTTTTTGAAATATATTCTGCCTCTATCAAAAAATCGATCATTGCGGTACATTATATAGTTTCTGAACAAGCGAATCTATCAATTAAATGCATTTGAGAGCAAAAACGAATTTAAAAATGAGTCAGAAAACAAGCAGTTTGGATTTGAGTGCATCCTTAATGCAATGATTTTTCCAACACAATCCGCTTCGGGAAATTCGGTTCAAAATGCCCACTTTAACAGCATTTTTTTAAATATATTCTGCCTCAATCAAAAAATCGACCATTACGGTACATTATATAGTTTCTGAGTAAGAAAACGTACCAATTGGAAGCCTTTGAGAGCAAAAATGAATTGTAAAATGAGACAGAAAATACGCAGGTTGGATTTGAATATACCCTTACTTAGATGGGTTTTTTCTTCAACCGCTATGTATTTTTAATTCGTTTTTGCTGTAAGAATTAGTCCTATCCAAAACTTGTCTATATAGATGTTGTAGACAATATTAAGAAGATATATGATAAATTCATGGGGATTTTATATCTTTTGAATTGACGGAGATATGGATTTTTTACTTCTTCAAACCCCCTTTTTGTTTTCATTTTTAATTTTTTTTGCGGTACGAATTGGTCCTATCAAAAACTTGTGAATATAAAAGTTGTAGATAATATTAAGGAGATTTATAATAAAATTAATTGGAATTGATATCTTGAGAATTGACGAAGTTATGATTATTTTTCTCCCAAAAACCCTATTTTTTGCACCCCTTGAGCCCATTTTTAACTTTATCAAAAATCTGTGATACATAATATTTTGGCCCTATTTTTAGAAGTAATAAAAACTTTAAACTGATTTGATATGTACAAAAATTAAGAAGTTATGGTGGATTTTCTGTTTTCACAAAACCCCTCCCTATTTCCATCCCCTTGGTCCGATTTTGCCCATTAACGAACTTGACCGAGATTTTATGCCCTTTGATTTTATGTATCAGTTTGGTGCAGAATTACGAAAGTTATCGTGTCCAGAAGAAAGTGATATATATATATATATAGATATATATAGATATATAGATATATAAAGTTTTTTACTGGGGGTGGTTTTGGGTTCTAGGAGTCATGATCAGTGTATCTGCAAAAATTTTTCAGAAATTCCAACATAGGAACGATCCCAATAGGTAGTATTTCGTACGAAATCTACCTAAAAGCCGCTAAATGCGAAAATGCTATCAGAAAGCATGCCGGTGATCGTGTAAAGATCACCACATCTCAAGACGATCGAGTAGTGGTAAAAGGGAATTTCTAGTGGTAAAAGGGAACAGAAATCTCACTCCTAATCAGATTGCTGCAGACATTGCCCGCCACCGGTAAACGTGTATCTGACAGAACCATTTCTCAAGATTAAATTAGGCCGGTATCTCTCATCCTTCAATTCTAAAAGAAATTTTTGCGACTCCGGAGTTATTAAAAGCAAACTATTAATTTTTTTTTATCCCACTTTCCCATGTGGTCCGATCTCTACCATTTTGCATGATAAATATAACACTTTTTCTGTAATACATATGTACTTAGTTTTATTTTTTCAATTATTGATTGTGATTATATATTTCAAAAAATATCTTTGATCCCTATCAAGAGTCAAGCAGAATATTGCTTATCATACGAACTCTCTATAATTTTATACTGTTATACATATTACCGTATTCAAGACCTTTTTTAAAACTTCGTGTGTAAATATGCATATTTAGTAATGAAAACATGTACCAAGCGAAGTCTCGCCAAAACAGCCTGCGTTTTAGCGTTTTCATCGAAAATTTCCCAGACTTAAAAAAAAAAATAAATAAATAAATAAAATAAAATAAAATAAAATAAAATAAAATAAAATAAAATAAAATAAAAGATTTCCACGATGCAAATTCTCTCTTGCGTAAAGCTGTTAACAGATTGTTCAGAAATAACTTCGTTTAATTACTTTCAGTGTAGAAAAAAAATCGTCTTCGAGAGGCGAAAGTGACCTGCAACTGCACATTTTTTTGAAGGTGCTAAAATTCGTATTTTTTTAACCGGTAGCACCATGTAAGAAAAGAAAGTGAAAGATTTGAAGTAGGTACTTTTTTAGAATCGGTACTTTTAAATCGAGCTCTTAGGGACCGTTGTCGAAAGTAGGAAAATTTCTAACGTGAAAACGACCGTTTTTAACTTTTGTTTGGAAAGGTTAATACAATAATTTTTCAAACTCAGTGCACAATTTTATACTTTAAAGTATGGAATTTAAGAGTATGTCTTCTGTTTCCGATAACCGATAAGATAAATTTCCAAAAAAATCAACTTTTGTTTTAAACACTAAACTCTAGAAAGCAGGGACTGAGCTTGCGCGAGTACTTGTGTCACGTTTTGAATAAAAAGATCGATTTTTTGTTAATATAACGGATAATTATAAAAACAATAAAAATAAATGTTAGAGTATTAGATGCATCAGCATCTGCCTTTGACTATCCTCACCAAATTTTCAGATTTGTACTTTGTGCTAGATTTAGCTAATCATCGATAACAGAGACACACAAAGATATTCTTTCTTTTATTAGAACTAGGGGGTCGTACCCGGGCTTCCCGGGTTAAAGAATATAGGTGAAACTTTTTTTTTTATTGAAAACTAACAATTTTTTTATATGCAATAAATTTTTTATATTGACCACTTACATTAAAAAAGCATTTTTCATGTAGAAAATTCGAATTACACAATCAAATAAATTTTTGAAATTTATCAAAAGCGACATTTACTTATTAGCCGCATGCTAAGAGTTATTTGCCAAGATTTTACTACTTATGGCATCCTTTTATATTCTGATAATTTCAGAGCTTATACATGTCTGGTAAATTTGTGTTTTATTTATATTATTTTATTTATTTATTCATAGGGAAGTTTTTTTAATGGATATTAGCCGTAACAAAATGATGAACTCTTTATTTTGTTTTAAGGGCAAACGGATTAATCTTTCGTAATCGAGCTCCGCGCGATACATTAAAAAAATTTTTCATGCTTTAAAATTGTTTTTAAAACCATAGACAATCAGTAAACTGAGATGAACTTTGCAAACAAACTCCAATTGAAAAAAAAAATCCTATTTGGTGATCTAAAAATTTAAATTGTACGATTACAAATATGTTAGATTTGTGATTTTTCAATACTATTCTTTTATTTGTTTATAAAAGAAGTATTAGATTCGTTAATTTGTCTTTCACAAATATGTTAGTTTGGTGTTTTTTTTAATATTATTCTTTTATTTGCTTATAAAGGAAGTATTAATTTCATTATGCAAAAATAGTCAGAAATAAATGATGAAAAATGTTTGTTGCTTTATGTGCAAAATGTTTATCATTTTATATATTGGAACCGGCACGTGATAAGGTAAACTTTTTAAAAAATCATGCTTAAAAATTATTTTAGAAAATATGATACGCCAGTCAATGAATTTAGTTTTTAAACAAACTGCATTTGAAAGTACATTTATTTCCCTATGCGACAAAAATTGAAAATGTACGATGGTCAGAAGATAGAAAAATTCCAGTAGCGAAAATTTCAAGATCGAAATTTGATCGTGAAGTATTGCCATTGGCAAAATGACGTCAGCGTTACGCACAGACACGTTTGTTCTTTATAATATAGATACATAATCAGTAAAATGTAATAAAGATCAGTTATTAGGATCCGGTTATCAATTGAGGCTCTTATGCTTGTATTTCCGGAATAAAAACAGCAATTTTCAACTTCTAAAAATTTGCACACGCACTTCTCATATCCATCATTTTTTTTAAATTTGTATTTTGTTTGATCATTTAAAAATCATTTTAACTCAAAACTTGAAGTCACGATTGTCAGCAACACCTTTTATGTGAACAGACGCACTCTTTGTTTGAAATTCTAATCTCAATTTTGGAGAGTAAAAATTTCCGTAATTTATGTTTTTTAGACGCATTTGTTAGGCTTAGTTTTATCTAAGAAAATGATCATTTTCTTTTAAATATAACTTCATTTTCACTTAGATAAGCATTTCGCCTAGTGTCTGGAACTTAGTATCAGTGCACATGCAGAAGGAAAAACAATATAGAAAATTTATGAAGAAAAATGCGTGTTTTCAATAGCAGTATGTCATTTTCCATTATTATGCCCCTAATATAATATTCTGCTCCAAATGTGATTTTGCGCCACTAAACCCTATACAACAATTTTTAACAACAATTTTGAATTTTCATCAGAAAATAGCATGAATAAAGTTTAAATTACCTCATTATTTCTCTATTGTCTGCAGCAATGAAAGCTATCTAATTTTCATCATTTTGAAGAAATTTCATAAAATGCTTTTAAAATTAAAATATAAAAGTGGGGATATTTAAAAAAAACAGATAGTGCGATCACATCTATAAAGGTAGAGCTTTCAGTTAAAAAAATATATATATTAGTAAAATTGGTTCAGCAGAAAGATCAGGGCAGATGACTAAAAAAAAAAAAAAAAGAAAAAAAAAAAAAAAAAAAAAAAAAAAAAAAAAAAAAAAAACACTTGTGTTTTAAATATATAGATTATATAAAATTAGAAAAAATTAAATTAAGCAAATTATGTTATTTTGATAAAATTATAGTAGAATATCCTAAAGAATAGCATTAAAATTTTATTATTCGAGAGAATTTTCGAAAAAAACTTCAGGAACACGATATTATTTTAAACCACGAATTATTTGTTTGCTTGTCTAACTCGGCGAAGCAAATCCATCCAAGCGAGAATCATCAATTTTCTGTAATATAAATCGCTATTATTTGCATGTCACCTCTCTTTTATAAAGACACTCTAAATTTTTGTAAAACATTGCGTTTATCAGTGTGTGCTCTCGATTACATTATTTTCAAAAGTGAAGCCTTTTCACCTGTGAAGAATTTCAAAGCAGCTGAGCTGTGAAAATGACGCACTTCTACAAAACATAATTCAGGTTTAAGAATTAAAATACACGCTTTTTTATAAAATGACGTTATTTGCATCCGCTAAAGCAATCTACTTTTACAACCTAGTCTTAAACTTCGTCTATAGAAAAGTGTGCATATGACGTCATTATCACGGAATAACAGACAATATTCTTGACGTAGCCCATATTTTATTTTCAACTATTTTTTCAGGTTTTATGAGAAAATGGTACCAAAAAGATACAGTATCTCCTATTTTCAACTATTTTCCGTTTACTTTCAATGACTTTCAATAGAAATGAGGTACTTTTGTTGCCACGATAAGAAAAATGATATTAAATACTGCAAAAAAATTAATATCTCAAAAATTAATTGAGATACAGCTTTCAAACAAATTGCATTTAAAAGAGCATTTTTTTCCTTATACGACGGTGTAAAAATTTTAAATGTGCAATGTTTAGAAGTTTAAAAATTTGCAGTAGAGAAAATTGCAAAACCAAAACTTCATTTTAAATTTCAAAATGTTGCCATTCGCTAAATGACGTATGCGTTACGCACAGATATGTTTGTCCTTTATAATATAGATAGATAGGTACTTATTACTTGATTAAAACAAGCGTTCAGTTTCATCATACAGGAATCCCCATATTTGTAAATTTGTAAATTTTAATATATGCTATTTAAACTTATATCGTAATTTTATAAGTTTCTCAATATACTTTCTGGATTTTTTTTATTTATCAGGCAACGAATACGGAAATTGTCTCTTTTCGTTAAGATTGGCATTTACCGGATTATGTCAGAGTTCCTGTCGTGAGGCTGGGAAAACAACTTGAGAGTAAGATTAATGAAGATTTACTGCAGCAAGTTGATGCAAGAATTTATTCTATAATAATATTCTTTCCGCCTAACTAACTCTTTTTACACTTCACTTTCTTAAGTGAAGAAACTAATAGCAAAACTAAAAGTTTAATACAGTGACCTCAGTAAGGTTTAAAAATATTCCTTCATATTTTTTTATTTATTGTATAAGAATCGAGAGTGAAATTTCAAGACAAATTTTAACAACAGGTGTTTCTTAATTTCTGCATTTTCTAAGTTAAAATTTATAATCAGAGATCCTACGGTACACGTATATTAATAACGCTTTCAAAATTAAACATTTCCTCTAATTAACGGAAGAAATTGGAGACTAAACTACAGATTTCCTTTTGAAGATTTGTATAATTCCTTTTATAGAATTGCACAATTGCTTTTATAGAATCCCTTTATTCATTTTAAAGAGTTATACTCTATTCTTAACGGAAGAAGTTTGAGACTAATCCACAGATTTCTTTTCAGAGATTTATAAAATTCAGTTTAAAGAATTATATAAATCTTCTTATTTAGTTCTTTTATTCCTTTTAAATAGTTATAATCAGAGATCCTACTGTACACATATTTTAAAACCACTGTGAAAATTAAATGTTTCTTCTTCTTAGCGGAAGAAGTTTGAGATTAATCTACAGATTTCTTTTCAGAGATTTATATAATTCTTTTTAAAAATATATGTAAATATCCTTATATTAGTCGTTTATTCCTTTTAAAGAGTTTTAATCAGAGATTCTACTGTACACATATTTTAAAACAACTATAAAAATAAATGTTTCCTCTTCTTAACGGAAGAAGTTTGAGACTAATCTACAGATTTATTTTCAGAGATTTGTGGCATCCTAACTGTAACTAACACCAATCTCTTGGAATATGTTAACGCGATCGCCGTTACTAAAGAACTTCTCCACTCCACTCTTCTCTGGCGTTTGGTTTTTTGAAAGTGAGACTCGTATATGTTGTTACTAACTTTTTTACTCCTAGTGCAAACTGTATCATTGTAATATATCAGAAGTAATATTTTAACATTAAATAGTGTATTAGTAGAATTTAGTATGTTTGTTCTTTAACTAAAACAAAAGATATATATAATTCCTTTAAAAAAATATATATAAATCTTCTTATATAAGTTGTTTATTCCTTTTAAAGAGTTTTAGTCGGAGATTCTACTGTACACATATTTTAAAACAACTATAAAATTAAATGTTTCCTCTTCTTAACGGAAGCAGTTTGAGATTAATCTACAGATTTCTTTACAGAGATTTATATAATTCTTTTTAAAATGTACATATAAATCTTCGTATATAAGTTGTTTATTCCTTTTAAAGAGTTTTAATCAGAGTTTCTACTGTACACATATTTTAAAACAACTATAAAATTAAATGTTTCCTCTTCTTAACGGAAGAAGTTTGAGACTAATCTACAGATTTACTTTCAGATATTTATATAATCCCTTTTAAAGAATTACATAAAGCATCTTATATAATTCGTTTATTCATTTTAATGAGTTTTAAACAGACATCCTACTGTATGCATATTTTATAACCAACGTGAAAAGTAAATTTTCCTCTTCTTAACTGAAGAAATTCGAGACTAAAGAAGGTAAAGATTTCTATTCGAAAATACTTTTATTCGAATATCCAGGGAGTTGGCAACTCTGTATAATGTATTTTCACCTTAATGGTTACTATTTTGAGCAAAGAAAATCTCACCTTCTATTACCTGGATATTGTAATAAATTTTTAATAGATAGAAAAATAATAATGATAAATTATCAATTGTTTAACATAGATAGAATATTCTGGAAGCTTCAAATATGAGAATAAAAAATCACAGCTCTATCCGCTAAGTATTTTTAGTAAAGCTTAAAATAATACCCGCTTTGAAATCTGCTTTCCAATGATTAAAAGAAAAATTAACGTTAGAAGGTCTAAATTTTAGAATTCCAATTTCAAAATTAGAAGATCACAATGAAGTTTTTAAAATACATTTGCTGTCGTAGACAATTTAGTAAACAAAATTTAAATATGGGACTAATAATTAGATGCTATTACTAATAAATTGGTGTAAGTCACATTTTACACTTTGATTTGCAGCATATGTAGCGATAATCATTTCTTTTATATTTACAATTGCATCTATTAATATTCCGAATCAAAATTTAATATCATAGCATTACACATAATTTTATATATAATGCAAATTTAATAACAATTTAATTCTAATACAATTTCATGCAAAAAAAAAAAATCCCATATAAAATCATAATATATTTCAATAATTTTCATTCAAAATATATAGAAGTGCCTAAAACAATAACTGTTAAAATATAACTGTCTATAATATAGCTCAGAAAAATACTCATTGCATTTAATAGAAATAATGTGTTAATATTCTTCTGCATGAGTTAATATTCATGTATTAAACACTGATTTATTTCTTCTTTTTAGAATGAATGTTTGTCCTGACTGTAATAACACCTAAAATTCCTTAAATGAATGACGTCATGTATTTTATTCAATTTTTGCATTTCTTTCTTTATTTGTTTTATTAAAATAATGGAAAAATTTACCCTATATATCTAAAATCCTAATGAAACGGATATTATGAAACGAATTTATGTAACGATTCTATGAAACAAATGATTAAACAACTCATTATGTTTCACGGCGATTCCTCCTAAAATAAGGAATACTTTGTGATGGAATTAACACCAAAAATCCGTATTGATCTACAGATCTCAAAACTGGTATTAGAATTTTTTAATTCGAATTAGTTTTCGAAATATTAATTTTTTTTCTAATTTTATATACTTTTTCTCTAATGATGACAACTCAAATTTTAATCATAACAGATATTTTTTTTTCATATTTTAGAAAAGGTTACTATTTTATACTAATTTGGCGACCAGTTTGGCCTCCCTTAAATAAATGCTAAGAAATGTATCATGTTACTTTTATTCATAATTCAAATTGCATTTCATTATCATTTTATTTAATACAAACTGAAACATTTAAAATAAATGGCTTTCACTTCTTTCTTTATTTTTAAACGAGACGAAATGAAAACATATTACGCACAGATGTCATATACGCACCGGGGTACCTAATTGGCGCCAAAATGGCATTGTTTTGGTTGACATGGTAACCCGGCTATTGTTGTTTATTTAATAATAAATGTTTATTCACTTTATTTTCTTTTTTTAAATTACATAAATTGTTTTGTTCTATAGTTAATTATTTTTTTGGTTATTTTCTTCTAAAAATAATAGAAAATAATAAAAAAAATACGGTAATACTTAGTTATTCCGCCAACCCATTTAAATAAATTATATAAATCGCCAAATTATACAAATTGACACGCATTTTATTTTAAATAACGAAAGAACAAATAAAATAGTATAACATTAATAAATATACAAATAAAACGTCAAAATAAAAATCACTTGATGACGTAAAGACGTGTAACTTGCTTAAGGGGTCTTGTACCTTTTAAACGCGTCGAACATTAACGAAAAACTTCAAAGCTTGAATTACTCTATCTTCAAAGACTTTCTATGTATAAACATGAAATTTTGGATATTGATTAAACAGATTACGCTTTGTAATATGCTACCATTAAAAATGTATTAACCCTTTACAGAATTTGTGTATTGTTGAAATCAAAATGGCTCTTTTTTTATTCCATAAGTCATTGCGCGCATGATATCTTGAGAAAGTATGTATGGATTGGCATGAAATTTGGTAAAGGTACTAAACATATATGTGTGTTTAAAATGATCTACTCTTAGGCTAAAATTATTTCATTAACTATATAAAAAAAATATTTTCGTAAAAAAAATAAAAATTTTGTATTTTTAATGAATAAAAATATTTATAACTAAAAATATTACCATTATAAATACTTAAAAGTAGATCATTTTAAACACACATATTTGTTTAGTATATTTACCAAATTTAATGACAATCCATACATACTTTCTCAAGATATCATGCGCGCAATGACTTATTGGGTAAAACAAAAGAGCTATTTTGATTTCAACAATACACAAATTCTGTAAAGGGTTAATATATTTCTGTTGGTAATATATTACAAAGCACAATCTGTTTAATCAATATCCAAAATTTCATGTTTATACATAAAAAGGTTTTCAAGATAGACTAATTCAAACTTTGAAGATTTTCGTTAATTTTCGACGCGTTTAAAAGATACAAGACCCCTTAAAGTCAAGTGAATGTGACATTTACGATTAACCATTATTGGCATTTAATCTTATAGTTTGGTGATATATTTTTGGTTGACGGGATAACTAAGTAGTACTAAAAATACGTATGTAACTGGTATTCGAAAACGAGGTTTTCGCCAAATTTTCGTAAAAAAAAATCACACCAAACCAGGTGCGTATATGACATCTGGCCAAATATTAAATGATGTAACAAACCATGACATTTAATTTCAACTTCAAAGCAATGTTTTAATTTACCACTAGAAAAATAAAAAAATGCTAACTGGCGTGTTGAAAAAAGCTATTGGCGAGATTTGCACCCGGCTAGCGTAACAGTACCAAGAATTCTTTGCTGCCATGGCAACTTTTATGCAGCTTTATTCGAAAAAGAAATTTGATTTTTTAAGTAAAATGGAAAACTTTCGGCACAGATGTCATATACGGAGAAATATTGGCGCGATTTTTTTTCTGACGTCATATACACAACGAGTACTTAACTGGCACCATAGTATCATTATTTTGCTTGATTTGGTAAGCCGGATGTTTTTGTTTATGCTGTTGATGTTTTCACCAAGTTAGCGTCGGAAAAAAATCGCGCCAATATGGGGCCGTATATGATATCTGGGCCAAGCTTTCATATGAAAAGCGAAGGGATCACAGCGTATTTATTTATGGTAGTTACGTGACTTGGACTATTATAATATAGATGAAATGATGGCGGTAGAATAATATTTGACGTACCTATCACCTGCGCCTGACTAACATTAAAGTACCAAAATGGCACCTGGAATATAAAAAGCGAAGTGATCCACCAAGAACTGTTGATGATAGTCATATGACTTAGGCTATTGTTATAGAAATTGTTTTAAAATACCGGGAGACAACGACTCTGTGCACTTAAATCATTTTATTTTAGCTTCTTTTCAAATGTTTAACTGATACTCTTTAATCAAACACGGAAACAACCGTTGGATGTCTTAACAGCAACTGATTCGGCCTTAAATTTTTGCAATCAAAGGGAATTGAATGGAAAACCGTTTACAGGGAGATCTGCACAGCTTTTTTCAGTATAATTCAATCTTCTCTATTATTTTTAAAACCGATCAGAATAGCGTGTTTTTAGATTCTGCGGTGTCTGAACGGAGGGTTGGCGAGCGTAGCTTGCAGGGGGCAGAGCCTCCTAGTAATATATATATGTATAAGAACAATTATAGGTTTGAGGAACAGAAATGTAAAAGAAACCAAATAACGGTTTTGCATAATTAAATATATAAAGATAGCTTACTTTAAAATTCCATGCAATAAGTTTTTAATACAAAACTAAATTGTATTAAAACAAAAGAAGCTTAAAATCGAAGAGATAAATATCTTTGTAATTTCTGATAATGTGGATATTTAGCTTTTGTTTTCCTGATTGATAAAAAACATTTACTTAAATAAATTCACAGTTTCTGTACAATGGTTTATAAACGATCATTTGATTTTTCCTTCTCATTTCACATTCTAAAACAAGTGAGTGCTTTTGATTTATGAAAGTTTTTCTGAGAATGCATTTTAGGAAAACGTTTCGACTGTAATGTTGAATGTTTTAAAGAAAATAATATTTTTTGTTTTGTTTTTTAAAGTATTCAAAAAAGATATTCTTTAAAGGAATATATTTTTGAAATATAATTATGCAATGAATAAGTTCAATTAAAAATGTAACACTTTAATGAAAAAAAAAATATTTGGAAGAAATCTGATCATTTCTATTCAAAAGGATCTATAAAAAATTTCCCAAAGTTAAATGTTTATGTGTATGTTACGTATATGGAATATACGTAAATACAGAATTTTTTAAAGGATTTGTTGGACGTTTGTCGTTTTTTCAATTAAAAAGTATTTATAATTGCGTTGCGTGTATTTTGGATTACCCCATATTGTACAATATCTTTATATATAGGACAGCATACATTTCTAGCTAATGCTCATAAAAAATCATTCATTACACTGCCTTAATTTTTCAACGTTAATTTAAAAAAAATTATTTTATTATGAATTTTGCAAACAAGGGAATCACGGATAAAGTGGCAATCGAATACAAAGTCACATTTCATTTTGTTTTTCACTATATGGCGTCCCCTCACGCAGAAACTAGGCGAAATAGTTGAGACAGATGCTGTTAGTGCTATCTGAAATTCTGAAACAGAAGACTACATTTTTCTAATTCTTAACTCATTTTATTGTTTTTTCGCTTTTTAATTTTAGGCAAGTATCGCAATTACATGATTACAGCTAAATAATATATAGTGTTATAATTATTTGCCCTTGTGCTTTTTGATCACAGAGAAATAAACATTTAAATGATTTGTGTTTGAAAGCACTAAGTTATGTAGATTAAATGCTAGGCCAAATTTTATTTAATGGTGTCATTCCGGCAAAATGGCCACAAAAAGATCGGGAAAAAAGGTCAGATATCTACTTTATACTACACACGAAGTTTTCTTTTGAATTAATGCGCTTTGTTTAAAATTAAATGGCATTGCGAAAATCACTGGAAGTATATTGTATTTATAGAAGTGACATAATGTTTAATTTTCACATTCAGAAATTTGAAATGGTTAATTCAGTTCTATTTCTGTGCAGATAATAAAAAAGTGTTATCACTTACCGTGATATCATTGCATTTCACAGAAAGAAATTTATTTCAATTGTAATTAAGTACAAATATATTTATTATTGTTATAAAGAAAATTTGGCCTATGGTTGGATTGAGATATATAGAAAACTGCTTAATTTATGTTTTCCGGGCCCATTATATAAATCGTCAAACATTGCCCACATTCGTATAATTTCGATTGGAATAATTTAATTTAAAATATAAAACTTTCATTTTTTTTTTCGAAATATGTAACAGTCAGTTAAATACTTATGTTTTATAAACATTTAAAATACATTATTTTCGTCCATTTAATTATAAATACTAAATAATAATAACAACAATAAATGTACAATGAACGAAAGGATTTTAATTGAACATCAAAGCATTATTTCTAACTTTCATTTCTAACTTATTCAATAGAAATAAAAACTACAGGTAGCAAGAAAACACATATTTGCAATATTTGTATATCATAAAAGTACCGAAAATTGTATACAAAAATTTTTTGATGTTCTATAATCTACAACACTTTAAAACTTATATAACTTTTAAAAAACTTGACTCTTTGTAATTTTTAATTCTCATTGTGCTTAATTTACATGTGCTATAATCTTATATATGTATTATTTTTGTGAGTTTGGGCAATAATTGTAATTGCGCGACATATCTTTGATGACTTGTTAGACTGAAATTTGCAAAGACTGGAATTAATATTTTCGCAGTAACTTTCCTCCATTTCTATGGATAGAAGGCGGAATTTTAAAGATGAAATCTGAATTTTGCATTATTTAAACTTAAGGAGGAATCTTTTTTTAATTGATTTATTGATGGTAAATTCAGTAATTAAAATGAAAACCCTTATTTATACCGATATTAATGACTTGAAATATACCAAATTATACCAATATTATACCAATATTATACCTTATTTATACCAATATTAGGGCGATTCTAAAAAGGTGGGCACTGTACACATGTCATAACTTTAAGCCTTTCAAACATAACTTTAATTATCATTGACTTTATTATTATTTTTTTTACACTGAGTTTTTAATTCTATTCAGAGACAGAAAATGACATAATTTATTGTAAAAGCTTTGTATAAATATCTTAAAATTTTATTATTTTATGCTAAAGAGGTCAATTTCGGACATTCATAACGTTAACTGCTCCAATGTACCACCAAGAAAATGAGTTTTAACTTTTTTCCAGGTTGTTCTAACGGTAAACAACGAATGCATAAAGGAAACGGATGATTTTTTAATAATTTCGTTAAGAGATGGCAGGCTGATTTACTGCTTTTTAGGTGCGTTCGTAATTATATAAATACGTAGCACCTATAGTCGTCGTTCAGTCTGTCCGTCTGTCCGTCCGTCTGTCCGCATGTAACAGAGCAAAAACTACCCAACCGAATGGTCTGAAACTTCAAATATATGATTGTTGCAAAATTTTGTCGAGCCATTTCAAATTTTATGAAAATCGGATGTATAGTTTAATTACAGAGACAGTCAAAAGTTTTTCTTTACATTACGGCCAATGGGAAAATTTATTGCAAGTGCATTTTAATGATATTAGAGCCTTCCGAATGATCTGAAATTTTAAAGATATAACTGTTGCAAAATTTTGTCGAGCCATTTCAAATTTTAGGAAAATCGGATGTATAGTTTAATTACAGGGACAGTCAAAAGTTTTTCTTTACATTACGGTCAATGGGAAAAATTATTGCAAGTGCATTTTAATGATATTAGAGCCTTCCGAATGATCTGAAATTTTAAAGATATAACTGTTGCAAAATTTTGCCGAGCCATTTCAAATTTTAGGAAAATCGGATGTATAGTTTAATTACAGGGACAGTCAAAAGTTTTTCTTTACATTACGGCCAATGGGAAAAATTATTGCAAGTGCATTTTAATGATATTACAGCCTTCCGAATGGTCTGAAATTTTAAAGATATAATTGTTGCAAAGTTTTGTTGAGCTATTTCAAATTTTAGGAAAATCGGATGTATAGTTTAATTACAGGGACAGTCGAAAGTGTTCCGTTACATTACGGGGAATGGGAAAAATTATTGCAAGTGCATTTTAATCATATTACAGCTTTCCGAATGGTCTGAAATTTTAAAGATATAATTGTTGCAAAGTTTTGTTGAGCTATTTCAAATTTTAGGAAAATCGGATGTATAGTTTAATTACAGGGACAGTCAAAAGTGTTCCGTTACATTACGGGGAATGGGAAAAATTATTGCAAGTGCATTTTAATGATATTACAGCCTTCCGAATGGTCTGAAATTTTAAAGATATAATTGTTGCAAAGTTTTGTTGAGCTATTTCAAATTTTAGGAAAATCGGATGTATAGTTTAATTACAGGGACAGTCAAAAGTGTTCCGTTATATTACGGGGAATGGGAAAAAATTATTGGAAGTGCATTTTAATGATGTATCAGACTATGCGCTTTATGAAGTGCAAAAAAGAATACATTCAGTACAATATGGGGTGCAAAAAATAATTATAAAAGTAGTTATAGTACGAACGCACCTCATTTGCCACGTTTGACGTGCAATTTCCAACTTGTTTGAAGATAGAGGGACTTTTCTATAAAGAAGTTTTCTCTATTTTGTTATGTCCGAATGTGACGTACGTAACAAAGCATTTGATTTTATTATTATTATTATTATTGGATAACAAAAAGTTAATTATACATATATATATATATATATGTATATACATATATAATTATAGGACACATTTACTACATTCTTAGTCTTAAGAATTTTTTAAATACTAAAAGCAACGTCCAAAATCTGTAAGGTACGTGCGAAAAATTGTCCAAAATTTTTAACGTACGCAACTGCTAATTAAATGCTTTAATAATTAATTTTCCAGAATAGTTGCTGTCTTTTAATGTTTGTGTATAATTTTGTAGACATATTATTAAAAATATTTAAATATTATATTTATAGACAAAAAAAAAAAAAAAAAAAAAAAAAAAAAAAAATTGGCCTTAAATTTGAAAATTTTAAAAATTACATATAGTTAATATTTAATGATCCCACCTTTTGAGAATCTCCCATTAATAGCTTGAAAAATTCTATACTCTTTAGAACATTTTATAACAAATATGAAAATAAAATAACTGGTCAATTCCATGAATTATTAAGATAATAAATTTTATGCATGAATATTTAAAGCAATTTTGTAAACAATTTGAAAAATCATTTAATATATTTTTTAGTGATTGTAGGAAAAATTTGTTTAATCAAAAATATCTATTTCGTAATTCTAGATATTCGGGATTCTGGAAATTTATTTAAACGATTTAAATATGTTATGAGGAAAAATAATAGCAAATACATATGTGTATAAAGTGGCTGTTACAGGCTGTAATCAATAAAATAATAACTTTGTGCGATATTTAAATAGACAATCTACAATTTACAACGTTGAAACACACAAATTACAACACCATGACATCAAGCCAGTCATCAACACGGATTCATTAGCCAATACTCGGGGCTATATCAGAGGGATACTTTGAACCTGTTTTTAATTTGAATTTTTTAATGCCTGATGAAAGGGATCTAAGTATCCTTGAAACGGTCGTATATGGTTTATTGTCATGCGATGTAGTTTGTTCGTTTCAACATTCTAAATTTGTTACATATGTATAGACTGTAATATTAAATGCAGATGATTTACTGCTACATAAGAACAATTTACAAATAGCTCACTGTTAGTATCTCAGAAGTAAAAACAGAAAATACAGACAAAATTTCTCTTACAATAAGTGAATATGTTGATAGACAAATCTACCTTTCTCCAAATATAAGTGAATAACTTGATACAACAATTCGCCTCTTTTCCGCTCATCACTATTACATATGATTTAAGATCTGTTTTTTTTAAACATGACATCCCTATCTATATTGCATTACAGATCATAAATATATATTTCCAAAAAACGCTTTTTAAACTACGACTAGATGCTTTTCATTTAGTCGTGAAAAAATAGAATATCTATCAGTATTGAAAAAACAAATAGAGGCATACAAATTAAACTTAAGTTTTTGTTTTGATATTAACACAAAAGAATGGTTGCTGTAAAAAATATTGACACCCAAATAAAACTTCAGTTTTTTTATTGCGTTACTAACAGAAACTAATTATTTCTGTATCATGAAGAAAGACAAAACTCAATAGAAAAACAGTATTTTTTTTTTCAAAACATTTTAGTTCATTGACACAGCAAATAATGGAAATGGAGGCCATAACACACAGAAAAGATATCTATACAAAACAGCCTACTAGCTTTATTGCAAGAATGTGACTCTAAGGTATTTATGGTCAGGAACTGATAAAGGAAAATATTCATGATCGATGATATTTGATAAAAATCTATGCAATGTTGTAAGGCAGACTATTTATTTCTTAGATTCTTATACCATCCAGATTATCTAAGAGTTATTCTGTAGAATTTTACGGATCGTTTAGAAAAAAAAATGAATAAGAATAAGTGTCTCCATGGTGTTATGTTCCAGACGAAAACATGAAAGTAAATGTATGTTTCTATACATAAAATAAGTATATCCGTTAACTATATAATAAATATATATGTTTATGGATATCATTTATTTACTGAAACATGTTATTAAACAAATGGCATCTTTTTACCTTTCTTTGATTTGCCATGGATGTAATTGGATGATTTGCAATGCTATTAAAACATGTTTTAAAATCACTTTGAATCAAATTTTAAAAATTCAGATTTTTAATTTCTTTTATTAGAATAGCATTTTGTTAAAATACACATTAATATACGTGTAACAAAATTCCCCATTACCGTATTTAAATTTATAAGCTATGTTTTATAAATTTGTTATCATATATTCTATTTATAGTAAACTATGAGCATTTCAGTGATATGTGTTATTTTTCTTTTACTCGGTTATATAAAACACTTAAAACGATTTATAAGTGAATTTTAAGCATAATTGTTTAATCTATGCGATCTATTTTATGAGATTTATTTTACTATATCTTTTAATTACTTAGAAATCTTTTACGCTGTTAAAATTGTTAAACTCTAAATTATTATTATTTTTTTGAACGGGTAGGGGTAGTGATATACAGGATGTGTACCAAAAGTAAGTTGAATAGAAAAAGGAAAAATGCCTTCCGAAATGTCGAATCCTTCCGCATCGAAACACCGGCGACAATGTTTTTCCTAGGCGCTGAACCCACCCTGGAAGATGTGGACGGGGACCTCCTTCAAGCATCTCGTCGTCGCTTCTTTAACGGTTTCCATAGTCCTTAAATAATTGCCCTTGTGTTCTATCTTGATCCTCGCGAACAAGAAGAAGTCCTGTAATGCAAAGTCGGGACTTACGGTGGCTGGTGCAGTGTTGTCACAACGGGCTTTGCCAAGTACTCCGTGGCAATACAGGTCATGTGCGACAGCACCTTGGAGACCAACTTACGCAGATCTTCCCATGCCCACATCTTCGGTAACAATGCGATGCACAGTACTTTCAGTAATTTGCACTCATCTGCCAGCATTCTAACACTCAGGCGTGGATCAGAGTTCAACATTCCCTCAATTTCTTCACAATTTGGTCGGAATGTGACGTTGACGGGTTGACGGGTGTCCAGAGTGGTCTTCGTCCTCGGCGTCCACTCTGCTCTCCCGGAACATCTTGTGCCAGCAGTAAACCATATTTTGCGAGATGGTGTTACCTCCATAAGCTTCCCTCAGCATCGCAACGGTCACGTCATCCATTTTCTTCAGAGTAACACAAAATTTTGTCGCACAACGCTGGTCCTTGAAATGTGCGGCATCTGGAATTTAGGACGATTCACTAAAACAAGGGTTAAAATTAACAGCGATGCGCACTGTGTAACAGACTGCAGGCAACTGACGCAGGCATAGCTGGCTTCAATAAAACCGCCAGCATTTTTTCCGCCACTGCGCGCGCTCTGCTATATGCTTGCTTCGGCGGCGCGAGGTCATTCAACTTAGTTATGGGACAGACCCTGTGTATCTAGAGAGTCATTGCATGCAAACTAATTTTAATTGTGAAATTAAGCTTAATTAATTACTAAAGTGTGCCTCAGCTGCTCAGACAGTACGGCATTGGAGGGCACGGCATTACAGATTCAAAGCAAAATTACTGGTTACTCGATTATAGATGATCCAATGCCAACGGATCACAGGAGTAATAGCAGCGAATGCATTAATTAATGTTGCCCTTTAAAATTTTATAATATATTTCATTAAGTATAATATTTTAATGTTTATTTTAAAGTTTATTATTAACTAAAATATACACAATTAATTTGATAAAAAATAACTATATGGTTTTATTTACACCCTCATAAAATACAACTTATTTGTGTGACTCAAATAACAGGATCAGACATTTTAGAGTTATGAAAGGTTTTGTGACCAAAATCGAAAGACTCTTTTACTTATAAATTCTGCTGAATTATCTCTACACAGTTAATTTTACTGGATTTTTAATAACAACAATAATTACTGTAAGAACGTATTGGATCACAAAAATAGATTTCAAAACAAAAGTAAAAGCGGTAGATTTATATAAGCATATAAGCATTTTATCTGATCGTGAATATCAATATATCTGTATAATAGATACAAAAATGAGAAATAGATAAATTTCTCCAGGTTATCCAAAAAACTTGAAATGAACTTTTATTTTACCTGCTTGCGACAAGTACGTAGATAAAATTTAAAATTCTTTAAAATAAAGAATTACGTAAGAGAAATAGTATTTTTTTAAAGACATTAAGTTATATATATATATATATACATACATACATACATATATATATATATATATATATATATATATATATATATATATATATATATATTACATCATTTCAAAATGCCTAAACACCATAACTCCAAAAGGAAGGTGTATATCTGCAGAAATTTTTTAACTATAAAATACATAAAAGAACAAGAAAGACAGGTAAAAAAACAAAAAACAGTCTGTTCTTCATCAGTGGGAGGACAGACAAAAAACTAACTCCACCCCCACTTTTAAAATTTGCAGGTTTCTGAACACACGCCCACCCTGCATTCAATATTGAAAAACTATTGTCGTTTTATTAACCAAATTCCATAAAAAAACTAAAATAACTCAAAATTAAAACTAACAAACATAATGTTAACAATACAAAAATTATCATACAAAAACAGAAAAGCTTTTTAGAAAAATACTTAAAAAATTGCCATTAAAATAAAAACAAAAGAAATTAACTTAACATGCATGAATGCAGAATAAACGTGCCCCCCCCCCCCCAAACCCTCAAAATAAAATTTCTCAAAACATGAAAAACAGTAATACCTGTATAATGTTTCTCACCCGTCAACAATAAACAAATAATTTTTCTTCCAAAGCCATTGTCAAATACCAGAATTCCAGGTCTGCAACATTCTTTCGTTTCAATTCATCAATACACACCCGTTCTTTTAATAAGACTTTAGGATGCCTATTTCATACAGAAAGTTCCAGAAAGCTGCCATCACCAGTTCACGCCGCTAGTCCACATCGTCACCATTCACTTTTTAGAACTGTCTTTAAATAATATTTCAAAAAAATTATAGGGTAAAAATTATTGTAAAATAAATTAGCCAATAACTTAAAGATCTGTTTATAAAAATTATTATCTCTGCCACAAATTTTATTGAAACGTATTAATTGATTAATGATAATATTTATGTAAATTTTTTTAATGTAAATTTGAAAACCAATGTGGCATGTTTTTTAACTTTTATTAAAAAACTTTTTATTAAAACTTTTTATTAATGCTTTTTTGTTTTTGTATGATAATTTTTGTATTGTTAACATTATGTTTGTTAATTTTAATTTTGAGTTATTTTAGCTTTTTATGGAATTTGGTTAATAAAATGACAATAGTTTTTCAATATTGAATGCAGGGTGGGCGTGTGTTCAGAAACCTGCAAATTTTAAAAGTGGGGGTGGAGTTAGTTTTTTGTCTGTCCTCCCACTGATGAAGAACAGACTGTTTTTTTTATTATTTATTTATTTATTTATTTATTTTACCTGTCTTTCTTGTTCTTTTATGTATTTTATAGTTAAAAAATTTCTGCAGATATACACCTTCCTTTTGGAGTTTTGGTGTTTAGGCATTTTGAAATGATGTAATATGTTTTATTGCATTTGATATGTGCTGCTGTAGCGCCATTCATGCGGTAATTTTTCATTAATTTTGAAATAATATATATATATATATATATGACCAAATTGTTTAATTACAAAGTTTTTACTTTTGGTGCTACAAGAAAGATAAAGAAAATTGATTTCATAAAATCATTTCATGATCTTTTTCTTTCTTTATGTTATTGACTTCTCAATACTTAAATAAACACGAGATATAATATTTCAACTAATAACAAATAACAACTTTTCTAAATAATATTTCAACATCTCGATTATTGCACATTTTGTGCCAAACGCAAAACTTAAATCACCTTGTTTATGCAGCACTGTGTAATACTCAATTATTTAATAGTAATCTATTTCAAGATGCGTTCGAGATCGTTTATGTCTTGCATAGAAAATTTGTTGCATGATCAGTTGCTAAACAAATATTGAAATAGAGAAATGTTGAATTAAGAGAGATAAATTTATGGATCACGAATATGTTGTTAGCATTCTAATGATCCATATAGATGTATACAAAAAAGTATTTCTCAATATTAGGGTATTGTAAAGATTTAATTATCACTAGGAACTAAATGAGATATAAACATTTTTTATTAATATTTATGTTTTCTCTCTATAGTCACAATCCAGAGTTCCAAGATTTCTCCATATATTTTTAATCTTTTAAAGTCCGCCATTGAAATACTCTGCAGGTTGGGTTGAAAAACATTGTTCCATCTCTTGAATGAAATAATTTGTGGTGTCGAGTCTCCAAATCTGGGTAATATTAATAGATCCAAGGTTCATCCATAGTTGCCAGGCCACAAAAAAAATCCTCTCCGTCTTGCTCCAAAATATTCAACATTTCCACCAAAAGATCACGTAGAGTTTGCTTTTGAAAAGGAGTCAGCAATCTGGATACCCAGAGCCTTGAAATGTGCAATACTCCGTGAATAATTTTCATCACACTGCGGTAACTAATATGTATCTCGTTCATGATTATTTGGATCGTTACCTTCCATGTAATATGATAAAGTCCTCCACTTTCTTCACTCTGGCAGCATCGTCCGTGAGTGATTGTCTTCCACATCTTGGATCGTCTGTGAAGGAGGGGTGGCCAATTTAAAAATTCCTTTTCCATCTAACAACAGTGTCATAAGATGGACTATCACTTCCATAAAAAAGTCAATATTTCATTGTGGATTTTCCGGACACCGTAACCTTTCAATTGCAGACAATCACACTGCGAGACTCTATTTTCTTTCTACTGCGGATTACTCGTACGTTTGTAAATTTTCTTTGGACTTTGATTTTCCATTTTCTTTTATTCAACTGGTAATAAGGATAAGTCTTATAAATTAAAACAAAATAAATTTCTATCTCAATTATTTTCTAGTGATAATTAAAACATTACGATGTATATTTTAAAGCATAATCATATTTTGCAGTATTTTATTTAAATATTTCTTAAATATTTTTCAATTCTTTATTCTTTGCATAGAATTACAATGAAATTTTTCATGCATTCATTTTTCTCTATTCTTTTGCATACGCAAGATTAAAATAAATTAATCACTATTAATTATTATTGGCTTTTGTCTAGGTTTTTAATAAATTAAAATACAGCAAAATGCCAAAAGAGTTCTGATAAGCAATAAATCTACGGCAGTTCTAAGATACATCAGTAAAGTTTGTCAACATAATGATACCGGTATTTTAGCTGATAGCTTAGGATTGTGTGATTTCAATTACGTACCCATTAATAGATTTTTTTAAAAATAAACTCCCTTAACAGGTTAATACTCCGAACATAATCTGTAAGACTAGCAAGGAATCGAAGATGTCTGAAAAAAGCTGCAGAATAACGGAAAATTAATCTCAAATTCAGTTATTAATAAGCAGTATGGATTTTCGAAAGAGAATATTATAGGACCCAGAAAATAATTTTATGAATTCCAAATTCTTTTCATATCAAATTCTAAAAACATCTTCGGATTTAATACAGATAAAATTTCCATTCAAATTTTTAAATTAAAATATTATCGTGTTACGATAAACTTTATTTTCATATTTTGTAAAATTATTTGTTCCCATTAATCGTTAGGATTTCATTTTAAATTAAATTGTTTCAGTCCGTTTCTTCCCGAAGCCTAAATAAACTATACTGTGTCTGAATGATTTCTCATCATTTAATTTATAATAACATATATCACAAACAAGAGGATAGATGAATTCTAAATCCAATCTTGTTTAAATTTATATATTTCATTCTTCCGAAAGCTTTGAATTTCAAGCTTTAATTCCGCATGCACTTAATATTTGGAACATAATCCATATTAGCATGGGATCAGAACTTGATTTAGACTGAATATCAAAATGTTCAGGAAAACAGCTGATGTATGTATGTTCCAGGAGAATAATTAGATTCGTTTTGAAAATAAGTTTATGGATACTTCTAATGTCAGACAACAGAAATTATTTTCTGTGGTTATTTAGTTTTCAAAACATACTCGTATTCTTCCATATGTTAGTTTCATGTTAAGTAAATATTATTAAAATTTTTATAGTTTGCATAGAGTTAAATATTAAATTGTTTCTTTTTAACTTCTCTTGTATTGAACAAACATACATTTTCTTAATAATTTCTCATTATTAGGTGCGTTCGTAATTACATATGTAGCAAATTTAGTCGTCGTCTGGTCTGCTCGTCTGTCCACAGCGCTAAACCAACCCAACCGAATGGTTTGAAATTGAAAATATATAATCGTTGCAGAGTTTTGTCGAGTCAATTCAAATTCTATGAAAATCGGTTAAAAACTTAATAAGATATTAATAAACTTTTTGTTCATTCAATTAAGGCTGTTCTCAAATCCAAAAGGGCAACTTTCTGACATATTTTTAAATTTATTTTTGTTAAGAAATTCCTGAAACTAGCAGGTGTTGTTCAGAAACTATGTAATCGAGCTGTTTTTTTTTTCCATTTTTTTTCGCAAACGCAATAGATCTTTCAGAAAAAGGTGTCAAAGTGGTCGTTTTGAACCGAATTTCCGCGCGAAAGAAAATAACCGGTCAAGAATGGGTGAAGAGCATGTTTGTCAAGTGATCGAAATCCCTTATAACTCTATAGGTAATTGATGGATAAAAAATGGAAAAAACAGTTCAATTCCAAATCCCTTCCATGGTCAGGCTTTCCTATTTTATATATTTCGGTTAAAAAATGAATTTATAAATGTGTCAAAACATTTTTCGCTTGTTGAGCAGAGCAGTTAAGAACAGCCTTAACTCCGATTATACGTATTCAATTCAATGTTATCCCATACAGTTAATGATTCTAGATTGTCATGGTGATTACGTCCTATTTAAGATGGAGTCCTGTTATTTTCGTATTACTGAATTTAATATATATAACCGTAATAAATTTTGTACTGTTGCATTTTAGTTTCATAGTGCAAAAGATATTGCACCAAGATCTGAATATTTATAAAACTAATTATAGTACGAACGCACCTCATTTGCCACGTTTGAGGTACACTTTTGGACTTATTTAATTTAATGTAATGTTATTTTACAGTCCACAAGTAACGATAAATCTAGCTCATCTGCAAACATTTATCTAAATTTAATTTAATTTTCTTGATTCTTTGAACAGCTTTGAATGTAAAACTTGAATTCCGAGTTTACTTAATACTTGGAATATAATTTATTACAATGGAATCCCAAGATATTTACGGCTGAGTGTAAAAATGTTCAGATAATTTTCTGTATAAGCAGAGGATATAATGTTACAAATCTGGAATAATATATTATGTGCCTTTTATGCTAGAGCTATTGAAAAATTATCTCTCAAACTTATATTTTAAAGTACAGTCATTTTATTCTATATCTTATATTTATATTCAGTAATGATATTTTAATTCTGAAACCGTTGGCATAAAAAATATAACTTGTTTAAGTAATATTTACTTCCACTGCTCTTAATCAACACATGTTGTGAACTAGATAATTTGTCATAATTTAAATTACAACTTTAATATGGATATTTGAATAGTTAAGTGAGAAAAAAATCCCTGTAGTAAATGTAATTTAATTTCTTTGTTTTCGAGACACATGATATATAAATTTTAATACTTTAATTCTTCGAATATAATCTATTTTAGCATTCATGTGTTTGGATGATGAATACTACTGTAAAATTGTACTAAATATTTAAAGTTCTGATAAACAGCTCAACATAATCAGTTTAGGGAAATCAATTATCCGTTTTTTTTCGGGTTGGGAGGGTCGGGAACTTTTAGGAGGTTGCTATAATATGATATAAATTTTAATATATTTTTTTTGGCGCCCTATACCAACCTCGTTTAATTTTAATCAAACTAAGCATTGTATACTAAATTTACTTCTTTCTAATGTCGACGATACAAAGTAATGTTTTTGAAATGTCTGCTATTTTTCCGCATCGTGGTCCCCACATTTTAAAACTGAAAACATACTGTTGCGAAAATATTCATTTCTGATTCTAATCTCCTTCTGAAAACATAAATATTTAGAAAGTCGAAAAATATCTATCTGTAGCACTGCTGTTTCTGCGAAGCACTAAAAAGCTTTTTGCTTCTAAGAGGTTTTGTTTTTTAGTTCATTTTTACAATAAGGTACTTGTCAAGCATTGTGTGTTATTATGGGAACGATATTAACGCGTGCTAAGTTCATCAGTAGCGCAGCCATTTTCATCCTCTGGTTGGAGTTTTGCAAGATAGTTGTTCGTCAGATGAACAATGTCGTTGTCTGTATATCCATTAGGTGTTTTTTGGAAGTATGGAACACATAAAAACAGACTTTAAAAAGGCACAAACAACCGCAATGAATTTAGAAATTATATGTTTGAAGGTTTCGTAAGAGAACAGCTCTTTTAATCTTAATAGAGAAAAAAAAAGAAGAGATGGAAATAGAGAACTATCGGTAAGGTATTATCGTGAGTAATCTTGCACAACTTATGCGTTTAGCTGTGTAAACATAGCACGTATATTTACGAAAATATTGTAAAAGATCCAAATAGCAATATACTATAGCTTCAAGTAATTTCAAGTACTTTATGTTACAGATATTTTCTTTTTCCCCCTAATTGCCCGCGTCATCACATTTTCGCTGGAAATTATGAGGATGCATATTTTTCTATTATACAAATATATCCAGAAGAATGTTTTAATCGCATGACAAAATCTCTGAACTCTGAAATGTTTGGTTAACCTTCCGACCCTGTTGAAATTTTAATCAAAATTAGTAAAAACATTTCACACCAGATATTTCTTTAAAAACTATTTTATGTGTTTATTTATATTAGTTTTCTGTGCCTTTTAAGAAAACATTTCTGGTTCGAATCGAATGAAATGAATGATAAATGGGTCGATTAGACCCATTCAGGGTAGGAAGGTTAAATCTTAGCCACGTAGTAAATTTTGAGAGGCAATTTCTATACTTTTCAGAGTGTGTATATTTATTTCCTGTGTCAGGATTTTATGTCCTCCACGAATGAACGTATTACACTGAAATCTCTATACTCCTAATTTTTTACACCAATAAGAGCAGATAAATCTTTTACTATTAATGCTTAGATCCGTTAACAAGAATTTTCATGTGTTTAATCTATCATTCGAGAATTTATCAGACCAATCGATGTTCTTGCGAATTTCGCTGCATTTTCTTATCTATAGCTAAAGAAGTGGTGTATTTTTTGTAAATAAGGAACTGAAGTGCGTTGCAAAATGCCACAGAAGTATCTCGATATATTTTGTTTGAAATTATGTTTGAAATATGTTTGAGATATTATGTTTGAAATACGAGTTAAGTGTTGTTAAAAAAAATAAATTTTAATCATCAATGTGATAAATTTTGAGTTACTAAATGTGATAATAATATCTTCAAATTAACCAAAATATTTTTTATAAAAATTCAAATTAACAAGTGTTCAGACAGGTTACTGTTAAAATGATTCAAGAAATGAAATCGTAGTATGCAAGAAACCGTGATACTATACGTGGAAATAAAAGTTAAATTTAGAAAATCAAAAAAAAAAAAAAAAAAAAAAATGCATAAAAAGCGAGCTAATTAATTATTTTTCACCAATGTGAAACTATTTTTTATATTACTTAACAATTTTTTTATTTACTTGTATTGATGACTTTTAAGTTATGTTTAATTGTTAGTTCCTATCTATAAACAGGTTTTGATGAGTCCTATATATGTCTATGAAGGTTAGAGTTGCAGTAAAGCTAGAGATCCTACCTACACAAATTCCAGGTTGTGTAATATTTAAACGGAGCTTCTGACTCTAAAATAGTCTATGAAACATCCTTTTTCATTTTGAAAGACCTATCCAATGATATGACACTCAATATCGTGCCTTACATTTTTTTTTCGTCTGTACCGCCATTTTGTAGTTTACGGCCACCATTTTGAATTCATTAAAACAAAATGTAATATATAACCATCGGACGGTTAAGACGAATCGATAGATACCTCATTCATTAAAATCCATCCAACCATTAAGATGTTTCGAGGGTATAAAGAAACCCACATACCCAGATACGCGTGAAACACATAACCCTTCTTTGCAGTCGGGTAAAAAAGAACGACGACGTCGTGAGATTATCAATTATTCAAGAGGACGAATTTTGATCTGTGCTTGTAATATTTGAAACTAATCTTCACTTTTTATGGATTTTTATTATACAAGCACAACACAAAACCACACAACTTAACATAAAATTAATTATATGAAAACTAGAATATTCCATGACCGCGGCATTTACACTCTCAAGCCTTGAGTAATTTTTATGAATCTTCTGCAAATTTTCAAGCGTCACTGAGCTTCAGCTCGGGCTTTTCATGGCGCCACGCCTACGCATTCACGTGATTTGCTAAAACTGTATAGTATAATGGCTTCAATACTTCGAGCAAGGGAATAGTCTTTTTGTTTCGTTGCACCAAAACGATATTCGGGTCGCTTGCCTATAAAACTCCTACCTGAAGGCGTCTCTTTTTTTTCAATACGGATAAACCTAACAGATGCTCAACTAAAATAAACTGCCTACGAGTAACATGTGTGACAAAAGAATTTTGAAATAACGAACTCGCTTTAATGTTCCTGCTAATGCAAAATTTTCAATACTTTAAGATTAATTGATATAAAACGAGACAAAAGTATTGCAAGATTATATGATAGTTCAGAGGTGTATTTTTTTTTTTAAACTACACATTTATGTTGATTAAAAATATCCTTAAGTAGTTTTCTACTAAGATTACTAATTTATCAAACATATTATTCTTATAGAAATAAAGCTTTATTTATAAGTATACTTAATGAAATATCTGTTATCATTAAGTTTTGTATTTCGAATTACATAAGAGTTCTTGTCGTCAAACTGATGCAATGGAGTGAAGAGTAAGATTAATGGTGATTTATTACATTAACGTCTCCCAAGTGTTTCTTCTTCCATAAAATACATTTGGTCTAATTAACTGTTTTTCTACTTTTATTCAGCAAGTGAAGACATTGATAATGGATTCCATATAATTCTTATTTATTGAACATGCATAAAAGTTAAAATTTTTCTTACATAAAATATTTAATTTAATCAGTTCGAATGAACGAGATTTCACCGTATATGTTGATTGGAAAGGCATATATAATTTTTTACTAAACAATTATGATTTTGAAATGTGTCTTTACTCATGTACGTTTATATATTATTATACAGTAAAATAGAATTTATAAGCACAGTTAACGTTCCGTCAATGATTTCCTTTTCGTGGTACGTCTGGGTACCCATCGTGAAACTGACTCAGTGAAATGTAGAGTAAAATTTAATGTCGATTTACTATATAAGCGTTCCTCAAAGGTTTCTTCTTCCATAAAAGACTTAATCAACTTTTTTTTTTCTATTTGATTTAGTAAATGTTGATATTGATAAAGGATTGAAGTACAGTCTATCTATCTATACTAATAAAAAAAGAAAGTTTGTCTGTGTGTTCGTGTATGCGATGGTTAGTAGAATCTACTGCACGTAGATTTGTGAAAATTTTAATGAGAATAGTCAAGTCAATCCTAATGAATTCGAAACTCAGTTTTTTAACTTTTAAATATAGAACAAGAAATAAAATTAATCCTGCACTTAAAAAGGATACCCGACGTAAGCGTCCCAACGCGTGCGTAAAAGAATTCCATTCCGAAGGGTCGAAACAGAGGCTTTTTTTTTAAATTCTGTCTAATTTAGAATCGCTCACCTGCAAAATCGTTTAAAATATGAAAAAAACAGAAAACATTCTTACATCTCACGACTTTTATTCCGAATGCCGTAATTTAGTAAAAAAAAATGATAACCCTTTCAAAAAGTTCGACTTCGCAGTTTCCACGTCCCTTTTTCAGATCGCCACTTCTTCAAAGCACGGAAAAGCATCCAATTACAGCGAGTACCGTTTTCTCTACAGTGATAGAATATGTGGTGAAAAATAAATATTAACCCTTTAAAAAAATCGGGATGACTAAAGAATTTTTATTTATTTTTTTATTTATTATTATTATTATTATTTTTTTTTTTTGAAGTCATTTAAGATAAACTTTCGGCAGTTTTTTCTCCGAAACTAATAGTAACTAAATTTCAGAAGTTAACTCGTTCTTTGGGCACTTGATTTATATCACGTAAAATAATTTCGAAAGATTCAGAGTATTTTAAAAAGTAGTACTAAAAGTATTAAAAAACAAACGAACAGGAAGATGGAATTCAGCTTTCTTAGAATTTAGTGTTGCCCTCGATGAAAAAGAAATATATAAATATAGATAGTACAAAACATATTTCAGTTTTATAACTTAAAATACAGGCTTTTATTTCATATAAAATGAAATCATTTGCATCCGATAAAGAGATCCAAATTTACGTTTCAGTCTTAAACAACTTCTATAGAAAAGTGTGCATAGGACGTCACTATCGTGGAATAATACACAAACCCAGCAAAAAGTGACATCGTCATTCAAGAAACAAACAGGGCATCTGATTATTCATATGCCTTCATTGGTTTGTAGCATTAATACGGATAATGAAAATTAAATATAGTTTATAATAGCTCCATGTTATATCAGAAGTCATTCACTTATATTTTTTCAAAATTTAGAAAATGTTATTACACACGAATTAATGAAATTTCATTTTTCAGCCTTTTTTGAACTGAATTAAGTAACTTTTACATTTTTATAGCAGACGATACTCTTTGTTTGACAAGTATATTAATTATAATTACTTTCAGTTATTATGAGAAAATGGCAACAAAAATATATATTAATATACTATTTTCCTCTTACTTTCTGCACAAACGGAGCACTTAATTTAATACTGTCACAGATATGGCATTAAAAAAGGCAAAAAACTAAATATCTCAACAAAAAATATATATATAGATGCAGTTAAAAAAAAAAAATGCATTTAAAAGTCTTTTTTCCCTATGCGACGGTGTTAAAATTTAAAATGTGGGATGTTACGAAGTTAAAAACATTGCAGTAAGTTATCAGTATTTAACCGCACAATAATGCAACTGCTTCGTTTTACGGGTGGATTAGGACGGATTAATTGGTGTAACGTTATTCTGCGAAAAAAAAAAAAATTGTTTAAAAATAGCAAACAACGCCTTTGTGCAAGCTTATTAAAAAGCAGAAAACCAACGCTTAAATATGCACAAATAATATACAAAAAGCAAAAAACAGCTGTTTCGAATATACAAACGAAATTCTTCTTCAGTGCAAGTTAAAGCTCAGCGTGGTAGAAAAGGGAGGGTGGGCAAAACGAGAGAGAGGCACAAGCTTATATACCCACTACGGATAGTGAACGCGCCAAAACAACCAATGAGTAAAAAGCAGCATGAAACAACGGAGTCAACAAGTAGCTACATCTACCGAAGGAAGAAAGAAAATGAAACCATAAAAGGGAAAATTAAATTAATCTTTTTCAAATACTTAGAAAACCAGGAGTACTAGATTAGTCATTGACTAAAGGATGAGAATCTTAGATGATGCGGTAGGCTTCCCAAAAATCAGGATCAGGGCTAGAAGAATATTTTTGGATAATGATGGCTGATGAAAAGACAAACAATGTTGAGCAATAGAAAAACGTTTAAGGTCCTGATTTTTAACATAAACGTTAGTCTCATTTATGCACTATCTCATTTATCAAAGAGCACATTAGTTCTGGACAATATAAGAAAAAACATATTGGAATGAGATTTGGTAAATACACCAGTTTCCTCTACGATTAATGGGGTATTTGAGATTTGAAAAGGAAATTTTATTAACGGGATGAAAGAAATAACAATGACATCAAACCTTCTTAATATTTTAACAACTTGCTTACTGAGTTTAAGATAAAAGCGCAAAAGAACTGAAGTACTAGAGTTTGAATTAAATTGCTTTTTAGACTGGACAGGTTTCGACAATTTCTTATAAACATAATCTGTATTACTAGAGGAATAACCACGATTAACAGCAATAGCTTTGAGTTAATTAAGTTCAGCACTGAGTAATTGAGGAGTGGAACAAATATTGGTAGCCCGAAAGAAAGTATTGAAAGCAGTAAATTTCTGGTTAGGAGGATGAGAATAATACCGTTGAGGCAGAAGATTGACAGCGAAAGGTTTATGAAAAACGGTAGTCTGAAACACATCTTCACAACGAGTAACAAGGACATGCAGGAAAGAAAGACTGTTATTAGTCTCAATTTGAAATTTAAATTGGATGCAGGAATCAATGAACTCATAATACAGAGAATATGATTAATTTTCGAAATCATTTCAACTAGGACATAAATATCATCAACATAACGTAAAATTTCAAAATCTTGGTGCATATAAATATCGCATAAAATTGGACTAAGAGGATTGCCCATACCCAAACCGTCAGTCATACGAAGGAAATTTCCATTAAAAACCAAAGTTTTTGCGACAGGCAAGCACGAGTAAGAAGAGTAAGCTCCTCAATTTCAAAATTAGATTAAAGGAATTCACAAAGCCTCTTCTTGAGGTAATCTAAAGCTCCCTCAATCGGAACGTTTGTAAATGATGAAGTAACATAAAAAGAAACCGTCCTGTTGCCCTATGGCTTAAGCGAATGAAGTTTCTTAACAAATTCAATTTAACTTCAAATTAACTTTAATCGTTGCCAGAAAGAAATAGCATATCGAGGGCTAATAAAACCTGTAAAATGTCACCTCAGATTATGGATAGCAGGTGGCTTTTATTCATGTTTTTATAACTAAAACTATCGATATTTTTGAGCGAAAATTACATACAGGGTTCTGGAACATTATATTTATAAGTCATAAAAATTTCGGACAAAAAGATCTATTTTGTGTTTAATAATAAAAAATACGATGTGCGAAAAAAAAAATGTGAAACGAAAACCCTTCTTAAACGCCCTTACGTTATTTTGGAATGTTGCATATAAATTCATTCAACACTAATTTTACGTATAGTAAAGCTTTTCATCGCTTGACCGGTCTACACTGTCTGCACTGGGATTTACAACTCTAGATTTCTTTATATATTTTTTCAGTTAAAAATATAAAACCATATAAATTCGAATGGGTACGCGGTCAAGGGGAGTAAAATCCACAACATTAGTGTTTTTCGGAAATATTACCGTTTAAATTTATAAAATCATTGAACACTCATTTTAGGTATGTTAAAAGTGGTTATTACAGGTCCGGACAACGATTGGCGTATCATCTAGTCTATCATAATAAGGAAAGATGCATGTAAGGTTTTATGCACGGCTACCAATTTTAGAAGGAAGATACTCGTATGTCTGAAGTCATGTACATCGAAGCCATGTCGTGGATGTTTTTAATTACTTTTTTTTAATTAAATACAATCCATAATAGACATTGCAAAATGGCGTGAAAAGCCGTATCGATGCGTCGGAAAACCTGTTCCGGAAATGAGTAACTGAGTCTCAGAAAACGCTTTTTTTTTCTTCTGCTCACATAGATTTAACTGTTAAAAACACTAAAAAAACACATTAAAACACATCTACGTATATTAAACTTCGTAACTCTGCAATACATTTAACAACAATATACGGACGTTAACACTTTCGAAAAACAGCTTTTGAAACATCAATTTTCGTGGTTTGTTTATTCGCCTTTCGAAGCTCGCATCCGCTGAACTAATAAACTACAGGAGAACAAAAAATATGGACAGAGCAAGCGTATCTTTATCTTTAAAACTCAGCAGTGTGGTGTAAAAAATGTAAACGTTAACCTATTCATATATGTTTTCCGATAACTGTTTCTTTCTTTTTTGTCTTCTTTTTTTTCTTTTTTTTTTTTCTTTTTTTTTTTCCAAGAAAGTTTTGAATTCTAAATCCAGGCTTCTGACCAAAATACGAATAAACAAGCCAAAAAAGCTAATAGTTAGGTTCAACAAGACGTCTTTGAAAAAAAAATAATAACAAAGCTTTAAAACAAATGACTTTCCAAAAATTACTCACAGTAGTTTTGTAGTGTTTACAATTCTTCTGCTGCGCATTTAATCGAAATACCAAAAAAATATCTACTTAACGGACGTAACATTAAAACAATTTATTTGGTTTTTAAATATACTATTTTTAAACAATCTTTTTCCAGAACTCATTCTTGAAACTTTCGTTTTTTCGGCATACTTTAAAATTCTGCATCCTGTTTTAAAATACAAATACGAAAAAAAAAAAAATCGCAGCACTTCTAATTACTTAAAAATTCTTGAAATCTGCCTAATTTTTACCTTTTCATGATTATCTCGACACCCCCCTATCTTTTTTATCGGTTTGAACAACAATGTTTCAGTAACTATATCAATAATTTAGCACGTAAATTTTACACAGCCGTGAAAACAATTATACGAGAATGGATAAACAAAAGGGTTACAAAGGTAGTAAACAATTATTTTTGAACAATAGACAGAAAATACAAAAATGAATTAAGAGGTAAACATGCCGATCACTTTTCCACATACCAGTGGCCGAGAGGTTTTGCTCTCTCTGGTAGACCGGAGGTACTTGGGTCGAACCCAGTCACGCCCGTTGGCTTAATCGTTAGGACGTTTCCGTGGATTTCTTCAAAGCTTGGATTTTCTTGCGTAAATATAGTTAGGTTCCCTTAGAAAGAACCCCACGGAGGGCACCCTTCCCCCTTTGGGCCTATATTCGTCGTGTAGGTAAAAGGCCATCATAAACAACAACAACACTTTTCCACATAATCACTAAATCTATTTAGGCATTTATCTGAACACAGGACCAACTTATTTAACAGAGCTTGATAGAAATCATGTCCCTATCCATTGAGCTAATTCTAAGCAGCTCTTTTTAGAGCGCAATTTGAAGAATACAGATAAGTGTTTCCTCCATGTTCAGAATCAGAAATAGTCACCGTGTGCCAAAATCTGGCTGTTTTTTATTCTATGTGTGTGGGGTGAGGTCTTGTGGGACCAGACTTCCCACTTGAACTTTTGGAGCAATTCTTCAGTTTGATGATAAGCATAGGACCGGTAATGGCGTGCAGGAGGATGACACCATCACTCGCCATGCCAGGAAGTTTTGCTATGAACTGCTTCGTGGAGTCTTGTCAAAGTGGCACAAGCTAAATCGCTTTTCTAAACGCCTTGACACTTCACTTCCTCTGACGCATCACCGAACTTATACTACCTACCCATACAACTACTGAAAGCTTCATCTGTCTTCACTCTGTGAAAAATATTCACTCCACAATAATTAATTTTCAAATGCTGCTACTTGTAACCATTTTTTATCCATTTCGTATTTATAAGGGATAACAGCTTCACGAGTTCGGCAAAAGAGAAGAATTATTTATTAAACGCTAAATGTTCCTTGTATTTTGCGTTCGATGGTATACGATGACGAAGGAAGTGGAGACCCCCATCATGATGAAAGTTTGAAAAAATTTTCGTTTAAATATATGAAATCATACTAAACTCATTTTAGGCATAGTTATCGTTATTACGGGTTAGGGAAACAGGCGGTAGTGGAGGAGGGTCACTAGTTTATACAATATAAATAAAAGTTTAATGTTTTCCTGCACTTAATATGAGAATCAGTTGATCCCAAACTATCGCAAATTCTCAGCATTTGATGATTCCGAAGTTTGTTGAAACACAACTTTACTCTCTTTAATACCTAGACACAGATGTATATGTAGATATTAATATGCAAATAAAATGCATTTCATATGTTATATGTATAAAAATTATTTATAAGTTACATATATTTTTTGTTATGTTTGGTATTTCGAATAGTGTCAAACTTCCTGTCATCAAACTGAGGCAATGAACTACAGAGTAAGATTAATGAATACTTACTGCTCAAGCGTCTACAAAATTTTTCTTCTTTCGTAATATATTTTCGACATCATCAATTCTTTTTCTATTTTATTTAGCAAGTAAAAATACAGATAGTGAATCTATTACGTTCCATTTATTCCATGCTGAAGAAAATGAAAATTTGTTGCATTTAACGTTCGATTTAACCCATATGGAATTAAGGTGAGTTCACCACATCAAGTTTTTTAGAGGCATTTATTATTTAAGATTACACAGTTAGGGTTAAACATATATGAGGACATGAGTTTCAAAACTCACCTTATCCATAAAATCAAGTTTTGGGAAATCGCGAAAAATCTTTACTGCGACTCAGTGCATCGACTATCTCCAAATTTTTTTTATACTTATAACTAGTTTTGCTGTGATACTAATCTGTTAAAGTGAAAAATGTACTTTAATTAATTTAATTAATTAATTGGAAAAAAGTTTCGGATAAGAACAGTTTTGTTGCCAAACTATAATTAAAAAGAGTTTTGATGCCAATTTCTTTAAAAAATACATGGTTAACAAGTTAGATGAAATAAATCAACAGTTTCTAATTTTGATGATCGGATGATAATATTTTGGATTGAAAGTAATCTTTATGACAGCAAATAAGTAGGATTAAAATTCAGTATTACGTTTTATTATGGAAAACCAAGCCTATAAACAATAAAATACTTTTTTTCTAAATATTTTATGATTAACATAACTCAGTTATCATAAATGAAAGAATGTAATATAATGTAATCTATATAACATATAATATAATATATATAACATGTAATATTATGTATATATCTCTATATATAATGTAATATATTTTTCTTAAAAAAGATTTTAAAAATATAAAAATAACTCATCCAGTTCTTCTTCTGGAATATCGTCATTGGTTTTCTCCAGTATTTCCTCCTGTTCTATTTTTTTAGACACAATATTTTTTATAGAAAGTAAGCTCCTCCGACTCTGACCAGTTTTCACAAAAATGTTTCTTTAACAAATTGTCGACATCCATCAGTTTCTCTTGCTTCACTGGGCAGAACACGACAGCTGCTCGAGTTCAAATATTCTTAAACTTTTTCCTTCTTGGCCAACGATTTGAAAAACCTTAGTTCTGTTTTGTAGTGGGGTTCACCTTTAATGAGGACAAATCCTCTCTCCTTCAAGGGAATGATACGCTTTGTAGGAGCAAACTGGAAATGCGGTTGGCCGGTAAAACTTACGACAGAAGCCACTGCTTATTTGAAATCATAAATGGGAACATTTAGGTTTACATTCCGTACCCTATAATATTGTTTTTTGATGATTGAAATACAAATACAATACTAAAAAAGCTAGAATATAATAATTGTAACTGTCAATTCAAAAAGTCGGCTTTTGGAAAATGTTTTAAATTGGCTTTTGGCTTAGCAAAAATCCGGTAGCATCAAAATCTACTCTATGAAAGGTATGTTCCTTCAAATATTTTTTTTCCAACTACAGCACTGATTATACGTAAGACACACAGTAAATTTTATTTAATAAGTTTATATGAATAGAACTGATAAAAATTTTAAACAAAATAGCAATAGGTCGCAGAGAAATGCAGGAATATTACTACTATAGAAGTTGATAAATCTCGTCGAGCGCTGGTCTACGCATGCGCAGGGATAAAGCTAGTTTTTTTACAGCTTCCTAGTAGTCCCGGCAATAGGGACCTAGCAAAATTAATGGTAGTTCTGGAAATCTGCTTACTTTATGTTTTTTTGGGTCCCTGAATCCGAATTTGTAACTTCCCACCAAAATTTCCCCCGGCAATCCCCGAAAAAAGGTTTTTATTAATTTTTTTTTGTTTGTTTTAGGGGGAAAGTATCTAAAAATTCAGAAAGTAGACGAAATTTGCAACAAATTAGGTATATGACATTATGACTTAGGATGAAGGGGAAGGGGGGATCTGCCTCGGAACATGCGCGCGGTGCTGCGTGAACATAGTTGAGCAATTCCACTTAACCACTCACACGTTTACATTCGCCCTCCCATCTCCCCTCCGAACTTTCCTTATAAGGTTTACATTAAGTTTTTTGGGTCGCTGAATCCGAATTTTTAACTTACCCCCCAAGTTCCACCCCCCCCCCCCCGGAAAACCTCCCAAAATAGTTGTTATTAACTTAAATTTCTTATTTCTTTAAGGGAAGCATTACGAAATTCAGAAACTGGACAAAATTTGCAACATATAGGATATATGGCATTATTACGTAGGATAAACGGAAGAGAGGGGGCTGCCTCGGAACATTCCCGCGCGCTTTTCTCAAAAGCTAATTTTTTTTTAAAAATCAAATTTTTGGGAAGTTGCCGGGTGAAACTTTGGGGGGAAGTTACAAACTCGGATTCAGCGACCCAAAACACATAAAGTCAGTCGAAATCCAGAACTAGTATTAATTTTTCCAGGCAAAATCCTCTATTACCGTGACTTCATAACTTAGTGCACGTAGCGCAGCAGTGCATGTTCAGAGGCAGCCCTCCCCCTCCCCGTTCATCCTATGTCACAATGTCATATATCCTATTTGTTGCAAATTTTGTCTAGTTTCTGAATTTTGTAATGCTTTTCCCCTAAAAGAATAAGAAATTTAAGTTAAAAACAACTATTTGGGGGGGGGTCGGGGGGGATTTTGGGGGGAAGTTGAAAATTCGGATTCAGCGACCCAAAAAACTTAAAGTAAACCTTATAGAGAAAGATTGGAAGGAAGATGGGAGGGCGAATGTAAACGTGTGAGTGGTTAAGTGGAATTGCGCAACTTAGTTCACGCAGCACCGCGCGCATGTTCCGAGGCAGATCCCCCCTTCCCCTTCATCCTAAGTCATAATGTCTTATATCTAATTTGTTGCAAATTTTGTGTACCTTCTGAATTTCTAGATACTTTTCCCCTAAATCAATAAAAAAAATTGAGTTTTTTAATAAAAACTTTTTTTCGGGGGTTTGCCGGGGGACATTTTTGTGGGAAGTTACAAATTCGGATTCAGCGACCCATAAAACATATAGTAAGCCTTTTTCCAGAACTACCATGAATTTTGTTAGGAAGAGCCCCTATACGGTCTCTATTGCCTGGACTATAGTGGATAAGGCGAGTTTTGAAAATAAACCAATATTTTACGAAGCAAGAAATACAGGATAAAAATACTTTTTTTCGCAAACTGTAGTATTTTTTCGATGTAGGTTTACCATTGATAGAGAAAACTCGATTTTTTAAATTTTGGTTAAGGCGAGTTTTCAAACTCACGTCTATGGAATATTTCACAACTCTCTTGTGCGGGTTTCTTTAGACCAGACGGCCAGACACCAGGTCATGTGACCTACTAGATAACTGATATTAAAAACATTTTTCTTGTTCTTTTAGTTTTATAGCAGTAATGTAAAATTAGAGCGCAGTAAGTAGGCTGCATTTTTACTTTCTTCTATCTTGACAAGAAGAAAGTATTGGTTTCATGAAAATTTTCGAATTCCAGTTTTCGACGGATTTACACGTTTTATGGGTCACAGATTCCAAAAAACATGTTTTTACAAAATGTCTGTCTGTGAGTCTGTCTGTCTGTCTGTCTGTCTGTCCGTCTGTCTGTCTGTATGTGACACAAATTTTGTGGGCGCTCTATCTCAAGAACTAATGCACGGAATTTAATAAAAATTCATATTCAGATAGTCCCTGATATATATTGGTGCTGATTAGTTTTTGGTGTAAATCGCCCTGAGGTGGCGCTGCTATGTAGCATTTTGCAGGATTTCCGCAAAAGCTCTGTCTCAAGAACTAATGCACGGATTTTTATAAAACTTCAGATTCCGTTAATCCTTGAAATGACTTGGTGCTGGTAACGTTTTGGTGCAAATCGCCCAACAGATGGCGCTGCTATGCTGCATTTTGCAGCATTTACACGATTTTCGTAATAGCTCAATCTCAAGAAATAATGCACGGATTTCCATCAAACTTCAGATTCAGTTAGTGCTTGACATGAATTGACGTTTTGCCCCTTGTGGTGTAAATCGCTCAACAGGTGGCGCTGCTATGCTGCATTTTTTGAGATTACCGCAATAGCTCTATCTCAAGAACTAATGCTTGGGTTTTCAACAAACTTCAGATTCAGGTATACCTGGATATGAATTAGTGCTGTTTACGTTTTGGTGTAAATCGCTCAACAGGTGGCACTGCTATGCAGCAATTTTCACGATTTCCACAATAGCTCAATATCCAGAACTAATGCACGGATTTTCACCAAACTTCAGATTCAGTTAGTCCTTGACATGAATTGATGTTTTGTACCTTTTCGTGTAAATCGCTCAACAGGTGGCGCTGCTGTGCTGCATTTTTTGTGATTTCCATAATAGCTCAAGCTCCAGAACTAATGCACCGATTTTCATCAAACTTCAGATTCCGGTGTACCTTAATATGAATTAGTGCTGTTTGTGTTTGGGTGCAAATCACTCAACAGGTGGCGCTGCTCTGCTGCATTTTTCAGAATTTCCCCTACAGCTCTATCTCAATAAGTAATGGACGAATTTTCATCAAACTTCAAATTCAGGTATACTTTGATACGAATTGGTTCTAAATTGATGTAATTTCTTTTACTATTTAAATGATTTAATTGACGTGATTTATATAGAAGAAAGTTTTGTGATGGCCACAACATACTAGTTTCTTTTGGTCTTCGACAAATAGAAGAAATGTTGTTTTAATTTTAAAAAGGAAAATATTGTTCTCGAACATGAAAACATGCTAAATTTTGTTATGGCTTCTTAATCGAAGAAAATAGTTGTTGAAATTTTAATTGTATACGTGGGTTCCCAGAGAGGAACAAGTGATTTTCAAGTATTAAAGTATGATGGTTTTTAGTAAAATGTTAAATTCAATAGCAGCTTGCACGCTGTATAGATCTTTCTTGATCGTTCAAAAGTGGAAGAAAATATGTTCCTGATTATAAAAATTAAAGCTTGCCTTCCCAAAGATGAACAATTGATTTTCAAGTATTAAACAAATATTTCTTTGTAAATATGATTTACAAATGTAAATTATGTATATAGTCTGAGTATCAATAATAATCTACAAAAATTTCTCGTGATGATGATTATTTACAAATGATGAACACAAAACTTCAGAATATAATACCTGAAAGTAACTCCTTTTAATGTGACTTAAAAAGAAACAAGAATTCTTTAAAATTTTCTCTCCCACTATTTTTTTATCAATTGTGATATAACGTGAAATTCATGGAACACCTGAATATCTTCATTAACGACCTCATATATACATGTAACGATTTACTGTGAGATTGAAGACGTTCATTAATAAGGCAAATCAGTTGACTAATCAGATTAAGTGCAGTCGAGTAAGTTTAAGTGCAATCTAACCTGTTAACTGCAATCGAATCATTTAAGCGTAGTCGAATGGGGAGACAATAAAAAAAAATAAACAAAAAGTTTTCCAAAAACGAGAACTCATTGCAGAATAAAAGAACTTTTTATTCATATATTTCACATCATAGTATCGCTTTCCATAATACGCGATTTCTTTGGAGACACGGCAGCTGCGATGATAAAATTGCGTCCATTCATTATAGCCCGTTGTCATTTCCCCAAACAGCTATAGAGGTTAATTTGACAATAAAATATACGACAAATGTCTAGCGACAGATCTCAAATAACCTAATTTATGGAGGGTCTCCGCGAAAGGTTATAGACGCATTGAAGTATATTCCGGACAAATCGGAAGTCTACGTCAGCTAAGAAACCAATCAGAGTGTTTTGACTCATTTTCGATAAGCATACGAAAATAATAGTGAAATGTCGCGCAGATGAAAAACGCCCGAGGCAAAACTTTAGAAAAAAATAATAAATAAAAAAGAAAATGGTCAAAAGTATATTAATAAATATCTGGCGTCTCAGTTTTAGCATTGCGAAACGGAAAAAAAAAAAAAAAAACTTTAATAAAGTTTTATGAAGGAAAACCATTTTTAGATTAGAAATTGGAATAAGATAATTATCAAAATATGCGTTTTTAAAGGAAAGGAGTTTATAAATAGAAATAATGAATAAGATATTATTAAGAGACAGGGAAACACTGAATATGGCGGAAAATAATTTTATAAATTATTTGAATAAAATTTATGTAATATGCATACCTTTATGCAATTATTAAAAATGTTTTTAAGTAGGAATGCAAATGCAATTTATAAGCTTCATTAACAAAATAACTTTTTCCTTAAACTTTTGCATTTCGTATCACGTCAACGTTCCTGTCATTAAACTGAAGCAATGAACTGAAGAATAAGATTAATGAAGATTTACTGCATCAATGTCTCCCACGTTTTTCTTTTTCTATAATATACTTTCGGTCTAATGTATACTTTTCCCTATTTTATTTAGTAACAAAAATGATTTGATGGGTTTTATTATATTTGGATTTATTGCATGCGGGTGAAACTTCAATTTTTTGAGGTATTTAATATCCGCATACAATTAGTTAAAAAATATTTTGTATTGTATTTTCAATATGCATAAACAAAAATAGTTGAACATTATATGTTTTTGCATAAATGAAAATGTACGAGGGTGGTTCAATAATTATTGTACCTAGTGTATATAAAACATTTGTACTGCGATGGTTGTTGTGGAATATCGAAGCCTAATGTCTTAGATGCCTTGATGCTGAATTTCGGAACTATATCTGCTATATTCACATAGTTTTGGAGGGAAGAGTGAAAGGGGGGGAGTGGGGGAGAAAGGCTGATTTTCAGTTTATGGGGCTAGATTTGTGACAGTTGATGAGACGTAACTACTGTCGTTTTGACTCGGGATCACAGTGATGTAGCCACATCTCATCCACTGTCCAAATGCAGCCTCATAAGCTCCGAACTAACATTAACACCCTCACCCCCCTTTTTAAAAATTTCCCCCAAAATAGGCTTTTAAAACTTTACCCCTCACTCCAAAACTATGTTAATATAGCAGCTACTGTTCTGAAATTGAGCATATAGGCATTTAAGAGATTAGGCTTCGATATTCCACATCAACCATCGCAGTACAAATATTTTATATACATTAGGTGACAATTTTTATTGAATCACCCACGTATTTACTCGTATATATATTATCTATAATTTATATTCAACAATATATATATATATATATATATATATATATATATATATATATATATATATATATATATGCATGTGTGTGTGTGTGTAAGTAATATGGTTTCGTAAATATTAATTTAGCTAATTTCAGGCAATTTTTGAAATTCAAAGCTCAATGGATAAAATTATCCTAGAGAGCATTTTTTTAGTGAAAAATTTTAAACTCATATTTCTTTATGTATTTCATACGAAACATATGTTAGCTTGATAAATATATATATATATATATATATATATATATATATATACTTCATTTTAAATGTTACATTTAATTTTTTGTGAATATTTAGAAGAAATCTGGCATCGTTACAAAAAATCAATCAATGTTAAAGGAAATAAATAGTTCGCGTACATACAAGTGCACACATATTTTTAGGGTACGTTTAGTGTGAATACTGAATACTGAAATTAATGTATTTCTTCTACCTTACATTTATTCTATTCTATTCTGTATAGATGCTTTTAAAGTAAGTGTCCAAAGAAAAATAATACCAATTTTTCAAGCATTAATTTTCTTATTGTAACTATATTTGTGATTAATAATATAAAGTAACAAAAATAAATTATTAATTATTCAGTGAAATTGAAATTAATTATAAATATTCAACAAAAACAAAGTACAACACAAAATAATTTCTTAATATAAAAATATATATCGATTTTAATGCATCAAGAGAATATTAACATTGGAAAATCTTTCCTTTAAACCTGTTCAATCCTGAGTAGTTATTTTTTTCTTACGGAGTTTTAAACTAACATCAATCGAATCTAATAATAACTTTTCAACGTTGTTCATTTCTTTATAAAATGACCTGTGAGAATCATTACCTTTATAATCACAAAAACAAACCATAAAAAGCGTCTGCAATTGCCGTAGAATTTCCAAATGATGAGTTAAATGCAGATAGGAAAGTTTAAAATATTAATATGATTTTAAATTCTTAGCACAATAAATACAGGATGCGTTCATTAAGTTTAAAGACTTGTCTAAGAATGCAAAATTTATTAAACGTTTTTGTACAGCGAAGTAACATTCTTCGAAATATGATTATTAGGCATCAATATACCGCTGCCAGCGTTTTTAATATTGTTCATAGGCGTCCTGGAAGTCTTGACGCGCAAGGCTGTTATGGGACCTTGTCGAAGCTGCCTGGATCGCTGGAATCATTCCGAGTCGCTTACCTTTCAGGTCTTTTTTTTATACTGGTAACAAGAAAGTCACTGGGAGCGAGGTCAAGGCTGTAGGGGGCTTGCAGTAATATTTTCACGTTAAAGTTAGCCAAAAATTCGGCGGCTTCGAGCGAAGTGTGAGAATGCGCATTGTCGTGGTGAACAATCCAATTATCTCTGATGGCTGGACGGACACGCTTATAATGTTGGGACATATTTTGTTGGGTCTGTGTCTCCCAACAAAAAAAAATCAATTATAAGAACACATAGAAATTAATACAGAAATGGCCATTACATCCAATGCCAAAATATTTGAATCATCATTCATATTTTTCAGGCCAATTTAACAAACCCTGTTTAACACCATTAAACATGGATTGAATATCTCGAGAAAACGATTACAGAGAACAACATCGAATGAATAAGAGTTGAGAAACAAACACAAAAGTGGCATTATATGATGAAAGTTTTGCAAAGCAAAATAATGTTGATCAAATATTTTTTTAGAAGAATAATTTACTTTCTACAACTTTTGTATCCATATTTTCTGTTTAATTCCTCTGCATTTAAAAATGGGTACATTTCTGGTTTGACCTAAGTAAATTTTCTTCTATTTCTTATTTACTTTAATATTTAAAAGGATTTAGCCTCTTACTGAAAATTACTTCTGTATTATTACCTCAGTTATCCAGAAAGCAGGTTTCGGTTGCATTTTACCTTATAGCTGTTCTGTAATCCCAAGAATGCATATGCTAGTAGAATATTTAGGCATATCGACAAATTATAAACAAAAGTGTTACAGAATACAACAGTGTAAAAATTGGTAATGGATTATACTAATGTTTATAAAAATTGGAACACCTTTCGGGCATGAAAATTATTTATATAGGTGTTGTATAATATGATGTAGATGAAATAAGCTGAATTATTCTTATTAAAAATAAAATTTTATCAGCATTTCAGAAACCTTTGTATACAAAAATAAATTGCGTTCAGAGTTGTAACCCAGACCTTTCTTCCAATCTATAATTCAATCAAATTGTGAGCTAAGAATAAAATACTTTTTTTTTTATTCCTTAGAGAAATTAATGCTCACACACAATAAAACAACATTTGGTGTCTCATTTTTATATAATTATCTTAAAAAAATTTAAAGATAATGACTGCCGTGCGTAAACAAGTTACGCATCACATATGTAAATAAACAAGTTGGAAATTGCTCGTCAAACGTGGCAAATGAGGTGCGTTCGTACTATAACTAGTTTTATAATTATTTTTTGCACCCCATATTGTACTGAATGTATATTTTTTTGCGCTTCATAACTGCATAGTCTGTAACATCATTAAAATGCACTTACAATAATTTTTTCCCCATTCCCCGTAATGTAACGGAAAACTTTTGACTGTCCCTGTAATTAAACTATACATTCGATTTTCATAAAATTTGAAATGGCTCAACAAAATTTTGCAGCAATTATATATTTAAAATTTCAGACCATTCGGAAGGCTGTAAAATCATTAAAATGCATTTGCTATAATTTTTTCCCAATGGCCGTAATGTAACGGAAAACTTTTGGGTGTCCCTGTAATTAAACTATACATCCGATTTTCATAAAATTGGAAATGGCTCGACAAAATTTTGCAGCAATTATATATTAAAAATTTCAGACCATTCGGAAGTCTGTAACATCATTAAAATTCACTTTCAATAATTTTTCCCATTGGCCGTAATGTAAAGAAAAACTTTGACTGTCCCTGTAATTAAACTATACATCCGATTTTCATAAAATTGAAAATGGCTCGACAAAATTTTGCAGCAATTATATATTAAAAATTTCAGATCATTCGGTCGGGTAGTTTTTGTTCTGTTATATGCGGACGGACAGACAGACGGACGGAAAGACGGACTGAACGACGACTATAGGTGCTACGTATTTATATAATTACGAACGCACCTAAAAAGGAACAAAAAATTCACTCATAGGATTATTTATTCATTCATCAAACAATAAAATTGAAAATTTCATATTTTTTCTTTATTCCTTTATAAATGGAATAACAAGTTAAAAAAAATGCAAAACTTCCAATATGATTTTTAACTAATCATGAGCAAATGTTTTCTGGAACACTTATTATACATACAATCATAAAATTTTCCTTTACAAATGTAATAATATTATACGGAAAATACATAAAAAATACTTATCACTGGTGGACTCCTTGTCCATGCATAGAGAATGACCAATTTATCGTGGATACTATTACGGAGTTTTTCTTTATTTTATAAGAACAATAGAATGTGCTTATAATTGGAAATTTATTCTAAGCACCACCTTGATACGATTCTAGCATATTCAGATGCTTGTTTTTACCCCGCTGCTGAACCAACCACTGCACATATCACTTCACGTGCCAAAGCCTACGATATAACATGACATTTCGTCATTTTGATAAATAAAAATTTATATATCGATCTCAACTACCTCTACGGCCTGTTGAGTCTGTCCACGTATATCACTCGTACTCACAACGAGTTATAACATTAGACCCTCTATCAGCAACAACTTCTCTGGCAAAATCCGTTCGAAAAGTGAAAAACGAAAAGAAAAAAATGCAGCTGTCATTTGGCGAGGGGAAAGGGTTGCCGGACAACGAAAAATTCGACAAACAGAATTCGAACGACACAAAACCAACACCTGAGAGTGTGCAAGGCCGCGAAGATAGCAAAATATCGGGATGCCAACAAGAGATAAAAGGTTGGTTGGTTGGTTGTAGTTATGTCGGCCAATTATCAGCACGTGGGATATGGGCCCTAAGGGGGGGAGTGCCTTCCGTGGAGGTCTTTCTAAGGGAACCTAACCCGTATTAACGCTTAGAGAACCAAGGTTCGAAGAAAACCACGAAAACTCCGAATGATTAGGCCGACGGGCGCGATTGGGATCGAACCCAGCACCTCCCGTCTACCAGCTTCGAGAGCAGAACCTCTCGGCCACTGGTGGCGCAGGGATAAAAGGATTCCAACCGGAGAAATAAAGTAATTTCAATAAAACTGAGAAAGATATCTTACATCTGATTTGATACCAAAATCCAGTGACGTCATGTAAAGACAAAATTGAAATAACCAAACGGAAATAATGTTTGAAGCCATCGGGATAAATAAAAAAACGTAGAAAAATGATTGAATAAATAAAGATAACGATGACTGTGCTAGCAGGGAAACTAAGTAACAAGAGTTGCAGAAAAAGGAAGGGGGGAAATGAATTAAAATGGCTTAAGCGACCAAAAGAAGGAAATAAAAAATGAAATGTGGTAAAATTACCCTAGTAGGCTTATTTTAATATGTGCTTGTAGTTGAAATTCAGCGTTAAATTTTCGAAGAGTGTCGCTCTATTCTGGTAAAAAGTACATTACGCTGTCACTGCCGCAGTAAATAATTTTTTTTTGTGACCGGGGGTATTTCTTCGTTAATATTAAGAAAATTTCTGCATACGAAAATTGGTAGTATTATGGAGAAATGTTTGATAAACACGCTGATGCAGACAGTTATAAATTAAATAATTATTTTAAGATACATTTAATATTAAATTTGGTGAAAATCGTTCATTATAAAAGTTTTATAGCAAATCTATACATAGGAATCTAATCATGTTTTCTAAGGATATATATTAGAACTCTAGTGAGGAACTTACTAATTGGTGCTTCATATACTTTACATTATATGTCAAGAATATATTTGTAATTAAACAGTTTGAGACCTTTAATGATAAAGGTGGTAGTGATGGAAAAAAGGTTGAGTAAATTATATGATGGAAGATAATTAAAGGTTCAATACCACACGTTAAATTACTACTTGAAAAAACCTAACTCAGAGAGATTTTAATTGACAATAGAGTGATTTGACAATAAACGCAAATAAAGATTTGGGAATTTACAGCTCATTTGCTCAAAATGATTATTGAGTCTCTCGCCACCTTTATCATATTTCATTTTAGTCATTTCATTCAGTTTCTAATCCATTATTATATCAAAAATGGATTTTTATTTTTTTAAGTTGTCACTGAATATTTGAAAGAGAAAACAAAAACAGTTACTTTTTGTCTCAATCAATCTGATAAGATCCATTTATCATTATCTGTGATTAAAAAAAAATAGAAAAAAATTAATATTTAGAAAATGTTTAATGCTTCTTCTTACATTAATAATTATTATTATCTTATACAACAGTATAATTTCACCTTTTCAGTTCTGAATAAAACTGTAAACTACCAAGAAAAAAAATAAGCATTAAAACTTTATGTTTAGATTAATGTTTATGATATGCCTCTTGCCCCTTTGATAAAAGTTTTAATATTTAAATTTTGCTTGATGGTATAAAAGTATAAAAAGTAAAATATTAAATGCATTTACTTTTAATTTATTGTTTATTTTAAAGATAAGCTTCTCTGATTTTTCTTCCTTTTTTAAGTTTGTTTTGTTTATGATTTTAAAACTTAGATATCCCAAAATAAATGAAGTGCTTCAAAAGAAAAACTAATTTACCGCGGAAAATTTATCGCTGTAAACAAACTTTAGAAAGGCAAATTAACTGAATTCTTCATTAGAAATTAAAATGGAAAGGAAATTTATGCAGTTTATTCAAGCAGCTCTTTTCAATAGGTGCTTTGATTATGCAAAGCTTTTGAAAGCAAATATTTTCTGCTAAAATTTCGAAACTGCAATTATTCAAAATAAGTTCATAAGATTATGCATTAAAGCACCGAAATTGGGTTTTCTTTTAAATTAATCGTAATATAATGCTTTATGATTGCGTTATGAGAAAATATTTTATTTTCCAATTGTTTAGTATTCATTTGCTCACATTTATTATACTGTCATAACAAATGTATCTTTTCTAAAAGTAATGTGTAATATTGTATGATATTTTTTATTGTAATACAATCATTGGGACAAAAAATTCATAAGCTTCATTTGCATTGATTTGTTTAACTACATCATCTGATTAATCTAAATAATAAAACCCGCCATAAAAAAAAAGTATTTTTTAGAAACAAAATAGCAAGTGCTCGTCAATCGCATTATTTTCATATACATACTACGACAAATATAGAAAGTTTTCACAGAGAAATTTCTCGATATATGAGTTTCTAATAAACGTATCATTGACTGAATCGTAATAGATAATATTAGGGATTTAGGTACAGTAACCTATAAATGAGATTAAGAACAAAATTCGGGCTCTTACAGTTAAGCAAACTTACGGTAAACAAATTTCGAACATTTAAAATTCCCCCCCCCCCCCCCACCACCACCACATATTTATTTCAAAACTCTAGCATCAAAACGAATGGTTAAATCAGACAAAAGGGAAAAAAAATATCAATAATAATTAAGCGAAAAAATGCCCAGGCTGGGAATCGAACCCAGATACTTGGCTTACAAGGCCAATGCTTTTCCGTTTAAGCTAACTGGGCCGACAACCAGCCAGCATATTTCGCTCAGAAAACCTTATTGGTAGAACATCTGGTCTGTCATGTAGACAGCTCAACAGAATAAACCGCAGGTAAAGGAACTCCATATAAACGATGGATACGTAGATGAACTATTATTTTAACACAATCAAACTGATTAAATAGATTGATAATAGTTCATCTACGTATCCATCGTTTATATGGAGTTCCTTTACCTGCGGTTTATTACATAAATAATAATAATAAGTCGAATAAGTGGTATGACGTTTATATCTTGTATTCCATACAATCTTATAACGCAAAGAAATATTGAGGGATGTTTGAATAACCATGATGAAGATAGAAACGCATAGTAGTAGAGGACCATGCCACCAACAAGTATTAACAATGAAGCACATGTGAAACAGGCTGTTCTTCTCTTCCGTCCTTGTCTGTATAGTCAATTTCATTGTTACTGACATCGCTACGACACCAGTTGAGACTGTTAGACAACTTATCAATTCCGCTTGCTAAAGTTAAACCTATCCGCGTAGAATACATTCGTATATTTAAATATCTCTTCATTAAATAAAGAATTTTAATTGTTTTGTTCTTTGTGTTCTTTTTAAAGGATGTCTTTTTTTTTTCTCAGCTGTCAAAATATTCCTAAAATAAATGCTTAATTCCTAGCTTTAACTTAGATTTTAACTTTTCAAATAAAATTAAGTATATAATTAAGAAATAATTTGTCAATGAAGAAAAAAAGAGACATTGCTTAAGAAGGGTACGCAGAAAAAAGAAGTTGAAAATACTCATTTCCAGACAAGATATTTTGAATATACGAATTCATTCCACGCACATAGGTTTAACATTAGAATGGAAATTTTGGAGTTGAGACTATAAAACTTCCTGAAGTTTATTTACCGAGTAGACTGTTTTACAAAGAAAAACGTGGATGTTGCCATTTAAAATTTTGAAAGTTGGTCACGGTAACTATAATTGCAAGATCTTGATCTTTGTTCTTAACATCATTCTTGCGTCTATACTCTAAAATAATTGATTCACCAATTTCATTCCGCTTCCTTAAAATGTGAATTAGCTAATGCTTATTAAATATTAGCTAATGCTTATACCTTACGGGGGTCCGGTGCTCAAAATTTCACTTTTTTATTTATAGAGATTTTGTTATGCAATTTTTTTCTGTAATATAATCAATATAATAAAAATATTGCATGTAAAAAAAAAAAAAAAAAAAAAAAAAATCTGAAAATTTTTAATTTCAGTTGTAAAATTTTAAACATATTTAATTTTTCATATAACTCTGGAAGTACTTACTCGATTTACAAAATTTTTACACTATTCTGTACAGAAAATGTCATTTTAATTTGTCTTCAGGATTTCTTAAAATATTGATTAGGAATTTTATAAAAAAAATTAAGTAAAAAAATGAATTTTTTTATGAGTGAGTTTTGCATTAATTAGCATATTTTCACAATTAGTACTCAAAATTTAAAATCCTAAAGACAATTTGTTGTAAATATACCCCGAAGAGCTAAAACATTATGACCATCACCACATTTTGCAATAAAGTCGCCTGTATGGCGTGGAGGGCACGTAATCAGGTGGGGATGGTATTTGACTATTGCTAGGGAGTATGAGAAATGTTTTTGTGCTTACTTCTGCATGTAATGCGAAAAGTAGCTGATCTAAACGACATTGATAGAGAGCAGAATTCAATTAACCGATGGCTCAGGACGAGTATCTCCAAAACTGCACGACTCATGGGTTGTTCGCGACATATCTTTTTTAGTACGTATAAAAAGTGGATGAATAGTGGTAAAATCATCAGCAGACGCCACGGCGTTGGACGTCCACGTGTTATCAAGACAAAAGGATGTCGTAGACTCTACCGCTTGGTAAAGGAAAATCGGCTTCAGGCAATGTCTCGGCTGGTAGCCTAATACAATACAGGTCCAATGAGAATAGTCTCTGAGTACACAGTTCAACTGACACTCTCGGATATGAGGCTACTCAGCAAACGTCCCACTCATGTGCCTCTGTTGACAAAACATCATCTCCAACTACTCCTACACTAGACTTGGGAACATCGTGAGTGGACGATGGATCATTGGCAGAGAGTTACCCGGTCGGATGAATCACGATTCATTCTTCAACACGTCGAAGGCACTGTAAAGATATGCCTTCTTTCAGGCAATCTGTTGCTACCCCTTATGCAGCAGGTCATACACAGCCCGGTGGAGACGTTATACTACATTGGGAAACGTTTTCATGGGTGTCTCCGGGACCTCTGTGTATTTCTGAACAGACTATGAAGGCCGGGGACTATCTGAACATCATTGCAGAACAGTTGTACTCTTACATGTTACTCTTACATCTGTCTTTCCAACTGGAAATGAAGTCTTCGAGTGCAACAATGCTCTATGTCACGGTGCTCGAATTATGATGAAGTAGTTTCAAGAACATAATACCGAATTCCAGTTAATGTCCTGACAATCTAACTCAACGAATCTTAATGCAATAGAGTAGATTTGAGATATCGTGGGACGACAGCTCAGTGCAAAAAACAACCATGTTGCAATATTTCCGATTTGCTGGAACACTGCTTGAATATCTGCCACAATCTGTCTTCGGCCATCCACCAAGGACTTGTGGCATCAATGCCAAGGCGGGTGCAGCTTTTTTGCAGACCAAAAATGAAATATTCGTTATTAGGTAGGTGGTCATAATGTTTTGGCTCGTCGGTGTAGCATAAAATATCTGTTAAAAATTTCATGCATATATCTTGCAAGGAAATTTAGATATATTCTTTTAAAGTTGACAAATCGTGAAAAAATCCAATCTGAGATAAATGGAGCTAAAGTTCTTGTCATCGGACAGCTGATGCATCGCTTCTCAAGGCAAAAGTTGTTATAACTCTGGATCTAATGAAGATAAAAGCATGCGGTTTGCGGCATTTAACGCTAAAAAATCAGTTTTTTTTAATCCTATTAAAAAATTGCATTTTTTTTAGAGTTTTTAGCCCCGGATCCCCTTAAGTTTATTTTCTCCTTCTTTTTATTCAGAACACTGTACGTTTGCCTTAATTAACGAATGTTCTTTCCAAATGCAATGTCTTTTCCAAATTTCAAAGAGTACAATGATGTGACTTGCGACATTTTAAATATATAATCTATTATCTATATTATAAAGGACAAACATATCTGTGCGTAACGCATACGTCATTCTGCGAATGGCAACACTTTGAAATTTGAAATAAAATTTTGGTTTTGCAATTTTTTCTGCTGCAAATTTTTAAACTTCTAAACATCGCATATTTTAAATTTTTACACCGTCGTATAACGAAAAAAATGCTCTTTTAAATGCAATTTGTTTGAAAGCTGTATCTCAATTTTATTTTGAGATATGAATTTTTTTTAGTTTTTAATACATTTTTTTAATTCTGGCAACTGAAGAACTCCATTTCTGTTGAAAGTCGTGGAAGGGTGAAAATAAAGGGAAAATAATCACGGAGGAAAGAAAATAATATATTACTGTACCATTTTGTTGACATTTTCTCATAAAAAATGAAAAAAAAAATTGAAATTAAAATACGTGCTATGTCAGAGATTTTTTAAATTTCTAAATATCGCACATTTTCAATTTTTAAACCGTCAAATAGAGAAAAAAATCTACTTTGAAATGCAATTTGTTTGAAAATTGTATCTTAATTGACTGAGTTATTATGGTTTTTAAAATAACTAGACGCCCGTGACGACCTTCGCCAAATTGGAGGATTCTGATAGAGAATTCGAGAACTCCCTACTTTTATGTTAGTCAGGCACAGGTGATAAATCGCCAAACATTGTACCCGTCGCATTTTTTTTTCATGTTTCGTTAATTCAGATTATAATATTTTAAATAAAAACTCATTTTATTTAGAATGGATAACTTTAATTTAAAAATAAAACCTTTAAAATTCATGACTTTCACTTAAAAAAAAAAAAAAAAAAAAAAAAAAAAAAGAATAATACCATAAACCATTTAATTTCAACATCAAAGCATTGTTTTAATTTACCCCTCGAAAAATAAAAAATGCTGCTGGCGAGTTAAAAAATGCTATTGGCGAGAATTGCGTCCAGCTAACATAAAAGTACGAACTCTTTGCAATCATGGCAACTTCTATGTAGTTTTATTTGAAAAAAATATTTTGATTAAATCGGTTGCCAGAAAAAATTTCTTTTCTCGCCATGGACCTTTTCTCTATTTCGCCAAGTACCTATACTGGAAAAGTACCTTCATTTATTTATTTATTTATTGTATTTTAAATTAGATGAATAAAAGACGGCACAGGTGTCATATACGCACTACGTTGGTGCGAACTTTTTTATGACGCCGATGTCATACACGCACCGGGGTACTTAAGTGGCGCCAAAGTGTCGTTATTTTGCTTGATATGGTAACCCGGATGTTGTTGTTTATTTATTATTAAACTGTTTATTTACTTTTATTTTATTTTTTTAATTATATAAATTGTTTTGTTCTATCGTTATTAATTAAACTTTTTATTTATTTATTGTTATTCCCTTTTTAAAAATATTAATCAATAACAATGAGATACGTTTCATTCGGGCGTTGCCCTTAAACAATTAACAAATCGCGATTTCTGAGCTACGTACGATAGCGTAATATATATATAGATTTTCAAGCATAAATTATTTGTTAATTTATCTCTATCACGTGTAGCTCGATTACGAAAGGTTAATCCGCTTGCCCTTAAAATAATGTAAAAAGTTCAGCATTTGTTTCCATCTAATGTTCCATAACAAAATTAAAACTTCCTTTATAGAAAAATACATAATGCAAATAAGAAAGAAATTTAACAGACAAGTGATTGAACCACGCGCTTATGCCCCGAAATGATCGGAAAGACTAACGTAAGTCGCAAAATCTTGGATTAATAACCCCTGGCATGCGGTGACATGTGAAAGTATCGCTTTTAATAAATTTCAAAACTTTATTTGATTGCATAATTGATATTTTTCATATAAAAATTCTTTTTGATGTTAGTGGGCAATCTAAAATATATATTACATGTAAAAAAATAATTAGAGTTTTAAAAAAAAAATGGTTTTCACCTATATTCTGTAACCCGAGGAGCTCGGGTTCGATCCCCTAGTATATATAAAATCCAAACGGAAATTTCGTTCCGAACGCCTAGATTTCGAGTTCTACTGCATGGATTTTGACAAAACATATACTGTTAGATAGGTATCATTTCAGGGCATGTTTTAAGCTATAACACATTATTCTACCTAGTTTAGTTATAGAATTATGACGGAAAGCTATGTTATTTTGGACGATAAGGTTTACCATTTTATTTCTTGGCGAAATTTATCGTTGAAAAAAAAAAATTGAAACAGCTATTAAACCTCGAAACTTAAAAGAAAAAAACTGTTACTAATTTTAATTTAAAGAAAAAAAAAGAAGGAAGAAAAAAAGAAGAAAAAAATCCGTTTTAATGAGTGATAATATTAAAAAACGAAAATACTTAATTTAAACATGAAAGGAAATGTTCATAATACTTAAAAAATTACTCAGTTAAAATATGGCAATCGAAATAAGATTTGGCTCTTTATCTTTTGCGTCAAGTTAAGAAAAATGCCTCTGAAAAATTAATAGGATGATATCAAGGAAGTTTCGTTAAGTGCATGTTCAGAAATATTTGAAAAAATATCTTCTCATGAGTAATATATAGAAGATTCTTCTTCTAATATATAATATGTTTATAAAAAAAATCCGCAGAACCTCGATTTAGCGTTTGTGAAAAAATAATGAAAATTTAATTTTTTTGGCGATTTAATGCTGGTTGGCGGCACAATAAAATTTTGAAAGATACTTTTTTTATCATAAATAATTTTTAAGTAAAACCTTTTTCTACTCTTCATACGAAGATAGTTAGATTAAGTTTAACTTAAATAAATACATTTTTATTACTACAGTTTTGTCATATACCTTTATATGTGTATATATTAAAATTTCATTATCGTAATTATACGGTTTAAAACAAAATTTTGGTTTATTAAATTTTTTCCAAATTCAAAATTACTGCCCGATTCGGAACATTGGCAATTTGTCTTCGATATTGTTAGTATCAGTAACAATAAATGAAGGTTATTGTTGCCATGGAAACAAGTATTTAATATACAATGTTTAATGGTAGCATTTTTAATTAGCCAGCTACTTTTAAAACAAATTTAAAACTGTACTACTTGATTATCCCGTCGACAAAATAACTATCGCCAAACTATAAGATTAAATGCCAATAATAGCTGATCGTAAATTTTACATTCACTTGACATTAAACACGGTACACGTGTTTGTTGCGTCATCAAGTGATTTTTAATTTCACTTCTATTTGTAATTTGATTAATATTTAAAAATTTATTTATTCTTTCGTTGTTTAAAATAAAAATTTGTCAATCTGTATAATTTGGCGAATAGTTTGGCAATTTATATAATTTGGCGAATAGTTTGGCAATTTATATAATTTGGCGAAATTGGTTGAATAAATAATCAAATAGTATCCTTAAAACATTTCCAGCCGGTGAAGCCATGTAAAATTAAATAACTACTGCAACACGCTATTTTTTATATTATATATGCTTAAAGACAAAAAATAATACGCTAATCCTTCGTTTAAGTTTAAATTCATTGAGTTTTAGGCATTTAAACACTTATTTAATAAGCAATTTTCAAATGCATTTAAATATCTTGTATTTGGGATGGAAATGTGTTGGCTAGCCAAATAGCGTGGAACGTTCGTCTTTTTTGCGCCAAATACTCGAATATATATAGATTTTTATCAGATTTTTACTGAGATTCCGCCGCCAAATTTGATTAATGTTTTATTACATACATGAGTAGTTTTAAAAGCATTTTTCTTTTCAAAATAATTTGAGTATGTTCTTTAAGGAGACCTTCCTTGTGGTAACAATTTTGTTTTAGGTAGATTTCGTAAGAAATAGTACCTATTGCAGTCGTTACCATGGTGCGACTTTTGAAAAATTTCTTCATAACTTTTCATTATAGGACCCAGGAACCCAAAACCACCCCCACCTAAAAAGTTTATATATATATATATATATATATATATATATATATATATATATATATATATATGTGTGTGTGTGTGTGTGTACTAAATTTTGTCCGCACGATAAAATTCGCAATTATGCACGGATCGTCTTCAAACTCGCCAACAACTTCTAGATGGCGAATATCTCGGCGGGAATTGAAAATGGGTAAAATCGGCCCAAGAGAATGGAAATGAGGAGGGTTCAAAATTTTGAATACCGTCTTAACATGATTCTGGTAAAACCAGCTCTTACACAACTATGACTGGAAAAAATAAATATTTTTCGTTATAGCAGTTGCCAACAATTAAAAAAAAGCAATAAAATTCTCACCACAACAATTGCTTCCCTATTGCAAGATTTTCACGTGAAACAGCAAATTAAATAAATAGTTTGACGAATTGAAAAGAAATTGAATATTACGTCATAAGTTTTTTAGAGCAAGATTTCCCCATGAAAACTCAAAATGAAATAATTAGTTTGACGAATTAAAAATAAAAACAAAATATTGCGCCATATTGGGCATAAAATGGACCTCAACAGGTGAATATGTAACGTCATGTGAGTTTGAAGAAATGTATTAAAACATGATAAAAACCCGACTATGGAAATATTAACTTATTTTAACACTTTGAGGTTCTCTGATTTTGCTTTAGCTATTTTTAAAACCTATTTCATATACTTGCGTGTATGTATTCGTGTATATTAGAATTTTCACAAAATGTTTAGCTCCCTAAAGCTCATTCTTAGTGAAGGAACTGTGCTTATCTCTAATCTTGACTTAAGTCTTGTTGGTGAATTTAGTACTTAACTTCGAAATCTACCTCCGCCTGTAGGCCCGAGCCGGCAGGGATTTTTTGATTTGCTCTTTTTTATTTCTAACTCTTCCATCATGTGACTCACAGACGAAATTAGCAGATGTAATTGTAAAAATGATGGTACTTATGATTCACATGTTATATGTTTATTTGTCATTTTTGAGTTCACTTTTGACGCCAGACAATTTGATTGTAAGTCAGAAAGACGTAAGCATGAACTGGGTTCAAGCGATGTTTACAATAAAGGTGATTTTGCAAGTGTACGAAAGCATTTTTTGAGTATTTTGTAAAATTCAAATGTACAATATATAAACAGCAATTAGTATTTTAAAAATGGAGTCAAATATTTTAATTTTAGTATAAATGTCTCCCACACACGCACATACATATTGTAAAATAATTTAATTTTAGACATTTAAAAAATTTCTCATCATACTTTACTGTGAAATCATGTCGGTCTGTTTTCCCCAAATTTGTGACTTTTATAACCTTGAAGCCAGATTAACTAATATTGTCCATTCTTTTTTTAATAAAAAAACATATCGCCAATTTCCCTTATACAAACGTTCAATGTTTCCAATGTTAGGTAGTAAAGATTATTCTTAAGAAAATGTAAGCAATTATGCGTTATTTCTATCACGAAAAAAGACATTTTGCAATAAAAATTGCTTTCTGAATTCACTTTTCGATATCCCATTGCATTCATCATTTATTTTTTTTCATATCTTCCCTTCTTTTAGAAATGTTCTAAAAAGATATTGGATGAATCTTCCATAATCAGCTACCTTACAATTGGCGAATTTACTATATAGTGTTGGAAGATTCGTTTATATTTGAAAGGAACCGTGGACGATAAATCCGATTAATCAGAAGATTACGCGAAATTTGTACTTTTAGTAATTAGCTATTAGTAAATTTATGTTTTTTTTATTATGGAGCAAACGGACAAAAGAAGATTTACTAATAGATATTTTTCATGTGGAGTTACTTTACTATCACTAAAAAAGCATTAATTTGAATGTACAATTTTTTTTTCAAATGCCAATGGTAGCCAATGGAACAATATTTGTTCATTTAGACTAGGTTTTTAAAAAAAAGTACCTCAAATTCAATTAAAATTTCAATCATTATTATTATAAAATTTTGGCTGATGCACAGCCCGAGCAGCAGATCATAGTGACAAATTTTAGGATTACTTTACTATCACTAAAAAGGCATTACTTTAAATGTATATACATAAAAAAAAAAAAAAAAAAAAAAAAAAAAAAAAAAAAAAAATTCAAATGCCAAAGATGGCCAATGGAACAATATTTGTTCATTTACCCTAGGTTTTTTAAAAAAAGTACCTCAGATTCAAATAAAATTTCAATCATTATAAAGAAATTTTGGCTGATGCACAGCCCGAGCAGCTGATCATATTCACAAATTAACGTTTTTAGTTTTATTTAGGCAACAAACTAATGAATAATGACGTCTTGAAAATAAAAGCATGTTTATTTCTACGTCTTATTACGCTCATTAGAGAAATGCGAAAAAATCTTCGGTTTGCCAAAAAAGATCACAACTAAAAATTTTGCATAACTAATTTTATTTATCATTTGCAAAGAGTTTTGATAGTGAAAGATCTAAAATTCAATCATCAGCAATTTGACATTAATTAATGGAATTTAGTTTTTAGCCATGCCGTTACGAACATTTCAAACGTTTCACATCAAACTTGGTTGTGGATCCGATTACGGATGATTGGGAAGATTTTATTGAATGAAAACTAGAGGTTTAGTTTTCTTTTTGAATTAGTTATCGAGGTTATTTTTCTAGGTTAATAGTTGCATGATTAAAACTGGTATGTAAAAAGAAACGGCAGTTAAAATGACATTATTTTAATTTTATTCACACAATTCCGCTTTAAATATCCACTTTTACATGATTCACATATTTTAAAATATAAAAGTTAAATACTGTTTTGATTGTATTTACTCTACTGGAAATCGAAGATAAGAAACTGTAGAGAAAACCTGGCCAAAGAAGACGTATATTACATAATATAATGTAACGTAGAGAGTGATTGTATTTATGTTATCAGATCCGCACAAAGTACCAAGCTGAGAAGCCCGGAGTAAAAGAACTAACAAACGAAAGTGAATAACCCAAACATTCTCTAAGTTAAATGGTCAATCTCTGCAGTTATTTTAATTCTCTCTTTTTTAGTAGTGTTGTGATATGATCGTAATGGCCGCATTTCCCTCCCAAACTCTACATGTGCAATAAAGATTTGTTTCTGAATTACCCATATTTCGTCTAACGCATCAGATATATAATAGCGCAATTGCGTCCGATGCGTATTCAGAAAATGCGGAAGGACCTTCCAGGTGAAGGTCCATTTTAATTTAAAATACAGAGTCGGATTTTCCATTTCGTTTGATTGAAGGTTTATTTGAAAAATGGTCCAGCGCAGCGGGCACAGCCTGCTAGTATGAAAATAAAACAAAGAGTTATTTCCTTTATAGTATAATATAGCATATTTCGTGAAAAAATACTATTCACGTGTAACATAGCTTAGTTCTTCTGCATTCTCGAGTAAAAGTAATATTTTTCAGTTCTTTTGAAAATACACTATTAAACAATATTTTTATGTTTTCTTACGCGACTGCAAGAAAATAGAGAGTATATAAAGTCTACTAAAATCGATTTCGGGGATATATGCGTTTCACTTTTGAAAATATTTTATTTCTTCTCTTATTTGATGCGAAATATTTTACCCTAAAATTATAAAATTTCAGTAGCAGCTCAAAAAAATTATTGAAGTGATTTGAATATTACCTTCTTCTTTCTCATTCTAATACACTGTTAATTTACTTAAAAATACATGTTTCTTCAATAAGTGACTTATTTCAATGATATGCTTACTTAGATTAATTCCAAAAAAAATATATAATTTTCATTTGTTTTTCTGGTTTATATTACTTTCCTTGCTGCAGATACAATACAGTTGTATATTTAAAGGAAACATTACAATTTAAAAAAAAAGTTACGTATATAATAATAATGAGGAACTGCGCATAATAAATATGGGTATAAATAAATACCTCACTTATAAAGCATATGTTGTTTGTTATGAAAATTACACAAAGATAATTGAATTGTTTTATTTTTTCATAAGAAAAAATTCAAGACCATTTTTTTTTCTTATTGTTTTTCGTATTTCCGATAAATGCTTTGTTATGTCACGTTTCAAAAGGAAGTCTTCTAAGTTTGACAGAGGTGGCAGAGGAAAAGGGAGGTGAACAAGTTCATCACACCTGAAATAAGAAAATAAGTAGGAATTAGATGCAGGGAGTTTAATAATGTTTTGTACATAGAGTAAATGAAGTTTTTGGTTTTTGAACGTTGAAGACCATTTCCGTATAAATAGTTGCATTTTCACCACTTAAATGCCAATTTTTAACGAAAATACGATTTTCTTCTGAATATTCCATATTGGGAGACATTTTCACAATTGCGTGGCAATACCACGAAACAGTTTCCTTTTATACCCTCTCAGAGCTGCACGCATTCGTGCCGCCATCTAGTGGAGCTCTGATAAGTTAATTCTGTTTAATTTGTATCATAATTAAATGTCACTTCGAACATGCATGCTTGTGTATGCGTCTATCTGTGTGTATCCTAACTAATTCAAATTGTGTGACACTGAATACTTTGAGAAGAAAAATAAAAGGACAGAGATGACATTAAGGCTTCTGATATGTAGATTTAGCAGTTTAAATCAATTTGCATTTTATTTTTATAAGGAGAACTTAAAACACCATCCTAGTTTCTTTAACTTAAGATTTGAAATTAAATTAAGACGTACAGTAAAAGAATTCTGGTTTCACAAGGTTTTTAAAAATAAATTTGATTAATAAAACTGTTAAGATGAATTTCGTATTGTGAAATAGACCATGTTCTACACGACTGTAATCAAGAAAGTCAGTTTTCCGCTACAAGTAAAAAGGAACAAAACATAATTCCCTGAAAGATTTATTGCAAAATATACATCAGTGTTTCGGCTACTTCTCAACATAAGAAATACCAAAAATGTAACACTGTTATAGCATACGATAAGTTTTCGTAGTCCAGTGTCATAAAAGTCTGCCGCTTGGGAATTGAACCAACTTCTCACAGTTGTCAATACATGCCACACCACTCGTAAGGATACTCAATGCCTTCATCGTGGTATCTCTGCAGAAAAGTGCAGAAACGTTTTCCGATGTATGAATCATCACAAAACACATTTTGTTACGGAAATTGTGCGCCAGATGTGTACAGAAGAACGTTACACGGAACACAAAAACAAACGCATGGGAGCAGCATTGATATTTCTGCAGCGATACCGCGATGATCTAAAAAAATATCTCAACAGGATCGTTACTTTTGATGAGACGTGGGTTGGCAACAAATTAGTTCCATTCCCAGGAGGCATGCGTCTATGACATTGAAATACAAACACTTCTCCTACGCTCTGACACGTTTTACAATTGTGCTGGTTATTATTTTGAGATGTACCTGAAACATTGATGTATATTTTGCAATAAATCTTTCCGGGTAATTATGTTTTGTTTGTTTTTTACGGTTCGTGAGAAACTTACTTTTTCGATAATCTTCACACATCGTAAAATATATTTAGTGATTAGAACAAAATAAAAGATGAAATCATAAAATATAAATCCTGAAAATTTTCAAAATAATTAAAATATATTTTACAAATATTATCTTCTTGGTAGCCATAAATGGTTATTTTCTAATAATCTTCTCTCAATATTTTAACAAAAAATATTCTTTAACGTCATTCCTTTATTATTAAAATGTTATCCCATACAAATAATGCACATCTATCTTTTATTAAGACTAAATATTTCAACAATTGATCATTTGATTGGTATCAAATGAGAAAAACATTTCAAATACAATACCATAAATATACATTAAATAAAATAGATCAATTGTTGTAAATAAATATTTTGGGGTGAAATATTTTTGATAAAACTTGAATAAAATTTCTAGTATATTTAGTGTTAAAATCAGAAAAGAAATTTAGAGTAATTGTTAAAACAATGTATCGTGTATACTTGGTATTAATTATTCATGACGTACATGTAATTCCTGAATAGCATTTTAATGAAGTTCTCTTTAAATTTCCGAAAAGTTTGAATGCTTCATTATGAAGAATTTCAAAAGTTTCAATTCAAAGTATAAATATTTCCTCTTGAGTTTTAACGATCCTATTTAAACTATACAAATAGAAACTGGGTTTTAAATTTCAATCGTCTTTTATCTTAGTAAGTATTCTTAGAAGCGTCTTAATAGCACAAATTATCGAAATTTAGAAGGAACTTTTTCAATAAATCAATTATTCTGGGAAAAAACGTGAATAATTGCAATTCATTAAACCAAGTATTACAGATAAATGGAATATGTGAGTGCAATGTCCAAAATTCACATTAAAAAAACTATTTTCTTAATGTTCATATAATTAATTACGAATTCAGTTATTAATGATCTCACTATGTGTTACGATATATATACTATATTGATTTTTATGCAAGATATACGTATATACACTAACGTTCAAAGCAAAGTTAATTTTCTGATTTGGTGGATTATCTCTATTTTAATGAAATTAGTTATGTACATAAGTTGATATAAGGCAAAATAAATAAACAATCAGAATCTATAATGTGCACGCTTGATCTTGTGTAAGAATTTTCGTAGGAAGGTACAAAATAGAGCTTGCAATATTGAACGAAAAAAAATGGTTAATAGGAGGTATTGTTCCCTTCATACAGTTATACAGCTCTCGCAACGTGAAATCATACTGAAAATCAGGCAGTTTACGTGTCCCTGTGGCAGTCATTCTCAATCCCCAACACTACGCTGATTTTAGGCTCTGGGTGTTCTAGAAGGTAGAACGCAGGTTCCAATTTTCCCCTCTAGAGTGTCCCATACATGCTCTATATGGTTCAGGTCTGGAGAACTGGCTTGTCAATCCATCAAGCGAATATCCTCACTTTCCAGAAATTCATCGAAAAGAGGAGCTGTATCTTGGCGCACATTGTAGCCCATTAAAATAAAATCAGGGCCAACTGCATCTCTGAAAAGGCAAATATATGATACCCATATATCATCCTTACAACTCATAACTTCTTTAGGTATTCACGGGCTTCGAAACCCAGGGCACCTGAGCGATCTTTCTCTTTTCATTTTCCTCTTATTTCTCTTGTCTTTCTTTCACTTTTGTTGCGGTTTTCTCTTTGGTGAGGGCAATTCTACATGAGCCAATATCATCCTGTCTATATCGACTCATGGAATATTGTAAACCACCTACGTCTTTGCCGTACGTGGGGACCCGTGGCTATGGAAAGGGAATCCTGGCGATTGAGGAAAACCAACACACTGATCTGGCCTCGGCTTCAGGTAGACGGGAGGTGCATATTGGTACCGTATGCATCAATCTACTAGTCAGCTGACTTGTCACTGGCTAAGTGATCAAGTGAGCAGTCAACTACTAGTCATCTCGCTAAGTGTTCAAACTGACACAGGATTGTCTTGTGATCAGTTTGGCCCTGGATAACACTGGCGCACGAATGTACATCGCCTTGTTGGGTTTGGTAGTGGGTGGTGAGACCGGGGTCTAAATTGTTTTATTTCTAATATCGGATGGAAAAAATTTCCTCGGGGCCAAAATCGGGCAACCAGAGCCATACTGGCCTCCCTCTGCGACCGCTCCCTTGTCGACGAGGGCACCACCAAACCCTACCGACCTTAGGGTCTGCTCACAACTGCTCTAGCTGCGGATCTCGGTGGGATGAGCCACCTGACGCAAAAAGTACATCAGGCGCTGTCCGAATTCCTCACTCTTCGGTTGCTCCGAGAGACCCTGCATGGCGATCCCGAGAGCCCCGTCGTTACTAGTGAGTCACCGAGACCTTTTCTCTACAAAGCCCGTTCACTCACCTTAGGCTCCCTCTTAGTCAATTGGTTCATGGGGTCCTATCACTTTGGCTAGTCTTTGCCCAGCGACACCTTCCGGCCCTAAGACCGTCACTGGGATCGACCTATGGCCGTTGCTATCCAGCTTGACAAGAAAACCCGGTTGCCAGGGGTTGCACATACTATGAGACCGAAGACCCTACAACCCATACACAACGTCCGTTACCCGTGGCCTCTGGACTCGAAGCCTGTCGACCGCGAGTCACTCTAGGAGGTAGTGAATCGTCCCCAACCGGCCACCTCACATTCGTGTACAACTAACTCGGCCGGGGTCCAAGTCTCCTCCCCCTCTCAAGGGGTCGGCTTCGGACCACCCGGGGAGCGGGCACGATCCAAATCCGTAAGGCACATAAGCACCCAAACTGAACCCTTATTTACAACAAATAATTCCCCATTCCCCCGGGACACAATCCAACACTATAAATTATAACACCCGTAGTGTGAAATTTAAGGTTAATAAAATAACTATCTCAAAATAAAACCTTTGGCCACTATCATCAGAAACGGTTAAAATGGAATATTTTGATCCTACTCTTCATTATTACATCCACTTGTTTAGTGAATCACAAAAACCTCTAAGTTACTCTAATTATCTAACTGAACGGAAAACTGAGCAAGCGTTTCTTTCATCTGCAAATAAAATGTAAAAACCTCATTTTTCTCCAACACAAAAAGCAAAACTAAAATCATATGTACAGAATAGAGGGTCGGGGACACAAGCCTCAACTTATACTAACTTTCAGGATCTCAAGCAGCTGCAAAGTTACATGTAAGAGGCTATAGAGCTAGAATTTTATGACTTGGAGCAGATGAAGATAATATTGTATTTAAGAGGTTTTGCGTAAATACTTTTATATTGTTTTAAAATTCTCTGGGATTTTTTGTCCTTTACACATCTTATAATTTGTTCATTTTTTAACAATTACTACTTTATAACTTTTACAGATGATTTTAATTATAATAATTTTGTGTCTTTTAACTATTGCCTTTTGACTTTATAAATGATTTAATTATATACATCATTACTTTTTTTATTTAATTAAGTTGTTTTTATCATCATATTGTTAGTTATTTTTACTCTGACATGTTGAAATTTTGTTTAGATCTTGACTTTGTCTTGGCGCAGCACGTCCCAAAAGAGACTTTGTGCCATTAAAATTCAATCAACCAACCAACCAATCTTACAACTCACACTAGCCATAGAGATTTTGCCAAGCACAGGAAGGAGTGTGCGCCCATCCAACATATTGCCTGCCCAGACTGTCAAACTTCCGATGCAATAGTGGTTTTTTTTCGAAAGTTGGGAGGCGAATAACACACCCTTGGTTTTCTTCGAATGAAAGTACGTCAAGAATTTGTATTTAGACTGAACAGAGACTCATCAGTACATAGAATGGTCCATCATTGAACTCTGCTCTAAAGTCGTTGCTCTCTGCAGAACGCTAAACGTGTTCTCACGTGAGAGGGACGCAAGACGAAGATCTTGCAAACAGTAATCCTTGAAACACGATTGCCTGTGGAGATAGAGCTGGGAAGCTGTTGCAATCTTGTTCCCCCTCACCGTATTGAACAAATGGCGATCTTTGTTGGCCGTCGTGTCTCTTGGACGACCTTCCAGGCTTTCTTTGCATGGATCCATTGTCCTTAAACTGTTTCCATAAGTTGAACATCAGGAAGCTGGGCGTTACGTGAAGTCTCTAGGAATCTTCACTTGAGACTGTCTTTTCTCCAGTCTCCCCGCGATGTGCCGCCTGATTTCGTCATAAAAAAATCACCTGTGGCAGCTCTTCAAATTGTACTTAATAAATTACAAGTTATGTTATTTCACATACACTATAGAAATACAACGATATTCAATGATACTAAAGATGAATATTATGTTTTATAACAAAAGAGACAAAGTTCAAATTTTAGAAGGAAGTGCCTCGTATACTAATTATTTTAAATAGCATAAAATATAGATTATTAGTTTTTAAGAGTTCTTTGTCTTGTTAAGATTGAGACAGTTTACATGTTTTACAAATATCTATATTTTAACTGGGATAACACCATTTTTCAATCCAATTGGCCCACATGCGTCTACGATAAATAGTCTTTAGTTAAAATTAAAATATTATTTTTTAATATCGATTAGTTCTTAAACCTTAGCATCATTAAAAAACTCACAATAGGGAGACATTTGAAGTATAAATATTGGGTTCTCGACACAAATTACGGCCTCTTTACTGATTTACTGACATTATATTTAAAAAACTTTTCTCATTAAATTACGCATGGGTAATTTTTTTAAACTAAATTAAATTTTTCCCCAGAGAAAGTTAATCTATCTTATTTTTGGAAATTTCACAGGCTAACTTTAAAGAAGGAAAAAAGTAAAGATTGTGTTACATGTTATTAAGTTTGTCCTTTAATTTTTGCAATCAACAGTTTAAAAAAAAGTGTTTTACTACATCTGATTTATTAAGTATTTTGGGTAATAATTAAATACATGTTTTAGTTTTTTTATATAAGTTAATGGTTGCACAGTTAGAACATTGATTGATATATTGTATCTCTTATAATGTATAAATTGTACTAACTACGGATAAAATGGTATAATTTAAGTTAGAAAAATAAAACTGAGAATACTAATTAAAATAAATTTATTTATCCTTATCTAGGAAAAAACGTCATGAGTCGTATCACGCGTATATAAACAATACCTATAAACTAATTATATATATAAGTCCATACTCCTGTTTTTTTTTTTTTTTTTTTTTTTTCTTTAAAGACATTTGTATACTAAGCATGTGTTGTTTAGAAATTTACTTTATATTGATATATAGTTTATATCTTAAAAAATACAAACTAAATTTATCCATACTATTATTATTCATATATAATGAAAGGGGTTATAGTACCGCTATGTTTTTAATTAATTTGATCTTTTTACCCGACTGCAAAGAAGGGTTATGTGTTTCACGGGTACCTGGTAATGTGGATTTCTTTATGCCCTCGAAACATCCCAACGGCTGGATGGATTTTAATAAATGAGGTCTCTATCCTTCCGTCTTAACCGTGTGATGGTTATAGGCTAGGTTTTGTTTTTATAAATTCAAAATGGCGGCCGTAAAATACAAAATGGCGGTAGAGGCGAAAGAAAATTACGCACTATATTGAGTGGCATATCATTGGATAGATCTTTCAAAATGAAGACGATGTTTCATTCACTATTTTACAATCAGAAGCTCCGTTTAAATATTACACGACCTGGAAGTTATGTAGGTAGGAACTCTAGCTTTACTGCAACTCTAACCTTCATAGTCATCTATAGGTCCCATCAACACAGTGTTTATAGATAGGAACTAACAATTAAACACAACTTAAAAGTCATCAATACAAGTAAATAAAAAATTAGGTAAGTAATATAAAAATAGTTAGACATTGATGAGAAATAATTAATTAGTTCGCTTTTTACGCAGTCAGGTTTTTTTATTTTTTTAATTTAATGATTATTATAATACTATGTATAAAGAATCAATCTTATCTCTGCATTTTAACACTAACCGCAAAAATTCCTACAGTTTTGCTAGTTATAAGTAAAAATATTTCAGTTGTTCTCTATCAATTATGATAAATCATTTAATGAGAAAAATGAATACTATAAACGGATTTCTCAATATTTTTTTTTGTTTAAATCGATATCCAAAACATATCACCAACAAATGAATTGATTTCCTTAGAGTTTTTCCTAATGAAAGCTTATATATTTCCATCGTTCATCAACTATACTTTTTTTTGTATCCGTTCAATTTTATGTAAAAAACAAAACATATTCGTTTTTATTAAAATGTACATTTTTTGTTTAAATATATTACTGTATTCTTTTTTATAATTCCGTTAACAAAATACGGTCTATTTTTTTAACAACGAGTGTTTTATTAACATAACGTGATAACAACCATGGTGTCCTTCCGGCTAAATGAAATGAAAATGCAATATCCTAAATATACGGCGGTGACAATAACAAAGTTCTGTGCAAACACGTCCTTAAATCGTTAAAGCAGCAATCAGCAGTACTGACAATAGTTTGATATAATCATCGTAAAATGACAATTTATGTTTTCCGAAACAGAAAAATGTACGATTTCTTTGACAATATATGCAAAAAAAAATGCAAAAAATTAAATTAATAGTCGTAAAATGTACTGAAATTTTATTTTGTATGACAATATTTTTAAGTAGAAACTTACATTTTCCTCATAAAAAAGCACTATAGATTTTTAAAGGAAAATGACGTCATTTTTTTAAAGTTTATAATGTTGACATTGGTCATGAAGATTTTTTTTTTTTTGTAAAGACAAACAGCGCCAATGAGAGATTGTCAAAGATTTAACTATTTAAATAAACTTTTAAGATTCTAATTATATCAGTGTTTTAGCGCATAATCTTTAGCGCATAAATAAGTTCGATTATATAGTTGCTTAATTTGTGTGTTATTTTATTTTATTTTTTATTTATTATTGATGAAGTATTAATTTCGTTACAGAATTTTAGCCAGAAAGAAATACTTAAATACATACTATATGTCTTCAGCTCAAACTTGCCAATCTTTTCTATAACCTATAAAATATTATCAAATTAAGATATAGTTTTGAAAGAAAAGTCATTTGAAAAGTACATACATATAATGAACAGTGTTTAGAATATTATTTGATGTTTAGAAGTTTATAAAGTTGTAAAGAACAGAAGTTTATTATTCAGGTTGCATCGAGAATGCTTCAAAATTACTAATGGAAAGGTTTGTGTTGAATAGTATAGATAATGTTCATACGCAGTTTCATCTGTCGCAAAATCAGAGAAAAATATGTGGATTGGGAAATTAAAATTAGACGGATGTGCGATTCCAAAACTTTTTTCTTTTTCATGAATGTTAATACTAAAAAAATGTTTATCACATTGCCCAAATAAAATGATAAAGTATGCATATCATGAAGATTCTAAAGAAATGAAAATCCGTGTATTAGTTCTTGAGATACGACTACCGCTAAAATCGTATAAATTGTTAAAAATTCTGCATAGCAGCACGACCCTTTGGGAGATTTACACCAAAAAATAATCAGCACCCATTTATATCACGAACTAACTGAATCTGAAGTTTGATGAAAATCCGTGCATCAGTTTTGGAGTTAGAGCTATCCGAAAATCGTGAAAAAATGCAGCATTGCAGCGCCACCTGTAAAGCGATTTACACCAAAACATAATCAACATCAAATTACATCAAGGTATAACTGAATCTGAAGTTTGATGAAAATCTGTGCATTAGTTTTTGAGCGGTATGCAAATTGCGGTACCGCAACGTGATGATAATGCATTATAGCAGCGCTATCTATTTGGCGATTGACACCAAAAAATAATCAGCACCAATATATATCAGGGTCTATATGAATCTGAAGTTTCAGTAAAATCCGTGCATTACTTCTTGAGATAAAGCTATTGCAGAAATCTTGAAAAATGCAGCATAGCAGCGTCACCTGTTAGGTGGTTTTTACAAAAAAATTATGAGCACGAATTTATATCCGGGACTAACTGAATCTGAAGTTTGATGATAATTCGTGCATTAGTTCTTGCAATCGATATTGCAAAAATTGTGAAAAATGCAGCAAGCGCCATCTGTTAGTCGATTTAAACCAAAACATAATCAACATCAAATTACATCAAGTTATAACTGAATCTGAAGTTTGATGATAATTTGCGCATTAGTTCTTGCGGCCGATCTATGTGAAAATCGTGAAAAAATGCCCCATCACAGCGCTATCTGTTGAGCGATTTACACCAAAACATAATCAACACCAAATTACATCAAGGTGTAACTGAAACTGAAGTTTGATGAAAACCTGGATTAGTTCTTGAGATATAGTAATTACGGAAATCATGAATAATTCATATACCAGCGCCACCTATTGTATGATTTACACAAAACTTTTATTATTATTAAACTAAACTTTTATTAATTTCAGTGCATTGGTTCTTGAGATAGATCGCCTGCAAAATTCGTGTCAAATACAGACAGGCATTTTGTAAAAACAGGTTTTTCCGGATATCTGACCGCTAAAACGTGTAAATCCGTCGCAAACGGGAAAATGTTCAAAAATCCAATACCTTCTTCTTGTAACGATGCAATAAAGTAAAAAGGATAAGTGAATTTTAACATTATGTCTATGACACTTTTAATCTATAATTATTCCTCAAGACATGATTTATATCGTAATCTTTTAAACAAAAACTATGACGGCTATAACATCTATCAGTCTGCTGAATTATATAGTCATCAGATGAAAATTTTAAGAGTTTTAGGGTTACAACGAAACCTGTGATGTCTCCGCAAAAGTGATTCTCTTCTCGCAGCCTAATAATATAATGTATACGACATTGATAATTAATGTATATCACAAGCACTTTGCAATAGTTCATCAAAATTCCGCAAAATTCAAACTGAATACTAAAAGGTATAAAGATGGCTATTACTGTTAGAATCAGTTAGTATATAATCTTTAATTTCGTAAGATATTAATCTTAATCATTATAAGTAGAAACTTTGCTTCATAATTTCATTATTCAAAATACATGTGTTAAACGGACAATTTAGTGCCACGTTTAGAGGGAGGTTATAATTATTTGAGGAATTTGACGGAATGTCAGAGTTGTGTTTAAGCTAACGTATGTTTGCTGTCTGAGTTCCAGACAAATTGTAAAGGTATTTGTAATGCTTTGTCACGCGACAGAGGAATTTATTAGATCCGATGCATAAATCAATCACTTGAAAGTTATTAAAGTATTCCGTGCCTGGCGGTATATTCCTGAAATGTGTAAATTTGAATTGCTATGGCTAATTTAAATACTGCTGCTTTTAAATTACATTAAAAAAAAAAAAACATATATACATATATCAATTTAATCGCTCCATGCAAAAAGGGCTTCAGTCACCGAAATTAACAAAATTGAGTTAACCGTGGATTTTTGTCCTTATAGGGTATACCCATATTTCTATGCAAAAAGGGTTTTCAATTTCAAAGTAAATTGTAATTTGGATATTTTTACTACCATAAACTGTCTAAACACATCTCAATTGTTAATATTCTATGCAGAAAGGGCATGACCAGCAATGATTTTTTTCAGTTTTCTCAAAACGAGATTTAGATAAATGAAGCCTTTTTTGCATGAAGCCATTCAATTAGTATCTTAAAAGCAGATATACTAATGTCAAAATATTATCTGAATGACTTTTGAAAAATTTAACTAATGACGTTAAATAAATATGACCTATGTTTATGTCTTAGTGTTGTTATTATGCATTCAAAAAATAGTGAAAAAAAATTGTCGAATCCGGTATCTGAAATTGTCAGTAGATGTTTCACCTAATTTTGAGACCTCCTCATACATAAATGTGAGCTAAGTATCGATTCCCATGTTTTGAAATAATGCATTGAATGTTCCAATCTGCACCTGCCATGACCATAATGTTGCTAATCATGAAAAGATGAACTAGTCTTTGTTTATGGAAGGCAATTATTATTTTTTTAAGGTGCGAATAAACACACTGCGTGTTCAAATAATTATGAAGTTTGCTAAGAAAACTTCCGTGAGACAAAAGGATTAAAGGTGCAATTCTATTAATTTTTAAACGTTTGGTTTCTACGAATGATTTATTGACTACATAAAAAAATAGAGAATCGAATTTTATATATTTGAATTTAAAGGTAAAAAAATAAATTGAAAAATTTTGAGATTTTTTCGAAAATTTTCAAAATTTCAAAATTTTTCCTCTTTTTTTTTTTTTTTTTTTTTTTTTGTAAATTTCATCTTAAATATTATTCAAGGGCACATTTTACGCATCATGTCATGCACTTATCACAAATAAAATTATTTTTGAGAAAAAAAATGGAATTTTACTTATTTTTATGTCTTAGAAATTTTCAAAGCAAATTTTAGAAAAAAAAAAAAAATGAAAAAAAAAATTGAAAAATTTTGAAATTTTTTCGAAAAAATTTTAAAATTATCACTACCTGGTGTTGAGAAAATTTTGATGTTGGATATTTTTACATTTCGAATAGTAGTGCAATAACAACTAAACATTTTCGTTTAAGTTCGATTCAAAAGATAGAAAGGTACGCTTGAACGAGGAGGTTCCTGTGTTTAATTTTTAAAATGTCATGTACAGTCGTCGAAAAAAAAAGTAAACACCTCCTACTAACCTGCAACTAACTATAATAAAAAAAATTACCGGTACCAAACGATTGGAAGTGAAATTTTCTTTTAAATGATGTATCTCATATTTTCTTAGATGGTCATATACAAATAAAAACAAATTAAACTTTGTTTTCTTCAATGGCAACACTTAATTTTGATAATATATTTTAAATTTTCGGTTCAGACAAAACTTAGAAATAAAATTTCAAGTTATTTGGATTATAAGTTTTTGAATAATAAACATTAAAATTTATGAGCCTCTAATGTTAAATTACATTTTCCTCTCCTAAAATTATTATCGTAATGTATTTTTTTTTCTTTAATTTTAATAAAAAAAATAATAAGCATAAATACTGTGCCTAGGTACAGAATGAAACATAAACACTGAAATTGTAATAATTTTTTTTTAAAGAGTAATTATGAACTATGAAATTAATGCTGGAAAAAAATATCAATTGCAACATCATTTTTTTTATATATTTATATTTATTATGTCCTGCTTTATGCAAATTCTCAAATTCGAAATTTTCTTCAAAGTACTTTTTGAATTATGAGTCAAAAAGTTCAAAATGACAATCCAGAAAAGCATAATTTTAAAAAAAATACATTTCACCCATTATAATGAAACATTTGGGCTGGAAAGAGTCAAAACATATTAAGCGAGTGAAGTTTTTATACTGGCAAGAAATAATACATAATAGAAGTGATATAGTCATTCAGTAGCATTCCAACAATCGAAATCCGAACTTCTATTTGGATACAGCTGACTGATAAAATTGGAATTGAACCTCGACTATTATGAGCCTCTAATGTTAAATTACATTTTCCTCTCCTGAAATTATTATCGTAATGTATTTTTTTTCTTTAGTTTTAATAAAAAAATAATAAGCAAAAATACTGTCCCTAGGTACAGAATGAAACATAAACACTGAAATTGTAATTAATTTTTTTTAAGAGTAATTATGAACTATGAAATTAATGCTGGAAAAAAATATCAATTGCAACATCATTTTTTCTTTATATATTTATATTTATTATGTCCTGCTTTATGCAAATTCTCAAATTCGAAATTTTCTTCAAAGTACTTTTCGAATTATGAGTCAAAAAGTTCAATATGATGATCCAGAAAAGCATAATTTGAAAAAAATGCATTTTACCCATTATAATGAAACATTTGGGTTGGAAAGATTCAAAACATATTAAGCGAGTGAAGTTTTTATACTGGCAAGAAATAATACATAATAGAAGTGATATAGTCATTCTGTAGCTTTCCAACAATCGAATTCCGAACTTCGATTTGGATACAGCTGACTGATAAAATTGGTTCACTTTAAAATAATTCATTTCTCGGAAAATAATCATACGAATTTCATGAAAATTTGGTTTTAGGCTAATTGAAGGGTGTGAAATTTATTTATGGTGTGACACATGGTTATTGTTATAGAAAAAAGAAGTTTGAGTTCGTTTTAATATGTAGATTCCCCCTAAGCAAATTTTATATACTGCATTTAAAGGCAGACTTTACTTTCCGTAACTTTCTTCTACTATAATTTATAGCAGAGTTAGTAGTTGTGTATACATTTTTTTCAATGACTGTACTTAGATTGAGTTTTACTGATAAATTAATATTTAGTTTTTCTTTCGCGATATATTTCTTTAATAATGATTTTTTTTTTATCGCTCCAATGATGAGGATTGTTTAAAAAACTAAAGAGCAACAAAGAAAGTGTTACATTTTACTTTATTATTTTTCTATTAACAGTAGATTCGTCATTCATGTATTGATATTTTTTCGTGATCATATAACATTATATAGATCGTTAATTTTAATTTTAATATTTAGTTGTTAACTAACTTTACTTTTAAATGTATCAGTGTACTTAATTTATTATTTTAAAACATAATTAATGTAATTATTATATGTCTGTAAAACAATGATATAAGATACTATGGGGGCGAGACTCCATACAAAACTCACAACTCACTTTTAGGACGAGCACTGACATTTATTGGGACGAATACACAACAAAAAATACAGATATAAACACTCTTCTCGTTCTTTAATTAGCTTAAAGTCTATAATTTAGGACGTCGTTGAATATATTTCTGAGGTTTTCTTACGTCGTGTAAATATTCAATCTTATTTCATCGAAATATGTTCTGTTCTTTAATAGAAAAAACCTTCCGTCGTCGAACTCATTTCGTTCTCTTTACTTCTTCTGCATTTTTGCTTCACACAGCTTCGTTAAGGCTCGTTTCCTTTTTAATCTCGAAGCGGAAAATACGGAGACACTCAGTCTAATGCAGGTGTTGCTTGCGAAATCTCCACAAGCGGCCGTCCTGACATCTGGAGCTGCCGCAGCGACATGTGGTAAAATAGAATCTGAAAAACAAAAAAACAAAAACCAGTAACTGTTCTTAGGGGAAAAGAAAAAAAATTAATCTGCACATCATAGTTGAAGTAGCGTAACATCGTATTTTTAAGTTTTAGTTTTCGTCAGGCCAAGGTTTCATGTATTCAGCACAGGAGCTAGTATTTATCGGTCCTTCAGTTGATGAGATTTTTGTTACGTCGTAGGTGTCATTAGACTTCACTTTGATTACTTTATACGGACCTAAGAATTTAGATCTCAACTTTAAACCTGGTCCTTGCTGGGTTCTCTTAATTGCTACAAGGTCACCAAGCTTGTACTTACGGGGTTTCTTACGTCGTAAGTTATAGTGCTTGCGGTTTTCTTGTTGAATTTCCAGAATATTCTTCTTGGCTTCTTTACGGAGCTCTTCTCTGTCTTTCATAAATTGTTCTTCTACTGCACTGTTTAAGAGGTCAATAATTTGTACATCTTCTTTCTGTTTCATTTTTGTACCAAATAATATTTCAAACGGTGTTCTCTTAATGCTTCTTTGGTAAGTTGAATTAATGACTTGTTGAACTTTAGGAACATGTTTAAACCATTTGGTCGGTTCGTCTTTGGACATTTTAGAGATTACAGAAATTATGGTGGAATTAAGTCGCTCTACTTGACCATTGGCACGGGGAAGGCCAGTTGTAACTGTCTCGTGCTTTATATTTTCATCTTGACAATAATCAGCAAATTCTTTGCTTGTAAATGCAGGACCTTTATCGCTAATGATAATAAAAGGATTGCCAAAAGTATGACTTTCTTGTCGTAGTTTTGATATAACTTCGGTAGCAGAAGTACTTTTACATGGATACAACCAGGCGAATTTAGTAAATGCGTCTATTAAAGACAAAATATGTTTATAATTTTTGTTGGTTGTTTGAAGAGGGCCTAAATGATCAATGCGGTAGGTTTGGAGAGGAGTCTCTTCTTTAGGTAAGGGATGTAATTCACCTTCTTGTCTGCCACGTTTGCGATTATACAAAAGGCATGTTACACAATTCGCTATAATTTTATCAATTTTATTTGACATATTAGGGATGAGAAATTCTTCGTTAAGGAGTTCTTCACAGCGTTTACGGCCAAAATTTCCTTTGTCATGAACGTGTTTTATGACATTTAGCTGCATTTCATCCGGCACAACTATCAGATCGATACCTTTATGATTTTTATAGAGAACGTTATTTTTAAGGAAATAGTTGTGATATGGCTTTGTTTTCAAAATTTCTTTGATGGCCTGTATATGTTCGTCAGTGTTCTGTGATTGTATGATTTTGGTAGTAAAACTATCTTGAATGACCATACATAATGGATTTCTACTTAAAGCGTCAACATGGCGCATACGTGTACCTTGTCTGTATTCGATTGTATAGTTATAGTCAGCTAACATTAAAGCCCATCGAGCAATCTTGGTGCAAAGATCTTTTTTATTCATAGTAAGGGCGAATGCGTTGCAATCTGTGACTATCTTGAAAGGAATACCTAGAATGTAAACGCGAAATTTTTTAAGGGCTTCTATGACAGCTAAAACTTCTAATTCATAACTCGAATATTTACGTTCGGCATCTGTGGTTTTTTTGCTCATAAAATAGACAGGGTGAAATTGATTGTCAATAGAAGAATTTTGAAGGAGGACTGCTCCGTAACCGTCAATAGATGCATCACAGTGAACTTCTGTTTCGTTACTAGGGTTATAAATGCTTAAAACAGGACCTGAAGAAAGGATGTGTTTCAGCTGATTAAATGCATTTCGTTGCTGGTCGCCAAAGTGAAATTTAGTGTCCTTTCTAAGAAGATCTGTTAAAGGCTTAGCTATTAAAGAGTAATCTTGAATGAATTTACGAAAATATGAAGTTAATCCGACAAATGAATGTACATCTTTTATACTTTTAGGTTCTGGGAAATTAAGGACAGCTTTAGTTTTTAAGGGGGATGGGAGCAGTTGACCATTTTTAATGTGGTAACCCAAAAAATCAATTTCTCGTTGTAGAAAGTGGCATTTTTTGAGATTCAGTTCTAAACCATATTCGGATGCAGTTGTAAGGACGCGTTGTAATTTCTGGAGTCCTTCGACTTCGTTTTCAGCTGGTATTATGAAGTCATCCATATAGACAATAAGTACTTTTTCATTAATGAGGTCTCGAAAAACGTTATAAATATATCTTTGAAACACTAAGGGTGCATCGCTAAGGCCATAATTCATATATAAGAATTCAAATTGACCAGAATGTGTTACGAAAGAAGTATATTTTCTACTATTTTCTTCTACTTCGACATGAAAAAAGGCATTTTTAAGGTCAAGAGTAGTAAATACTTTTGCAGAATGCAACTGATCAATAATGTCATCAATTACTGGGAGGGGAAAACGTTGTTTATGTGTTTTAGAATTTAACTTCCTATAGTCAACACACAATCTATATGAACCATCTTTCTTTTTTACTAGGACAATAGGTGATGAAAAATTACTAGTGCTTTTACGAATAATTCCTTTTTCGAGCCACTCAGAAATTTGTTTTTCGACGAAGTTTTTCTCTATTTGCGCCAAGCGCCTGGGAGGACAAGTAACAGGTTCTTCGTTTTCCAGATGAATTGATAATTTAACATCAGTTGTCTTTATTTTTTAGGAGAATAATTTTGAATAAGTTCTGAAATTTTTGAACGTATTGTTTCATCGGTAATATGAGATAAATCAAGATTAAGATCGTCTAACACATGAGCAATATTAATCAAAAATTTATTAGACGTGTCGTCATTTTTCTCGATTTTTTGCATCGAAATATTATTTCCAGAAATTGTTAAAATACTTTGTTGAATGATATCTGTACCAATAATAAGATCAAAAGATATGGAATAATCTGGGACTACATAAACATTAGTTGTATAATTAAAATCATCTATCATAATGTTCGTAGAGAAAAAACCTAGGGGTTTGATTATAGTATTTCCTAATCCAGTTAATGTGATAGTTGAATGTTCAAGGTTCGAAATTGTAGGGAGTTTGCGATAAATACTTTCCTTTAGTAAACTTCTTTCACTACCTGTGTCTACCAATGATGTAACATTTACAGACGAAATAATGACTTGTTTGGTCATGAAAGTGTTCGACGTGACAGTGGAAACATTGGAGGGTTCTGACTTAACTCTAGGCTTCCTTGGTTGATCACATTGAGCCGATTTATGGCCAAAATTCGAACAATTAAAACAACGAGGGCCTTTATCTTTACGTCTGCATTGGCTACTTTTATGATTCGACAAACCACAATTAAAGCAAAAAAGATCAGATTTTGGTCGAAAGGATTTCTCTTTCACTGACATTTCAGGTTTGACTTTACGAAATTTAGTATTCTCATAGTCATGTCGAATTTTGTCATAAATTTTGAGCTTTTGCTTGAATTCTACAATGGATTGGCATCCATATAACATTGATTTTCTGAAAACGGGTTCGGGTATGCCGTTTATGATGTATTGCATTAATGCGGAATCCTCGATTTTACCACGCGAGTATATTTGTTTCATGACAAGAAAATATTCTTCTATTGATTCATTTTCTTGCAATTTTCGTTTATTTAATATATCATGTAACTCGGCAGAATTATAAGTGGTGCTAAATTCTGATATTAAGAGTTGTTTAAGTTTGCCATATGAATTGATATGAAATTCTGTTTGTGTTAATAACTGGGCTTTTCCTCGTAATGATCTTTTACAAAATATGAATTTATGAAAGTCAGATAAATTAAACATATTAGTAACATCCTCAAAATTATTAAACCATACCTGTATATCACTAAAAGAACTACCATCGAAAGGAGGTATTACACTTTCAATATCAGTAAAATTAATAGACGATTGCATAAAACTTTGAACTGGAAATTGCTGTTGTTTGTCAAAATTTGATAATTGAGTGTTATTACTTGAAGTCATATTATTTGAAGGCAGTTCGGGTTCCGAGTCGGTGTCACTTTCATTTTGTATAATATTATTTTGTAGTAAGGTCAAGTCTGAAAGGTATGTCACTAATCGGGTTGCGAGATCGTTTAAAGATCCCTCATTATCAATACAAAATAGATTGCACACTGTAATCAGATCATTTAATGAAAAATCAGTTTGAACTTTAGTTATTTTATTTTTGAATTCGGTGTTGTCGGTTTGAAAACCGAAACCAGTAAAATCACGTATTCTCTTTCTATTAGAGCGATCACCGTCAGCATCAAATAGGAATTTATGCAGCAATTTAATTTTATGCGTTCGTTCGTTTTTAAGCGCAACTTCCAGTTCTGGTATTTCAACTAACTTCATAATAAAATAATAGCAATGAACTCACCGTTAGAAGAATATCCGGCTTGAATATGTAGGATGAATAACTCTAATTAATCATATTGGTGGGTTAACTGTCACTTCTGACGCCAATTTATGGGGGCGAGACTCCATACAAAACTCACAACTCACTTTTAGGACGAGCACTGACATTTATTGGGACGAATACACAACAAAAAATACAGATATAAACACTCTTCTCGTTCTTTAATTAGCTTAAAGTCTATAATTTAGGACGTCGTTGAATATATTTCTGAGGTTTTCTTACGTCGTGTAAATATTCAATCTTATTTCATCGAAATATGTTCTGTTCTTTAATAAAAAAAAACCTTCCGTCGTCGAACTCATTTCGTTCTCTTTACTTCTTCTGCATTTTTACTTCACACAGCTTCGTTAAGGCTCGTTTCCTTTTTAATCTCGAAGCGGAAAATACGGAGACACTCAGTCTAATGCAGGTGTTGCTTGCGAAATCTCCACAATACAGTGCTGCGGTTTGGTTTCTTTAATTTAATATAATGTACTGATTAGTTCTTGAGATATAGTAATTACGGAAATCATGAATAATTCATATACCAGCGCCACCTATTGCATGATTTACACAATATTTTTATTATTATTAAACTAAACTTTTATTAATTTCAGTGCATTGGTTCTTGAGATAGATCGCCTGCAAAATTCGTGTCAAATACAGACAGACATTTTGTAAAAACAGGTTTTTCCGGATATCTGACCGCTAAAACGTGTAAATCCGTCGCAAGAGGGAAAATTTTCAAAAATCCAATACCTTCTTCTTGTAACGATGCAATAAAAAAGATAAGTGAACTTTAACATTATGTCTATGACTCTTTTAATCTATAATTATTCCTCAAGACATGATTTATATCGTAATCTTTTAAACAAAAACTATGACGGCTATAACATCTATCACTCTGCTGAATTATATAGTCATCAGATGAAAATTTTAGGAGTTTTAGGGTTACAACGAAACCTGTGATGTTTCCGCAAAAGTGATTCTCTTCTCGCAGCCTAATAATATAATGTATACGACATTGATAATTAATGTATATCATAAGCACTTTGCAATAATTCATCAAAATTCCGCAAAATTCAAACTGAATACTAAAAGGTATAAAGATGGCTATTACTGTTAGAATCAATTAGTATATAATCTTTAATTTCGTAAGATATTAATCTTAATCATTATAAGTAGAAACTTTGCTTCATAATTTCATTATTCAAAATACATGTGTTAACCGGACAATTTAGTGCCACGTTTAGAGGTAGTTTATAATTATTTGAGGAATTTGACGGAATGTCAGAGTTGTGTTTAAGCTAACGTATGTTTGCTGTCTGAGTTCCAGACAAATTGTAAAGGTATTTGTAATGCCTTGTCACGCGACAGAGGAATTTATTAGATCCGATGCAGAAATCAATCACATGAAAGTTATTTAAAGTATTCCGTGCCTGGCGGTATATTCCTGAAATGTGTAAATTTGAATTGCTATGGCTAATTTAAATACTGCTGCTTTTAAATTACATTAAAAAATATGTATATATATATATATATATATATATATATATATATACATATATCAATTTAATCGCTCCATGCAAAAAGTGCTTCAGTCACCAAAATTAACAACATTGAGTTAACCATGAATTTTTGTCCTTATAGGGTATACCCATGTTTCTATGCAAAAAGGGCCTTCAATTTCAAAGTAAATTGTAATTTGGATATTTTTACTACCATAAACTGCCTAAACACACCTCAATTGTTAATATTCTATGCAGAAAGGGCATTACCAGCAATGTTTTTTTTTTCAGTTTTCTCAAAACGAGGTTTAGTTAACTGAAGCCATTTTTGCATGAAGCCATTCAATTAGGATCTTAAAAGCAGATATACTAATGTCAAAATATTGTCTGAATGACTTTTGAAAAATTTAACTAATGACGTTAAATAAATATGACCTATGTTTATGTCTTAGTGTTGTTATTATGCATTCAAAAAATAGTGAAATGTCAGGCTAGCTCAGTTTCAAATCACACAAAAATTTCACATAATTTCAAGATAATAATTTCTCGGGGTATAACTTTTTAAATATTCTTTTATTTAATCTTGATAAGACGACACATCACAAGTAGAACGGCACATAACACATAAAATAATAACACGGATATAACTTTTTACATTTTTAGCACATCTCAAACAGAACACAACTACAGTCAACGCTGTAACAGAACACTCTCCAACTCACAGCATTTCTCATTCGGCAAAGCTCACGGAAAACGGTCACGTGACTGTCGGTAGAGTCTATTTGTTTTAAAACGGGTGGCGCGCGTTACATCCTCCCCCTCTGTTTCCGATTTACGTCTCGGAGAGGAAACAGGATGCTTTCTGGGTCTTCCTCTTTTCCTTAAAGGTGCAACTGGAATAGTTTCAGTTTCTTGAAATGGTGACAAAGCGGAAACATGGTAAGACCCTATTCGCTCGGTAGGATTGTCCAGGCTAGCAATGTCATATGTCACTAGTGACTTTTGAGTCAAAACTATGTATGGCCCATCTCTCTTAGGCATAAATTTGGCTGTTTTATTTTTACTTGCTTTGCTCACAGGATGTAGGTTAACCCATACTTTATCACCAGGTGCGAAATACACTCGTCTACGATTTTTATCGTAATATTTCTTCCGCTGATCTTGTTTCATTTCAACACGCTCTTTCACACTTTTTGAAATATTTGCAAGACGTTTAAGATATGGGGTTATTTCCGGAACAAAATTGTCATTTTCCACAACAGCTCTAAAATCGTTTACCACATCATCGATTGTTCTTAATTCTCGACCAAATTGCAGATAGGCGGCAGTTTGGCCAGTTGTATCAGATTTGGCAGAGTTCATAGCAAATCTAATAAAAGGAAGTTTATCAATCCAGGAAGTGTGTTCATCCCCAACAAGGATTGCTATTCGAGGTTTCAAGTCTCTATTTTTGCGTTCTACTGGATTGGCCTGGGGGTGGTACAAAGGTGTCAACGATTGGTCTATTCCAAGAATGTAACAAACTTGCTGTAGAACAGCGCTCACAAACTGAGGGCCGTTATCACTTATGAGTCTTCTTGGGATACCATAACGAAGGAAGATCTCTTCAATCAGAGTAGTCGCACATTCTTGTGCAGTAGCAGTTGTTAAGGCAAATAGTTCGACCCATTTAGTGGCACAATCTTCTACTATAAAAATCCATCGATGCCCATCTTTACTAGGAGGCAATGGTCCAAAGAGATCAATGCTGAGGGTCTCAAACCGCTGAGCATAAGCAGGTGTTCGTAATAAACCAGCTGGTTTCTGATTTGTTGCTTTATAACGAGCGCACTCTGGGCACTTCTTCACATATTCAGAAATGTATGCTCTCATGCCTGTCCAATAATATCTTTTAGCAATTCTCTGATAAGTTCCTGCTTCACCATAATGTCCGGCTGAGGGGTCGTCATGATGAAGTTTCAAAATATTTTGTCTTTCTTGTACTGGAACGACCAATTGCGCTTCTTCGGCATCTGATTCGGGAGCATACCTATAAAGCACACCTTGATTCATCAGGAATCCTATATCAGTCCAATTGGCGAAATCTTCGCTTTTCTGTTCGTCTTCAAAAGAATCTATAATCTTTTTAAGGTTTTCATCTTGCAACTGTGCTTCTCTGATATCTTTTGGACTTCTTGTTGGCATGTCTATGCTGACAAAATTGCATGTCTCACAGAAAGCAGATTGATGATTACAGACAGGGCGTGACAGCATGTCAGCCACAACATTAGATTTTCCAGGTTCATATTCTATTTTCAATAAGAACGATTGTAACTGTAGTGCCCAACGGGCTAATCTCCCCGATGGTGACTTAAGGCTCAAAAGCCATTTTAAAGGTTGGTGATCCGTTGCTACAACCACTTCTTGGCCTTCCACATAGCCACGAAATTTTTCTAAGGCCCAGACAACAGCCAAAGCCTCGCGTTCTGTAGTGGAATAATTCCTCTCTGCACTTGTAAGAAGACGGCTAGCATATTCTATGGGGTGCTCAGAGGCCTTGTCAGTACCCTGTAAAAGTACAGCACCAAGAGCGTAGTTACTAGCGTCAGTTCGCAGAATAAATGGTTTGGTCCCATCAGCTTGCTTCAGCACTGGAGATGTCATGAGACACTCTTTTAGAGTTTCAAAGGCTACTTGCTCTTCTTTTCCCCATTTCCAGGTTGCTTTCTTTTTCGTAAGATTGCTAAGGGGTCTTGAGATATCAGCAAAATTTGATATAAATCTTCGGTACCAAGAACAGGTTTGTAGGAAAGACTGGATCTCTTTAACATTTTTGGGTGGAGGTATCGCTTTAATTGCCGAGACCTTGTCTGAATCTACTTCTAGACCATTTGGGGTTATCCAGTGTCCCAGGTACTTGACTTTCTCACAAGAGAAATGACATTTTTCACGTTTGGCATCTAACTTAAGTTCAATAAGTCTCTCGAACACAGCTGTAAGATCTGAGAGATGTTTCTCAAACGTTTCTGACAAAACGATGATGTCGTCTAGATACGATAAAGCAAGGACATCTTTAAGACCACTTCTAAATTGATCTATCAATCTTTGAAACGTGGCAGGAGCATTTTTGAGTCCAAAAGGCATCTTTAAAAAACGATAAGTTCCAAAAGGGCAGACAAATGCAGTTTTATCTTGATCTGGCGGGTAGACTCGAACTTGGTGATACCCAGAACGAAGATCTAAAGTTGACATGTAAGAAGTATGCTTGGCTTCATGTAAAAGGTCGTCCATTCGAGGTAATGGATATTTATCTGCTACTGTAACTGCATTTAATTTCCTATAATCAATGCATAATCTTATACTGCCATCCGGCTTTGGTACGAGAACCACCGGCGAAGCATAAGGTGATTCACATTCTTCTATGATACCTTGAGCTAGAAGATTATCTATTTCCTTCTTAAGAATTGCTTTCTTAGCAGGAGTCATCCGATAAGGTGGTACAGCAACAGGAGCACTATCACCTGTGTTGATACGATGCTCTACAAACGGGGTTGCCTCTCCCCCTGGTTGAAAACATTTTTCATACCTTTTCAGAAGATCATTAAGTTTGTCCCTTTCATCGGAATTTAGATTTTTACCTTCATCTTCACGTAAAGCGTACGGATTGACTTCGACCGCACCAGCTGACGTATTATTGTCGTCTTCATATTCATCCACAAAATAAAACTTTTCCTGAGGTTTATCACTGAAATACCATGTTTTGTTGGCAGTATCTAACACCATGTTAGCATTATGTAAGAAATCCATACCTAAAAGAGTTCTATTACCCTTGGCATCTGGTAATACGATGAACTCCGTTTCGAAGACTCGGCCTTCAATCTCTACGGGCACAGTGGCAGACAAAGTGTCTCTAACCACCGTAATTCCATCAGCTAACGTTACTTCATAAGTATGAGGGTTCAATGCAACACCAGTTTTTAAAAATAATTTATACATACGTTCTCCTGCAATAGAACGATTCGCTCCCGTATCTGCACAAACTAACACCTTCTTATTGCAGATCGTGATAGGCACATTTGGAGCTGAAACTGCTGATGTATTTAAACTATATAGCTCAAGACGATGTGCTTGAACAGTTTGTTTTTTAACCGTAGGGGAACAATTTGGGCATTTCTTCTTTATAAATCCCAATTTACCACAACCATAGCAAACAATATCGGATTCTATGCGTCGATTAGCAAACTTAGGGGAAGATCTGTCTTCTTTTGGAGGCTTACTCTGCTTCCAATTATTTTCTCGACGAGAAAACTCTTTTTTCTCTTGGGGTACAACCGGATCTCTTTTAGGAAACGTAGATCTTATAATATCATACGCATCTAATTTTTCGGCAAGGTCGACTGGCGAATTTAAATTTTCCCAATCATCTAACATATGTTGTTTGCATTCAACAGGCACGCGCCTTTTCATTTGATCAGCTATGATAAGATCCTGAAGATCTTCAAAAGACGTTACAGTTAATTCTTTAAGCCAGTTTTCAAAATAAGCTCGAAGTTCAAAATAATAATCTCGCCAAGTTATTTCCTTGGACTTGCGATGCGTAAAGAACAGCTGTCTAAACTTTTCGGCACTAATTTTAAACCTTTTTAGAAGTAAATCTTTAACATGTGAAAATTTTGAAGCGTTTTCTTCTGATTCACGAGCGATAAGCGTAGAGATAGAAGATGGTACAACACTGAGTAAGTACGAAACCCAAAGATGCTCTGGTACCTTCGAGAGCTTTAATTGACGTTCCAGGAGCACCAAAAACAATGTTACATCATCAGTTTCTGGCCTGAATGTAGGCAACAGCTTTTGGATATCTATCTTACTCTCCGGGTGAGACATTACCCCTGCTGCATTACCACCTACCGCTCCACTGGAAACACTTTGGCTCTGAGCCTGTAACTTGAGCTTCTCAAGCTCAAAATTCATCTCAAGCTTTTTTAACTCTAACTCTTCCGCTCTATGCTTTTCTTCTAATTCTAATTTGCGCTGTTCTAACTCAGCTGCTTTTTGTTTTTCCTCTAAGTCCCGTCTGCGTTGTTCTTCCTCGCGAGTCGAAATTTGGTTTCTGACTAATGAATTTACAAAATCAACTTCGTACGAGGGGGAGGATTTAATTTTTTCACGCAATGTGACAACTGTCATAGATGATTGAACATCTAAATTCATTTCTAACGCAACCTGATATAAATCCTCTTTGCGAGCTTTATTAAGTTCAGACATTTTAAACTTTAGCAAAACAACAAAACAAGTACCCCACAAATGCCGAAAATTCGTTTAAATTATTCCCCAAACGTGTGAGCTTTGCCGTTACAACTCATATAAACAAGACTTTAATAGAGCAAAACAGTAAGGTTTAACATTAGCAAAACTCTTGACTACAAAACAAAACAAACTTTAAATCCCTGCAGGTATAAATAAACAGTATGGCCATAACGCGACATTTAATCAAAACAATATTGTAACCAATATAAAACCATTTACTGAATAGTTAACACTTTCAAACATTATTCTAAATAATATCAAATACATAATGAATAATTAAATTTGCAACCAATATTATCATTATATTACTAAGATTACTTAATATCAGTTTCATTCAATATCACTTTAAAAGAAAATAAAGTTTCTTTTATAAACAAATAATAAATACAAAAACTTACTCATTCCGTTTTGGAAATGAATCACATTCAAGGCTTTTTCTTCAATAAATCAGCAACTCAAAAGTAAATACTTACGTTTAGCATTTAAATAATAACAAACACTTAAATAAAAATAGTAATCATTTCTCTTACGAAACCAATAAAAAAAAAAATAAAAATAGGCACATATCTTTATGAGAATTGCGATAAAATTATGAATCATCTTAACAACTTCTAATTTGACTGACAACAGTTTATTTTCCTCTTTTAAAAAGAAAAGAAAAAAAAATCAACGAAAACGTAAATGAATATTTCTTTCGCTTTTTCTCGCACTCACTCTTTTTTTTTTTTTTTTTTTTTTATGAATCAAAATATTTTACTTAAAGCAAAGTAAAAATTAAACATACATGAACAGAATCAAAGTAAAATTTTCAGAATAATGGGTGAGGGAGGGGGGAAGGGGAAATATGCAATACAAACATGACAGGAAAATAATACAATGAATTAAAATTTAATAATGTCAAAAATATTTAGAATTTTTAGAATTTCAATAATGTTACGAAGTCAAGAATCTGAAGAATGCATTCTTTTTTAATAAAAATATTATGGATCCATTCTATTTAAAACGCTTACTTGGTAAAAATATTTTGTAGAACAAACAAATCTTGTAGAATAAACCACTATAGGCACAAACACTGTAGGCACCGTTCTAAGAACAAATGAAGTGAGAGTCCCTTAAAGCACAAACATCCTAGAACTTTCTTAGGACATTAACGAAATATTTTGTAGAACTTTAACTTGAGAAAATAAGAACAAAGATAACGAAACATTTCAGATTCAGAACATATTTCACGTGCACTCACGAAGACGACCGGTCGTGCCATTTTTTTTTTTTCTCTGCATGCTCGTAAAAACAACACTTTATGATTAAAAATATATCACTATATCACTTGACTTGAAGAATGATGAAATAGTATTGCGAACACTTTTGAAAAATTTGGATATGAACATTTTTCTTCGAATTCGTGGCCCGAGTTGGGTAGCCAATTGTCAGGCTAGCTCAGTTTCAAATCACACAAAAATTTCACATAATTTCAAGATAATAATTTCTCGGGGTATAACTTTTTAAATATTCTTTTATTTAATCTTGATAAGACGACACATCACAAGTAGAACGGCACATAACACATAAAATAATAACACGGATATAACTTTTTACATTTTTAGCACATCTCAAACAGAACACAACTACAGTCAACGCTGTAACAGAACACTCTCCAACTCACAGCATTTCTCATTCGGCAAAGCTCACGGAAAACGGTCACGTGACTGTCGGTAGAGTCTATTTGTTTTAAAACGGGTGGCGCGCGTTACAGAAACAAATTGTCGAATCCGGTATCTGAAATTGTCAGTAGATGTTTCACCTAATTTTGAGACCTCCTCAAACATAAATCTGAGCTAAGTATCGATTCCGATGTTTTGAGATAACGCATTGAATGTTCCAATCTGCACCTGCCATGACCATAATGTTGCTAGTCATGAAAAGATGAACTAGTCTTTGTTTTTTGAAGGCAATTATTATTTTTTTAAGGTGCGAATTTTAACATAATTATTTGAACACTGCGTGTTCAAATAATTATGAAGTTTGCTAAGAAAACTTCCGTGAGACAAAAGGAGTAAAGGTGCAATTTTATTAATTTTTAAACGTTTGGTTTCTACAAATGATTTATTGACTACATAAAAAAATAGAGCATCGAATTTTATATATTTGAATTTAAAGGTAAAAAAAAAAAAAATTGAAAAATTTTGAGATTTTTTCGAAAAATTTTCAAAATTTCAAAATTTTTCCTCTTTTTTTTTTTTTTTTTTTTTTTTTTTTTTTTTTTTTGTAAATTTCATCTTAAATATTATTCAAGGGCACATTTTACGCATCATGTCATGCACTTATCACAAATAAAATTATTTTTGAGAAAAAAAATGGAATTTTACTTATTTTTATGTCTTAGAAATTTTCAAAGCAAATTTTAGAAAAAAAAAAAAATGAAAAAAAAAATTGAAAAATTTTGAAATTTTTTCGAAAAAATTTTAAAATTTTGAAATTTTTTTTAACCTTTAAATTCAAATGTATAAAATTCTATGTTCTATTTTAAATTATATTACATTACGTAAATTTAAATTATATTATATGTTTTAGATGCGTTTTCTCTTGCAGATTTCTATGCTAGAGATTATAAGCGCTGTATTATCACAATCTGGTGTTTAGAAAATTTTGATGTTGGATATTTTTACATGTCGAATAGTAGTGCAATAACAACTAACATTTTCGTTTAAGTTCGATTCAAAAGATAGAAAGGTACGCTTGAACGAGGAGGTTCCATGTGTTTAATTTTTAAAATGTCATGTACAGTCGTGGAAAAAAAAAAGTAAATACCTCCTACTAACCTGCAACTAATTATAATAAAAAAAAATTACCGGTACCGAACGATTGGAAGTGAAATTTTCTTTTAAATGATATATCTCATATTTTCTTAGATGGTCATATACAAATAAAAACAAATTAAACTTTGTTTTTTTCAATGGCAACACTTAATTTTGATAATATATTTTAAATTGTCGGTTCAGACAAATCTTAGAAATAAAATTTCAAGTTATTTGGATTATAAGTTTTTGAATAATAAACATTAAAATTTATGAGCCTCTAATGTTAAATTACATTTTCCTCTCCTGAAATTATTATCGTAATGTATTTTTTTTCTTTAATTTTAATAAAAAGAATAATAAGCATAAATACTGTGCCTAGGTACAGAATGAAACATAAACACTGAAATTGTAATTAATTTTTTTAAGAGTTATTATGAACTATGAAATTAATGCTGGAAAAAAATATCAATTGCAACATCATTTTTTATATATATATTTATATTTATTATGTCCTGCTTTATGCAAATTCTCAAATTCGAAATTTTCTTCAAAGTACTTTTCGAATTATGAGTCATAAAGTTCAATATGACGATCCAGAAAAGCATAATTTGAAAAAAATACATTTTACCCATTATAATGAAACATTTGGGTTGGAAAAAGTCAAAACATATTAAGCGAGTGAAGTTTTTATACTGGCAATAAATAATACATAATAGAAGTGATATAGTCATTCTGTAGCATTCCAACAATCGAATTCCGAACTTCGATTTGGATACAGCTGACTGATAAAATTGGTTCACTTTAAATAATACATAATAGATAATAATACATAATAGAAGTGATATAGTCATTCTGTAGCATTCCAACAATCGAATTCCGAACTTCGATTTGGATACAGCTGACTGATAAAATTGGTTCACTTTAAATAATACATAATAGATAATAATACATAATAGAAGTGATATAGTCATTCTGTAGCGTTCCAACAATCGAATTCCGAATTTCGATTTGGATACAGCTGACTGATAAAATTGGTTCACTTTAAAATAATTCATTTCTCGGAAAATAATCATATGAATTTCATGAAAATTTGGTTTTAGGCTAATTGAAGGGTGTGGAATTTATTTATGGTGTGAAACATGGTTATTGTTATACATAAAAGAAGTTTGAGTTCGTTTTAATATGTAGATTCCCCCTAAGCAAATTTTATATACTGCATTTAAAGGCAGACTTTACTTTCCGTAACTTTCTTCTACTATAATTTATAGCAGAGTTAGTAGGGGTGTATACATTTTTTTCATTGACTGTACTTAGATTGAGTTTTACTGATAAATTAATATTTAGTTTTTCTTTCGCGATATATTTCTTTAATAATGATTTTTTTTATCGCTCCAATGATGAGCGATTGTTTAAAAAACTAAAGAGCAACAAAGAAAGTGTTACATTTTACTTTTATTATTTTTCTATTAATAGTAGATTCGTCATTCATGTATTGATATTTTTTCGTGATCATATAAAATTATATAGATCGTTAATTTTAATTTTAATATTTAGTTGTTAACTAACTTCACTTTTAAATGTATCAGTGTACTTAATTTATTATTTTAAAACATAATTAATGTAATTATAATATGTCTGTATGACAATGATATAAGATACAGTGCTGCGGTTTGGTTTCTTTAATTTAATCTAATGTACTGATTAGTTCTTGAGATATAGTAATTACGCAAATCATGAATAATTCATATACCAGCGCCACCTATTGCATGATTTACACAATACTTTTATTATTATTAAACTAAACTTTTATTAATTTCAGTGCATTGGTTCTTGAGATAGATCGCCTGCAAAATTCGTGTCAAATACAGACAGACATTTTGTAAAAACAGGTTTTTCCGGATATTTGACCGCTAAAACGTGTAAATCCGTCGCAAAAGGGAAAATTTTCAAAAATCCAATACCTTCTTCTTGTAACGATGCAATAAAAAAGATAAGTGAATTTTAACATTATGTCTATGACACTTTTAATCTATAATTATTCCTCAAGACATGATTTATATCGTAATCTTTTAAACAAAAACTATGACCGCTATAATATCTATCACTCTGCTGAATTATATATAGTCATCAGTTTAAAATTTTAGGAGTTTTAGGGTTACAACGAAACCTGTGATGTCTCTGCAAAGGTGATTCTCTTCTCGCAGTCTAATAATATAATGTATACGACATTGATAATTAATGTATATCATAAGCACTTTGCAATAGTTCATCAAAATTCCGCAAAATTCAAACTGAATACTAAAAGGTATAAAGATGGCTATTACTGTTAAAATCAATTAGTATATAATCTTTAATTTCGTAAGATATTAATCTTAATCATTATAAGTAGAAACTTTGCTTCATAATTTCATTATTCAAAACACATGTGTTAACCGGACAATTTAGTGCCACGTTTAGAGGGAGTTTATAATTATTTGAGGAATTTGATGGAATGTCAGAGTTGTGTTTAAGCTAACGTATGTTTGCTGTCTGAGTTCCAGACAAATTGTAAAGGTATTTGTAATGCTTTGTCACGCGACAGAGGAATTTATTAGATCCGATGCAGAAATCAATCACTTGAAAGTTATTTAAAGTATTCCGTGCCTGGCGGTATATTCCTGAAATGTGTAAATTTGAAATGCTATGGCTAATTTAAATACTGCTGCTTTTAAATTACATTTAAAAAAAAACATATATACATATATCAATTTAATCGCTCCATGCAAAAAGTGCTTTAGTCACCAAAATTAACAAAATTGAGTTAACCATGAATTTTTGTCCTTATAGTGTATACCCATGTTTCTATGCAAAAAGGGTCTTCAATTTCAAAGTAAATTGTAATTTGGATATTTTTACTACCATAAACTGTCTAAACACACCTCAATTGATAATATTCTATGCAGAAAGGGCATGACCAGCAATGTTTTTTTTTTTCAGTTTTCTCAAAACGAGGTTTAGTTAACTGAAGCCATTTTTGCATGAAGCCATTCAATTAGGATCTTAAAAGCAGATATACTAATATCAAAATATTATCTGAATGACTTTTGAAAAATTTAACTAATGACGTTAAATAAATATGACCTATGTTTATGTCTTAGTGTTGTTATTATGCATTCAAAAAATAGTGAAACAAATTGTCGAATCCGGTATCTGAAATTGTCAGTAGATGTTTCACCTAATTTTGAGACCTCCTCATACATAAATCTGAGCTAAGTATCGATTCCCATGTTTTGAGATAACGCATTGAATGTTCCAATCTGCACCTGCCATGACCATAATGATGCAAGTCATGAAAAGATGAACTAGTCTTTGTTTATTGAAGGCAATTATTATTTTTTTAAGGTGCGAATTTGAATATAATTATTTGAACACTGCGTGTTCAAATAATTATGAAGTTTGCTGAGAAAACTTCCGTGAGACAAAAGGATTAAAGGTGCAATTTTCTTAATTTTTAAACGTTTGGTTTCTACGAATGATTTATTGACTACATAAAAAAAATAGAGCATCGAATTTTATATATTTGAATTTAAAGGTAAAAAAAAAAAAAAATTGAAAAATTTTCAAAATTTCAAAATTTTTCCTTTTTTTTTTTTTTTTTTTTTTTTTTTTTTTGTAAATTTCATCTTAAATATTATTCAAGGGCACATTATACGCATTATGGCATGTATTTATCACAAAAAAATTATTTTTGAGAAAAAAAATGGAATTTTACTTATTTTTATGTCTTAGAAATTTTCAAAGCAAATCTTAGAAATTAAAAAAAAAAAAAAATTAAATTTTGAAATTTTTTTGAAAAAATTTTAAAATTTTGATTATTTTTAACCTTTAAATTCAAATGTATAAAATTCTATGTTCTATTTTAAATTCTATTACATTACGTAAATTTAAATTATATTATATGTTTTAGATGCGTTTTCTCTTGTAGATTTCTATGCTAGAGATTATAAGCGCTCTATTATCACAATCTGGTGTTGAAAATTTTTGATGTTGGATATTTTTACATTTCGAATAGTAGTGCAATAACAACTAAACATTTTCGTTTAAGTTCGATTCAAAAGATAGAAAGGTACGCTTGAACGAGGAGGTTCCTGTGTTTAATTTTTAAAATGTCATGTACAGTCGTGGAAAAAAAAGGTAAACACCTCCTACTAACCTGCAACTAATTATAATAAAAAAAAAATTACCGGTACCAAACGATTGGAAGTGAAATTTTCTTTTAACCCGTTAGTAGTCGCGCGTTGGTCTTTTCCCCGCCCGAAATTCGTTATCTTCCTGTAACTCATTTCCCGTTAAAGTTACGATAGCGAAATTCCGTGTAGCTGACCTTGAGTGTTCACACTCTTGTGTAGTAAAATTGCAAGTCATTCCTGCTATTTCTTAGCATTTTATCGCATTCTTAAGTTTCAATCGGTCTAAATGACCGCGTTGCGACCACTTGCGTTAGTTGAATTTTTCCCCCTCGTGTTCATCCTTTCCCATTTCCGCGAAATCTGTGGGGGAAAGTTTCTTCGAAATACGGACTCTCTGCCTGTTGTTATTTCGGCTTTCTTTCTTTTAGAATGTGACTTAAAATTGTTTTATTATATTAGTTGTGAAGTCAGTTCGCAAAAAAAACTGATGGATGGTCACTTACATTTTTTTTTTCATTGTCAAATATTGCGCGAATAAATTCTCAAATTGATAATCGTTTAAATATGGAAAGAAAAGGGAAATTCATCATCATTATTTGAAAGAACTTGCTTTCCATTTATTACCGGAACATATAAATGAAAGAAAACAGACAATACCACTGCCAAACCATTAAAAAAGAGAGAAGAGAATTTTGTGGGAATCAGTAAAAAAATTGCCATATCTCCAAAATCTGAAAAGTATCGTTTTTGTACAATAAAACAAATTCGAAAGATAAAACAATTTTCTCAGAAATGTCGTATGTATATCTGCGAAGAACATACATACAATTTATTTGTACAATAAGAAAAATAATGAGAATTTTATAATGTAGGTTAGAAATTACGCAAATAAAAATCTCTTTTGGATAATTCAGTGAATGTTTATACTATTATTTTAAAAAATATTTTAAGTATTTTTCTAAAATTTATCTATTGTTAAATTTTCATACTGTAAGTAAAAACACATTTTTTTTAACAATGCCGCAGAATTTTTTTTATTATTATTATTATTATTGAAATCCAATAGAGGCTTGGGGACGGTATCTGACAAATTTAAATTTGTTGTCCTTCATCAATTGTTCAAACTATTTTTCAGAATAATGTTTTCCAGAATATGAGAGAAAATTCATTTAAATTAAATTATTGCTGCATATTTATAATTTCGGAGAAAATTTTCTTATTGTTTTTATTATTTTAATGAATGTTATTATAAAACAATAAATTATAACATTAATACCTTATTATGAAATGTACAATTGAATATTTATTTTAATTAAATAGTTGCTGTAAAATACATCCCTATTAAGATGAACCTTTCAGTGATTCTATTAATTAAAATAATTTATCTATCTTAGGATTTAAATCTACAATTGCAAATGTATTTAAATTAAATATATAATTTCGATAACTTATTTATTATTTGCTTTATATAAGCGAAGTTCGTATCCAGAGTTTTTATTCAAGGGCGCTGCTCCCACCCTGAAATAAGTAGAAAAACTACAAATCGTGCATTTTCATTAGAAAAATGCATTTAATCACAAAATCTCGCGACCCCCCCTCCTCTCCCCCTCATACACACACAGACACCCCACAAAATAAATAAATAAAACGTAGTTATACCATTTACATTTATAATTTCGAAGTTAAGTATTTTTTACCATTTTCTTTATTATATATATATATATATATATATAATTATGCATTTTTAATAATATTTGGTTTATGTGGTGTTTGTGATTTCATAATTATTGGTCATTTTCATTATTTTTCAATGGTATTATTGTACAGAAAGTTTATATATATATATATATATATATATATATATATATTGTCTTTAATTGTTTATTGCATCAAATTTGATGGTTTTTCATATGTTTTAAATGAATTAATCGCCCGCAATATGCTGGTGAATTAGTGGTATTGTATTTGATTTTCTGTTGCATGTCATAGGTTCCATTTTTACTTTCAGTTTAATTGTTCAATTTAATGTCAGTGTAATATATTGATGCTAAATTTATTAATTTTATTTTATTAAATGGATAGAGAGTGCCGGAGTATCATAAAAATCTACCTGACTCTGATTCTGTCCTTCCAAAAAAAAAAAAAAAAAATACCCCTATCACTAATTTAGATTCATATTCGTAAATGTTTTCCTACTAATTATTGATTCATAGTAACATCAGAAATTCAATCAAATCATTTACTATTTACTTTTAAGTATTTATGCAAAACGAAGAAAGAGATATAAAAGCATTTATCTAGATGCCAACTGAATATATACTTAAGCGAAATAAATAATTGCTGTAAAAAGTTGTAAAATGAATAATTGCTGTAATCTTTTAAAGTTCAGTCAATATTTCCCCCCTACGTTAACCGTTTTCGATCATCTGATAACACCGGCAAGTTTCCCCTTCGTTTTCGGCCTGCTGGTAACGTCGGCAAATGGACCGAACGCGACTACTAACGTTCTAAAAAATGTCGCGACTACTCTCGGGTTAAATGATGTATCTCATATTTTCTTAGATGGTCATATACAAATAAAAACAAATTAAACTTTGTTTTTTTCAAAGGCAACACTTAATTTTGATAATATATTTTAAATTTTTGGTTCAGACAAAACTTAGAAATAAAATTTCAAGTTATTTGTATTATAAGTTTTTGAATAATAAACATTAAAATTTATGAGCCTCTAATGTTAAATTACATTTTCCTCTCCTGAAATTATTATCGTAATGTATTTTTTTTTTTCTTTAATTTTAATTAAAAAAAAACAATAAGCATAATACTGTGCCTAGGTACAGAATGAAACATAAACACTGAAATTGTAATTAATTTTTTTAAGAGTAATTATGAACTATGAAATTAATGCTGGAAAAAAATATCAATTGCAACATCATTTTTTAATATATATTTATATTTATTATGTCCTGCTTTATGCAAATTCTCAAATTCGAAATTTTCTTCAAAGTACTTTTCGAATTATGAGTCAAAAAGTTCAATATGATGATCCAGAAAAGCATAATTTGAAAAAAATCCATTTTACCCATTATAATGAAACATTTGGGTTGGAAAGATTCAAAACATATTAAGCGAGTGAAGTTTTTATACTGGCAAGAAATAATACATAATAGAAGTGATATAGTCATTCTGTAGCATTCCAACAATCGAATTTCGAACTTCGATTTGGATACAGCTGACTGATAAAATTAGTTCACTTTAAATAATACATAATAGATAATAATACATAATAGAAGTGATATAGTCATTCTGTAGCATTCCAACAATCGAATTCCGAACTTCGATTTGGATACAGCTGACTGATAAAATTGGTTCACTTTAAATAATACATAATAGATAATAATACATAATAGAAGTGATATAGTCATTCTGTAGCATTCCAACAATCCAATTCCGAACTTCGATTTGGATACAGCTGACTGATAAAATTGGTTCACTTTAAAATAATTCATTTCTCGGAAAATAATCATACGAATTTCATGAAAATTTGGTTTTAGGCTAATTGAAGGGTGTGGAATTTATTTATGGTTTGAAACATGGTTATTGTTATAGATAAAAGAAGTTTGAGTTCGTTTTAATATGTAGATTCCCCCTAAGCAAATTTTATATACTGCATTTAAAGGCAGACTTTACTTTCCGTAACTTTCTTCTACTATAATTTATAGCAGAGTTAGTAGGGGTGTATACATTTTTTTCAATGACTGTACTTAGATTGAGTTTTACTGATAAATTAATATTTAGTTTTTCTTTCGCGATATATTTCTTTAATAATGATTTTTTTTATCGCTTCAATGATGAGCGATTGTTTAAAAAACTAAAGAGCAACAAAGAAAGTGTTACATTTTACTTTTATTATTTTTCTATTAATAGTAGATTCGTCATTCATGTATTGATATTTTTTCGTGATCATATAAAATTATATAGATCGTTAATTTTAATTTTAATATTTAGTTGTTAACTAACTTTACTTTTAAATGTATCAGTGTACTTAATTTATTATTTTAAAATATAATTAATGTAATTATTATATGTCTGTATAACAATGATATAAGATACAGTGATGCGGTTTGGTTTCTTTAACTTAATATATTGTACTGACCGATTTTTTTTTTTTTTTTTTTTTTTTTTTTTTTTTTTTTTCTAGGTTAATAAATATTTCTTTTTACTTTTAGGTCCAAGTGGTTCATTAAAATATACATGTACATATACGTATTAATTGCAATTTTCTAATGAAATGTTAATTTCCATTTTTGAATGTTTCGTTCATCAGACAAAACCCTATTAATAATTATTAAGGTGCACTCTCAGAAAAAAACTGCAAATTTATGGCCGTTTTCTCCCCATTTTCCCCGGAATAAGGCTGCTGCCTTATTCAATGAAAAACGGTCTGATCCACTAAAAACCAATACGGTACGACTCCATAAATTTTCATCCGCTTGGATGTAATCCTTCATTTTAGTCGTGTATTGAAAAATAATGTCACTTAACCGCGGCCGTAACATATTTTTTAACCCGCCAAAAAAGCAATTCCGTAATCATTATCTAACTTGTTACGTGCTACGGAACAGTAAGTAAAGTGTTATTGTGTTTTGAAGGGCAATCCACATATTTTTGCAGTTCTAGCCCATCTGTTAGCAAAAATACGGTACGACTCCATACATTTTCCTCCTCGAGGATGTACACGTTGACACAAAATGATGGGCATGGATATTTATTTTACGGTGTATGACTGGAATCTCTGCTGCCACCCTCTGCCGGTAATTTTACAGGGATATTTTTAACAGTGTGGAGCTTGGCGCCATATAATAGAAATGTAAATATATCAACGTTAAAAGCACCAATAATTTTATGTTTTAAGCATACCGGTTTCGATAGCATATAGCTTACCGTCCTCAGTGCTTGCTAAGAATGGCGGAAACTTTCGCACATATATAGGAGAGGTGGAGATTCAAGTTAAAGGTTTATTGATAAATAGGAAAACTGAAGATTTCAGGTATCAGACAATATGAGAATAGATGGGAAATGGAACTGAAGTAGTGCGAAATTGCTTTACAAAAATTGTCGTGTATCTACAATATTAATTGTCTGTGCGATCTTTCCTATATTTGATAAACCTAGCGTTGCTTAACATTTCGTATTAAAAAAAAAAAAAAAAAGTCAACAATATATTAAAAAACAAGAAACCAATAAATCCTCTATTGCAAAACATTGCTTGGGGATGAATCAAATTTTTGACTTCAATTCGGTTAAATAATAACTAAACCTACTTATATACTGGAACACTTCCTTAATGCATTTCATATTTATAAAATTTTGAAAATATTGTTAACTGTGAATTACGGGTAATTTATCTTCACATATTTGGGCTCCACATATGTGAAGATAAATTACCCGCCTCAGAAATATCACTTCCGAAAAAAAATATTTTCTGTGATTCTGTCAATTTTGTGATTATACAGAATTTCACAGAAGTGAATGGTTACTTTATAGATATAGAAAAATAGAAAAAATATTACATTAATTAAATTTATTTCCGCATTTATATTAAGCATCAACATAGTCATATCTATGTGTTAAGCATATTTTTGGAAAAAACAAAAAAAAATTTTTTTTGTAAAATTGTTTATTTGAAAAGTACGAAAAAATATAAGAAGAGTCATCAAATACTTTGAAGTTTTTAAAAAACTCACATGTTATAAATACAATATTGAAATGCTAGTCACATATTTTTTTTTATATTCATAAATGGCAGCAATTTTGACAATTGTTGGTGTATATTGTAAATATATTTTCTTGTTGAAATATAGTTTAGCTCACACATTTAAATGTTATGGATGATTATGGAAATGGCATTTGCTTATACGAGTATTTGATCAAATACAGTCTTTGGTTTTCATCTAAATAGAAGATATTGTTTGATAAACCTTTTTACATTTTTCAATTTAAAGGCTTGAAAATCCGTTAAATTGTTCAGCGAATCATGGAACTTCACAATCGAGACACTCATGCAGACCATTAAAGTTGATACATGTGTTAAGGTATATCATTATCAGAACTATTTTAAATCCAAGACTTACTAAATTTAAACTTTTACGAAATCAGAATGATCTGTATGAGTTTAACTCTTTATGTCCTAAATTATGAATTCATGAAAATTCCATCTTCTAAAACATTTTACGAAAATATTTGAAACTAAATTAAAATATTTACACAATCAATTAATAAATTTTAAAAGGATTTTGCCAATTAAAATTAATTAATTAAATTTGAATTTATAGGGCTTTTGTGCAATATTTATAACTCCACTGAAAAATTTTATTTAAAATATATTTTCTTTAGTATGCTATAGATTCTGGAAATGTACAAATATGATTGATTCTCTTACAATAGAAATATAGAATTATTTCCGAGCTGACCCCCCCCCCCCCACACACACACACACACACACACACAACCTTTGAACGTCAAGAAAGCTGAAAAGAAGCAAATGAAAAACAAATCAACATTTTAAAAATATTTCTGTTTCGCGCGACCAATATTACTTTTGGAACAAGTTAAAACAATGTATCTATAACTCATTCTAAACCGTATTACTAATAATCGATGTATTAAATGATTTTTATAACAAGTTACTTTAATGTACTTTAAAGTACTGTCGGGGTTAATTTCCATCTTAAATTGTTGGGAGAATGATAAAATTAAACTCTACAGAATTTCACGAATGACTAAAAAGAAAAGTAAATCGTTGCATAAAACATCCGAAGTCTTAGAATTTCTTTTGTAAAATTGGGACTTTTGCAAGATTCATAGCAAAGAAATATTTTCTCGTTTTTTGTTTTTGTTGCACCTTTTGTAAAAAAAAAGGCAATTCAGTATATTTAGCCAAGTACGAATAAACACCGGTAAAACTAAAATAAAAAAAGGCGCAAAACAAATTAATTCCTGTAGTTAAAGATGGAGTAAGGAAGTATATTGAGTGAAGTTGAATGCCACTATGAACTCCCATAGCTTAGATCACTCTATCCAACCCAGAGCCAGTGGGAGCCATGTCGCCCTTTGGAAGATTTCTAGGCGCCATTTCGAACGTTTCCTGTTACTAACTTTTTAAAAAAATTAACATCGGTTTTTAAAACTGCTTAACAGTTTTAAATCATTAATATTTGCATACTTTTTATCTACTAAAGTTTTTGAGATAAGCACGCTTTAATGGAAAATATAATTCTAAATTTAATATATTCATACATTTTCTGCAAGTTTTACATGGGCATGCATATGCATTGTATGGAACGTTGTGTGCCTTCCGAACGTTTCCTTTCGCTGGGTTTATTTTAAAACAAAAATCACTTAAAAATGTTTTATTTTAAAATGATCCTGTTTTTTTATCGTAGGCAGTATTGAGGTTTTGATCCCTTATCCTTCAAATGTTTATGAGATAAGCTCCTCTCTAAGAACTGTAATTATACATTTACTGTGATTTATATTTCCGCTGTAGTTTATTTTTAGATGTGCGTAGGTATTGCTGCGAGATGTATTTACGTTGCAGAAGGCCAGTATGTGTCGCTAGCACTACCAACTTGAGATAACATTGTATGTTTTCAGTCATGTGAACAAAGGCGTCCTTCATTGTTTGCTAGCAGCTAAAGTGCGGCCCTGGTGACTGAAAGGTTAAGCGAGCCTGGCTTATACGATTCATGTTTTTTGGATAAATGTATTTCACAAAGTTTAAGAGATAAAGTTAAAAGTTTCATAATGGCTTTTATTCTAATTTCAGTTATTTTTGTCTGCTTTATAGTCTCAGATTTCGAACTCTATGATCGACTGAATGTCGTTTAATTGTGCTAAATCTTGTCAATCTGTTAAAAGGTCTAGCCGTACAGCGAAATGGCCCCCACGGCCGTTGTTTGAAATAATATGTGTGGTAAAAAGGCCTACCGTGAGAATGCAATATAAAGTATTTTTAGCCCTCACCTTGAACTGTCCTTGAGATAATCGGGGAAGTATGCGCAGGAGCTACTATTTTTCACATATGTTTTTCTCCAAAAATACAAAAGTCAAAAATATAAAACCAACGCCATTTATTGAAGAATATATTAGTCCACATTATGTATTTTCTTCACATTTTTACACAAATTTCAACATTGACAAATAAACAAAAATATATGGCTGTAGTATGGACTCAGTCACCTCTTCGTTCAAATGAAGGGAACGACAGCAAGTACGACCGATAATGGCGTATGTGTAGTTTGGTAAAATCGTTTGACTTCTGCTTCATCTTTCTCTCCCCCAAGCAGCCTGGCCACCGGCCGTCACTTCTCAATGGGGTTTCTGTTAATGGTGTCTGATAAATCACTCTCAGTATTTCTTTAAAAAAACATGTGGGGGGTCATCCTTACACATCCAAATGTAAAGCGTTTGATTTTTGTGATGTTTCGTGATTTCTGGTGATTTGTTGAACATAAAGAAATTTTATTAGATGTTATTATCGTATTAGAAAAAATGTTTTAAGAATTAATGCTTTGTAATAATGGTCTTGTTATTATAATATTTGTTTATTTAGCGTATATTTAGTAATTTTGTTGTTCTTTTTTTACTTAAAGTTTGTTTAAAACTTTTTCCGAGAAATGCACTTCTTTCGAGTTATGTTGGCTTTCTATGAAAGGCGATTTCATAATTTTGTATCAAAGACGAAACTAGCCTTTCTGTCATCCGAGACAAACATAGATTTGCGGTTTCCCACCCCCCTCCCACCTTCGCAAAGTACAGATACAAAGATAATTTTACTAAGTTCCTAATAGCCGATTATTTTAAAATTCGAATTACGTAACAAAACGTATACTGAATTACGTAATAAATTTTGTCAAAATAGTCAAATATAGATTCATTAAAATCTTAACAACGAAACCCAAAGGAACGCAAGAAAATTCTGCTTTATGCAGGTTTCTGTCTTATCAGTTATAATTGTTGGTATTTTTTCTGTTGGGAATTTTTAATTTTAATTTTTACATCGGGCCGGTCCAAGATGGCTTTCGGTCGGGCCTAGAAATTCCGGTCCATGCATACCGCTAATCCTAACCTAAAAATAGTTGTGCTCTTGGAATTAAATGCAAAATTAAAATTTTGTTTCTATTTAATCCATTTCTTCGTCTTAGAACTTGGGCCATTAGCTAGTAACTATCTTTAGTATAAATAATTTCTGATTCCATTTATATGAATTACATTAAAAATAATAACCATCGGAAGTAAATAGTATGAATGTTTTGTATTTTAAATTGTCTTTTAAATTTACTGAAAATTATTAGTAGAACATTTCCAAATAAAAATGTTTTTGAATAGTAGTTAAAAAAATAAAAAAAAAAAACAATTTCGGTGGAGTTCCAAAATAGGACAAAATATTAATTTTCGGTCTTCCGGTTTTCGGTCTTTGAGAAATATATTTCTTGCAACTGCACATATAAAAGTTGATATATATTCAAATTATTAAAAGTATTTTAATACTTATGATGTTGAAATAACTAAAAAACAAGATATCATTATATTTACATCAACCAAAAAATTACAGAATAATGCTCAAAGTATGTACTTTTAAGATAAAGAATTTCGTTAAAATCGAAGATGCTATTTTTAAATTATTAAAAAAAATAATGCTAGCAACTCGCTAAAATTTTCCTAACTTTCCCTGTTTGCAATTGCAGAAATACGCTACTACCAATGCATTACGCTACTATCAATGTATTGGTCAATTCGTCACATTTCCACTCGGGCATGATGTGCAGTGCGCCAAAATTAGAGAATGTTTCGATTTATTCAACTTCCCTATAGGTTTGTAAAAATTTTGTTATTTTGGCGTACCTTCGTGCGTAATAGTATAAAATCGATGGTCTAGTCGATTCTGCAGGTGAAGCTAAATAGGGGCTGTAAATATATAAGATTATAACTTTTTGGCAATTTCGGACCTCCTCCCAACCATCCGATATCATACGTTATCATTCCGCGAATCTCCCTCCCCCCTAATAATATTGTTATCAGTGTCTAAAAATTCTTTTTATTTTTACAATATTTTTCCTTTATTTTTCCTTTTTATATGTGTGCAATGATATACAGATACGGTTGTACATTTTTTATTCGCATATTTTACCAATTTAAATGAAGAGAAGAAACTCATAAAATACCACTATTATATTAGAAATAACTTTGTATCAATTAATATTTTAAAGAAATACTCATTATTTAAAAGTTTTTACTAATAGTTCTTTTCTACATAATGCATTGGACAGTAATATTGCCTTCTTGCACTTCGACCATGCACGGAGCTAAACACAACTTCTTGTAAACAAAACAGGTGGGTAACATTCTTCCCCATTTTTTACTAGCAAAAATAACAAGTGTCATTTCGAATCTGGTTTCTCTAACAACGAATTATAATACGCATATGGCAGAAGAATATTAATGGCGAACGTTGGGTTATTCCATATTTTGGAATGAAATGTTTTAAAATCCTTCAATGGTCTTAATAATAACTTTGTATTTTCATAAAAAGAAGAAAACAGTCTTAAAAAATTAAGATAACATATGTAAAGAAAAAGACACCATAAAACTAAATTTTGGTTTTATAAAAAATGATAACGATATCAAATGACGAAACACCCTCCCTCTACATATTTATCTTTCGATGTCAAGTGCCAGAAATCCCCGTAAAGTAATACGTTCTATATGTACACTGTAGATCCCCATAGCCTTCGTAGGAAAATGTTGTCATTTTGTTTGTCAGTTCTTGATATTATTACGCGAGAAGGATGCGTAGTATGCCAAAATAACAGAATAATTACAAACGCCAAACAAATCTATAGGGAAGTGGAATGTATGGAAACATTCTCTTATTTTGGCACACTGCGCATCCTGCCCGAGTGGATATGTTACGAATTGACCAATGCATTGATAGCAGCGTATATCTTCAAATACAAACAGGGAAAGTTACGAATATTTTAGAAAGTTGCTAGCATTATTTATTTTTAAACTCAAAAAGCGCATCTTTGATTTTAACGACTTTTTTTTTTAAGTACATACTTTGAACAATATTCTGTAATTTTTAGGTTTGCTGTAAATATAAAATTACTACATTAATAAATTTTTTAAAATATTTTTGTTTATTTTTCTATGTTAAAATTTGTGTAAAATGAGATAAAAAGTATATAATGTGAACTAATATATTCTTTAATAATTGGCATTGGCTTCTTTTTTTTTTTAAACTCTTGTACTTCTTGAGAAAAACTTATTTGAAAAATAGTAGTGCCGGTACATACTTCGCCGATTTCCTAAAAGACAGTTCAAGGTCAGTGGCTAAAAGCACTCTATATTATATTTTCTTGGTGAGCCTTATTACCACACATGTTATTTCAAACATCGGACGTGGGGGTCATTTCGCTATGCTTATCCGGCTAGTCCCTTTGAACCTTTCAAATACGTTTCTATTGCATTTCGTTCTTTTTAGATGCAGATCAAGAACTATGGTTTAATGAATCCAAAAATAATTTTTCAAAAAACTAAAAATAACATAAAAGTGTAACCTATTCTTTTTTCCAAAGGAAAAAAAAAGAAAGTAAAAAAAGAAGGCGTAGTGGTAAAACAAGCAGAATTCATCAAAGGTGTGTTAACATGCATTTTATACAAGTTATTGTAATTCATTTAATTTTTAACGCTTTCCAGCATTGATGAAAAATATTTATGACTTCAATTTGTGTGACTGCCGTCTGTAGTCTGCCGCTGCCTTCTGTATTCTACAGTCTGTACGTGCTCTAATTCGCTTAAATAATGTCAGATTGTCATGAAACTGACATATAATATTTGGGGTTACTATGACATGTTTGGTATTGAAAATGTTTTGTGCAGCATTTACAGTTCATTTACAGGAATATTAAAAAAATTCCGTTACATTACATCATATGGAGACAAAGAGTCTGCGGTGTAGTTTAATGATATTATATTATTTTAAGCATATTGAAATTTATATATATATATATATATATATCAACGAGGTTTACTACAAGACGCTTACTGTAGAATTTAATGTGCATGTATTTTATAGTTTATTTACATGCACACTAGAGCTGGACGATACCAGAAATTTAATATCACAATATATCAATGAGTTAATATCGATATTGTTGATATATTGCGATAAATTCCTCAAAGTGTATAGAAACAGAAGGAATGCCCAATTTCGAAAGATAAAAGATAGGCCGCAGCAATTTGTGCAAAAACTGATGTAGAAAGCAATGAATAAATGTATTACCTATTATATACCTAATATAAAAGGTATATACCTAAATGTACATACGTATTTACTCGCACGCATCCTTTAAATGCACATGTGTTTACACAAAATAGAAATATCTTAGAAAAGGAACCAATGTTCGATATCTATTTGCACTTATACCATTGATTGCTTAGCATAGCGTTTTTCTTTAAAAAGTAGTACATTCCTCCACCCTTCCTATTTTATACATTATTCATTAATAATATTATAACTATTTGTTTCCTCATGAATTACTGAGTATATTATGAAAAATAAATTAAAATATAATATTCTTAAGGATGTTGCGTATTTTAATATTATTAAAATAAGAGAAAAGCAAAGGCAAAAACTGAAATAGATTTAATGTAGGCATTTTTTGTATTTGAGTTAGAGATTTAAAAAAAAATTCTGTATATTCTTTATTATATATGTGATAAAACTGGAATTAGACTTCAGTTTTTTTTTTTTTTTTTTTTTTTTTTTTTTTTTTTTTTTTAATAAAGGTATATGAAGATGTGTTAGTTTTAATCTTTTTTCACTATATACACATATATCAGTAAAATATTAGATGTAACTGAAAATCCATGCGCAGTCTTATGTAATACACATTTTAAAATCTTAAAATAAAACATTGGGCAAAAATATCAATATTTAAAAAAGTAGTAGCGATTTTAAAAATGCATTTTTTTAACTTTTTTAAATTTTTAATTAAATATGCAGTTAATTTTTTTTAAAAAATTCACTGTTATTTGAACATTGAAATGCAGTGAGTTCACCATTTGAGAAATATTTTTAAAAATAAACAAAGTTGTTGAAAAGGCAAACTGACCCCTTAACCGTACAATGAAACATATGCTTCGTTTTACGTTGGCTAATGTAATGTAGTACTTTTTAGGGATGCTTCTTTAATTGTTGCCCGAAAGTAATAGCATATCGGGGGCTAATAAATAAAAATAAACCAAATTTCGCAATATTTATATCTTTCACTACATGAATGGAACATTGAAACATTTTTTTAAAAAATACGAGTCCTCAAATCACAATTGAAAATAGTTTTATGTTAATTAAAATTGCTGTTTTTTTTTAATATAAATTAAAAAAAAAATAATTAAACATTAAAAACCATATTAATGAACATTTTAAACTAAAATTTCAAAACAGGATATAATAAATTCACCCTGGAAACATTTATTTTGCCGATAATACTACAGAAAAGATAAAACGAATGATCATTGAGCGCAGCATAGATGTTTCTAGATAGGAAGCTCAGCTTGAAAGCAACCAATGAACGAACAGTGAAGCTTCGCCAATGTAACGAAAAAAAGCAGAACGAAAAGCTTTACCATTAGCAGACTCTGATTGGTTGTCCTACAGACGAGCTTTTCAGCTGCTAAGGTATAATAAGTGATACTACGTACGTACTCCAACAGTCCAAACCAAAGTAATCAGCACGTATTTTATTTGTCCATGTTTGTTATTGAATATATCAATGCTATGACATATCTAGATAGGCCTTGATATGTCTAAACCAATAGCAGTAGCAGAATTAAAACGATGATAACAAGCATTCATTATTCAGTAACGATTGAAACATTACGGAGAATGAAATTTGCGGTTGAAATATAAGACCGTAGAGAATGTATTGGGGATATATTGGAATAGTTAGTATTAACGAAAGACAGATAATCACTGGAGGGGGATACTGTGCTTTGAAAGAAGCGGGGAATGGGTTGCGCTAAGGAAACGATTGAACCTAGAGAATGTAATTGGGGATATATTGGAATAGTTAGTGTTAACGAAAGACAGATAATCACTGGAGGGGGATACTGTGCTTTGAAAGAAGCGGGGAATGGGTTGCGCTAAGGAAACGATTGAACGTAGAGAATGTAATTGGGGATATATTGGAATAATTAGTGTTAACGAAAGACAGATACTCACTGGAGGGGGATACTGTGCTTTGAAAGAAGCGGGGAATGGATGGCGCTAAGGAAACAATTGAAAGTGGAGGATATTTCTTTAATAGTTTTGAATATGCGGCGCTTTTTATCAGTGTTTGAAGTCGCGGTCGGTAAAAAAAAGGCTTTGAGGTGTATGAGTTCGAGTAAAAGCCTAGGTATTGGAATTGGGATATATTCTTAGAGTCATAACTCCGATATTGTTATTGCGATAATGAAAATATATCAATATTTGATGATACTCGTATATTGATAAATAATAAAGCCCTAATGCACACACAAAATAATTTGCTATTTTTTTTAACACAGTCATACTTATTGGTAAAGTTATCATGCGAATTGAATATTTCCAACTGAGCCAAAAAATGCCCAAGTCAGGAATCGAACACTTAAGATTGGCTTAAATTGCGCATGCTCTACCGTTTAAGCTACCGAGGTTAACATCCGGCGAGCATATTTCGATCAGATAATCTTAATGGTAATAACATCTGGTCTGCCATATAGGCAACTCAGCAGAATAAAACGCAAGAATAGGAACTCCATATAAACGATATATAAACGATGGTAACGTGCATATGCTATTATTTTAACATAATAATACCGATTAATAAAGTTATCATACGAATTGAATATTTCTAATCCAGTCCATCGTTTATATGGAGTTCATTTACCTGTGCTTTATTCTGTTGAGCTGTTGTTGAGCTGTCTACATGACAGACCAGATGTTATTACCAATACGGTTATCTGAGCCAAATATGCTCGACGGTTGCCAACCGTGTTAGCTTAAACGGTAGAGCGTTGGGAATGTAAGCCAATGGTCCGGGTTCGATTCCAGACTTGGGCATTTTTTCGCTCAGTTGGAAATATTCAATTCGTATCAAAATAATTTGGTTACAGAAGAAATTGAACAATAATTGAACAAATGAAGTCTATGAATACGAATTCCTGGAAGTTAATTTTCAGTCCTGGAACGCGTTTTTAAAATGAGCTTTAAAAAATATATTACATGGTGTGTATAAAACGTATAGATCACATACAGGGCTGTACAAGTGTTTGCAAGTACAGTTCTGTTTATTCACGGAAATTACTGAATGGAATTTTTTATCTATGGTATTCGTTTAACTGAACAAATATATAATGTACTATGTAGTATACATTCAAATTCAAGATCTTATATAGGGCTGCACATAAAGAAAATCTGATATTTTTCCGATTATCAATTGTATTACCAAAAATTCAGTTATGCGTTCAGCGTTTTCAAATTGAACTATTTTTTTAACTAATACTTGGTGTGTAGAAATTCTGTGGAATATATACAGGTCTGTACATTGGTTCGTAACTATATTTCCTATTAAATGTTGGAAAGGCTACAAACGCAGCACAAATTGGAATTTTTATCGTGAGCCACCAACATGGGGCAAACACGAAGTTTAATTAAATCCAGCATCGATAGAAACTATATTAATACATGGAAATTATTCTAGGGAAAAACATTCGCCTTGCATACAATTTTTCAAATGAAAATCAAATTTCAATGTAATTGCTTAATAGTGAAATATTTTCCAGGATGGGTATCGTTCCATGTGGTTTAGTCGGTAGAACATCTGTGCGCTATACTGAAGGCCCGGGTTCGAGCCCCGATTTGTCCAAAATTTGATTTTCATTTGAAATATTGTATGCAAGGCGAATGTTTCTCTCTGGAATAATTTCATTGTATTAATATATTTTCTATCGATGCTGGACTTAATTAAATTTTGTGTTTGCCCCATGTCGGTAGCTCACGATAAATATTCCATCTTGTGCTGCGTTTACAGCCTTGCCAACATCTAATAGTGAGAAATTTTCCTATATGTAAATTTTCCCATGAGAAATTTTCCTATGGGTATCGTTCCATGTGGTTTAGTGGGTAGAATTTTAGTGTGCTACACTGATGGCCCGGGTTTGAGTCCCGGCATGGAATCTTTTTCACTATGTTGGCCTTTCCGCCTCTTAAGCATTTACTTTGAAATTTGATCTTCATTTGAAATATTGTATGCAGGAGGAATGTTTCTCTCTGGAATAATTTCCATGTATATCCAACACATAAAGCGAGTTGCATTATTGTACACATTTTATAAACTAAAATTTGTAACAGTAATGTGAAAAAAAAACGCACACATCGGATTCAGGTTACTGTCCAAAAGATTTTAATATTTGTAAATGTAATTTCAAACAGCTTATGAAAGTTTTTCATACAAAGCACAATAACTGAGGTCTTCAATAAAATGAAATGTACTTTTCTTAATCATTAAAAGGAATTTGAAAAACTAATTTCGAGTTTTCCTTCCAAATTCGTATCTAAGGGACTCATAAAATTTACCGTTTATTTTATATGACTACATAGTAATTGGACATTGAAACGAGAAAGTTGTATCTCATAAAAGAAAAGAAGTTTTACAAGACACAAATCAAATGTATTCTTACAAAATTAGACAGCAATTGATCGTTACAGTATCTTTGGTCGCAATCTTTTCAAAATAGTGATGTAAACATTTTGAAAATCTGGTTTGATTTACTAAAAGTATCGCATTTTTACTGGGTAAGAATAGAAATAAAGGAAATTTTATTTCAATTCATAACTAACGTAATTTTTAAAAGTGTACTAATATTAAATTTTTATTTATCATACTTTAACATATGAGAAAGATTAATGCTGTCCAGTTTATACTTTATTATCGTAATAAAGTTTAAAAAGTCTTATTTTCATTAATTTCCATATTTGTTTAACTTTTTACGACAAATTACATGACATACAAAGAGACCAATGGGCACAATGTTTTTTTCAGCAAATTTTAATATATATATATATAAATAATTATTTGTTAATTCTTAATTTTTCTAAGTGTACACTTAAGTTGGTGTGTTGCTATATGCCTATAAAAAAGATGAGTGACTATTTATTGGAATATTTTAATATCGGGTCTGAAGATGTTTAATACTTAAAATGTTGCATTATTGATATTTTTTTCATAAACTAATATTTGTAACTGCAATGTGGAAAAAACACACAACAGTTTCAGACTACTATAAGAAATATTTTAATATTTATAAATATAATGTCAAACAGCTTATGAAAGTTTTTAATACAAAGGACAATAAATGATTTTTTCCACAAAATGAAATGTATTTTTCTTATTAATTAAAAATAATTTGACAAACTAATTCCGAGTTTTCCTACCGACTTCGTATCTAAGAATCTCATAAAATTTACCGTTTATTCTATATGACTCCATAGTAATTAGACATTGAAACAAGAAAGTCGTATCTCATGAAATAAAAAAAAAAGTTTTTAAGGCGCAAATCAAATGTATTCTTACAAAATTAGATAGCTATTGATCATTACAGTATCTTTGGTCATAATTCCTTCAAAATCGGAATGTGATCGTTGTGAAAATCTGTTTTAATTCCCTAAAAGTTGTGTATTGTTAAGTAAGAATAGAAATAAAGTAAATTTCACTTTAATTCACAACTAAAATAATTCTTAAAAGTGTAATAGTATTAAATTTAAATTTATTGTGCTTTTATTTTATTATACATTTTTGATATGTGTTTATTGATTTTTGACATATGTTGATATATTTCTGTATTCTTTTATTCTGATATACCTAAAAATTGTTTTTCATGTGTACACATAAAAAAAATCGCATTTTTATTTCATGTTTATATCCTCCTTAAAAAAAAAAAAAAAAAAAAAAAAAAAAAAAAAAAAATCACAGTTAAATCTGCTCAGATATTTTGCCTCTATTTGAATTTTCATTTCTAGACGCCCATATTGATAATTAAATTTATCGTATGTTTTCTGTATGTAAGTATACTTTTATTATTAACGAGGTGGAACCCGCCGAATTTCGACGAAAGAAAATGTTTACAAAGGAGCTGTTGCATCAAATTTATAATACATCAACAACAATAATTAGAATAAAAAATCCATCTTACACTTGTTAATTTAACTCTCCAAAGATATATTTTAACCTAAGATTAACAAAATACTTTTTCCATAAACTTCAACTGTTAAAATTATTGAAAAATTAAACTTAATTCATATACTTAATCAGTAAAATATGATGAAGATAAGTAATTTTGATTAAGTTATTAATTGATGCTTGGTATTATGGAATGAAAAATCCGCAAAAATGATTTCACCTTGACATAATCATAGAATTTTTCTACCTTCACATCTAAACCAAATCAAGTAATTTTCCACGTTTCACATCCATATTAACCATTTAAAAACATTTTAATGCGCAATAAGTTATTAATAAATAGATTTTCAAGCTTGAAGTCACGTTTGTTAACTATTACAACTTTTCATGTTAAAATTTCCACTCGTCATTTGAGGTCTTAGTATAATCTCTGTACCTGCGCGTAAAAATTCCAGAAATTTATAACTTTTAGACGTATTCAAGGAGAAATATCTCGTTTTATCAAATAAAATTATCGTTTACTTTTAAATATGACGTCATTTTCAGTCGCTGAAATATTTTGCCTATTGACTCAAACTCAATATCAGCGAAATGAAAAAATAGTGAAATATAACAGCATCATTAGGGAAATTGTGTCTTTTTTAAAGCGTAACGTCATTTTCTGTTCAAATTTGTAAAAATATATTTTTAACTGTAATGAGAAAATGGCATCAGTAAGAATATAATCAATAAAGATAACTAATCCAATTTTAATAGAAATGAAGTACTTCAGTTGCCACGATTAGAAAATTGGTATTAAAAACTATAAAAAAAATAACAACACAAAAAATAACAACACAAAAATAACAACACAAAAAATAACAACTTTCAAACAAATTGCATTTAAAAGTGCATTTTTTTCCGCGTACGACGGTGTAAACATTTAAAATGTGGGATGTTTAGAAGTTTAAAAATTTGCTGTAGCAAAAATTGCAAAAGCGAAATTTCATTTCAAATTTCAAATTGTTGCCATTCGCAGAATGACGTATGCGTTACGCACAGATATGTTTGTCCTTTATAATATAGATATGTAAAGTCGACATAAATGAGAATAAATTCACATTTAAATTAGATCTTGTGCATTACCTGGCTACTTTTCATTCTCTTTTTTCCCTACTAAATATTTTTTTTTTTTTTTTTTTATGAAGCCTTGAAGTATCTGAAAGTAAGATGTGCTTTCTTTATTCTGTTACTTACGTTTGTTTTTTAGCGTAGCATAATCATCCTGGAATATCAGTTTTTGTATTTATTATTTGGTGGTCCAGTGCCCTTTACGCATATAAATAGTTCATAAACTAATCGTGTTAATTTAAGTTCATGGCGACTTAAGTCTTGATGATCTTAAAAAAAAAAAAAAAATCAAATGGAAAAAATATTTTTTTATTGTTTAAGAAAAAAAAAATCACCAAAGAAAATATAGTAATCCCAATTAATTCTTTTTTATTTAGAAAAATATAAAAGTAATTCAATTGAAAAAATTTCATAAAAAATAATAATAATGAAAATGAAAAAAAAAAATGTCCTGTGCGGACTCATCTGCAAACATATAGCTTTCATGAAAAATAGAAAGATAAGATTTAAAAAGTAGAAACTATACAGACCCTCAAAATCAGCTGACGGCATTTTATTTCGATACTGGCCACACGCTCCTAGCCATTTCACAACCTGCTCGGTCGCCACATGCCGATTCGCAGATGACCGGTCGCCTTTAGACATTTCGCGATCTGGCCGACGGACTCCAGCCATTTCGAGAACTGACCGGCAAACGCTGGCCATTTCACTAATTGGCCAATGAATTTAAAAAGCAGTTGGCCACTTCTCGAAATGGCCGGACAATTTGCTAAGTGGCTGATTTAGGGCTTTGGACGCAACTTATACAATGAAACTACGTAAACAGTTACCGAAAAAAACACACTTAAATACTAGCTGTTTTTCATATGGTTTTGTAAGTGTTGTTCCCTGTTTACAGTTTTGAGATAGAAAATCGACAATTTTTCAAATTTTATTTAAATTTCATTAGATATGCATCCATTAATATTGTATATGTAGTGTGACTTCAAAAATCCAGTATCAAAACCATCTTTCCCCTTCCTTTTTCTTTTACACTTTCAAGTTATGGGAGAAAAAAATAACAATTTTTTTGAATTAAAAACTTCAAGGTCGAAAGTAAAAATTAAAAAAAAAAGAATATTTGACTTTTTTATTCCATTTGCCAGAGGTTATTTTTTTTCTGAAGAAATTTTCTGAGAGCTGCACTGTTGCTTAGCAACGGGAACAACTTTGACGAATGCATGGCGCAATATATTTCGGGAATAGCGACATCAATGATGAGGAAGACTTTTCAGGCTTTCACGTGAAAAGGCCGCTACTTATGAACTGATTGAACACGCAAAATCTGAAAATGCATTAAGTGTTCATAAAAGAAATACAGATGATTAACTAAGCATTGACGAAAAAGTTCAACAACGAACAGCGAGATCGCTGACACTGTGCTAAGTAGTACCTGAGGTGATTGCTCAGTATTTCAATAAATTTATTATCTGACTCATATCTTAAATTAAAATAATAAGTTTTATTTCTTTCACCAAAACATTTCACTACTCCTTTTTTCAATCTGCGCATTCGAAGAACAAACTTATTTCTAATCCACCTCTACACTGGAGGGTTGCCACATTGGAGGGGTTGCCATTCCACTAACAGACTGGCGCGTTTATCGCCCGTTGGGCGATAGCATTTAAAAGCGATCACCACAGAGTATCCCCCCCCGCCCCCCAGTGAACAAGGTGAACGGCAGTAACATTAGTAACATGCAGAGAAAAAAAAGAAATATATATACACAAATACAGTAATATAGAAATACAATTATATAAATAAAATTAAATAACAGTTACAAGTCTTTTGGGAAAATATACATGACGACCACTACGCGTGACATAGTTACGTGAATTGCTGCCATCTTTTTTAGTAGAAATTGGAGGTTGAACAGAGTCAGGAATTTTATTATATGATTCTGATAACAGATAAGCAGGCTTACCACGGTCGATTGATACTCGCAATTTTTTTTCCTTAATCATTATGGTCATGTTTTTATTATCGCAAGAAATAACAGGATATGGACAAGTGTAGGGCTGAGATAACGGCGGCTGCACTCTGTCAACTCGTAAAAAGATGTGTGAGCAAGTTTGCAAAGATGGGTTAATATAATACTTGTCAGTGCAATGAGCAGATGTTGCTACTGGATTTAAAAGTTGCATATTGTTGCGAAGATTTGTAATGAAATCATCAGTACAAGGTGGGATAACTGACGTAGATAACATGTCACTAGAAAGTCGTAAAGTTGTACCATACGCTAGTTCAGCACAAGAAGCATGCAAGTCTCCTTTAACGGCTGTTCTGATATCTAGGAGCACTACAGGAAGTATCTCGGACCATCTATTATTTTCGTGAGCTTACAGAGATGATTTACACCGGGTCACCATTGAAGTGATTGCTCGGTATTTCAATAAATTTATTATCTGACTCATATCTTAAATTAAAATAATAAGTTTTATTTCTTTCACCAAAACATTTCACTACTCCTTTTTTCAATCTGCGCATTCGAACAACAAACCTATTTCTAATCCACCTGTACATTGGAGGGGTTGCCATACCACTAACAGACTGGCGCGTTTATCGCCCGTTGGGCGATAGCATTTAAAAGATCACCACATACCAGAGATGCTCAGAAGACGAGGATGAATAACCGCCAGCAGAAAAGGTGTCACTAGAAAAATGACAGGATAATTAATATAGGCTTTAAAGAAACAAGACTTTATTTCGAAGTAGACACTCTTCGTTTGTATAAAATACAAAAACAAAATTGTTAAAGAACAGCCAAAATAATTGAAGCTAACAAAATTGACATCGATGTTTCCGAAATTACAAAAGAAGAATTAATTTCGGTCTTTATTAGATTTTTTTCTGTAACATAGAAAATATCATTTAAAGGAAGTTTTTTTATATTTAATTTTCTTCTTTTCTTACATAATTATCACTTAATAATGAATTAAATTATGGCTAAAGGCACCATTCTGAATATAGTACTACTTTGGATATTCCTAATTACTATTATTGATATTCCTTCAAAAATTCGGCATAGGCTCTGTTCCGATGATGCCGGATTTTTTTATACTGTATATTTATATATTTAAAACGTTAAGCGTTTTTTTTTTTTTTTTTTTCGATAGTCCGTGAAAAGAAACTACTTCATCATATTACACATTTTTTTAATGAAAAATATTTGGCCGGGGAATTATTATCGTCCATTCGTTTGTAAAATATTTTATTAATTAGCCGTAATTTTAAATTAAAATTCTACAGTTGCGCTTGTGCAACATAAAAGTACAAGACTGCCTTTGGAGTGACACGCTGCACGTGCGCAAAAATGCTCGTTTAGTTCAACTATCAGATCACAGCTTTAAGTTGTTTTAAGTTCGTTTCCTATTCGATCTTGTTATAAACAAGTTTTTCTTTCTTTCACAAAGTTAATATTATTGGGCTCTTTCGGCATTATTAACAATTAAAAAATGTACTGTGCTGATATTAAGAGCAAAATACGGTTTATTTTGGGAGTGACATACTGTTTTGGTCATATTAGGCACAGAAAATAAATGCAGAAATTTGAGTCTAAAAGTTATGGCTTGTGGTCCGTCTTATGAATTGTCAATAGTTACAAACGAGGATTGGGAAGCTAGCATGTTATGTTGTAGCCGGTTGTTTGAAAAAATATCATAAATATTAAAACACAAAACTATTTCTGTAAGATCAGAACTTAAATTCGAGACAATTTCGTATGCGTCAACTGTTTTTCGAACACCTTCAATGTAAAAGGTAGAAAAGCGTGTTCTTGCTGGGGTAGCGGGTTAAAGCAGCAGTTTAAAGCTCTGAATTTTTGTAGAGGTAGCAGGTTCGATCCCAAGCCTGGCAAAATGTTTAATATTTTTGTCGATAATTCAATTCAACAAAGGATTTATATTTTATTATTATTATATGAATGCTTTATAATTAAATAAAATTTAACAATCGATAATATTTTGAAAAAAAAATATTTTATATAATTTTGTATTTAAAATATTTTAGCAAAAATATTTTGCAATTAAATAAGTTGAGCTGATCTACAATATTCGTTATATTTTCTGACCATTATTAAGAATATATATACATGTATGTGAGAGAAAGGAAAGTTTGACATTCATCTGCGTAAAAAAATGAAACGGAAAGAAAGAAAAATATTCGTATAAGAGCTATAAAAAAATTACCTTGATATCCAATTTTAATATTTAAACAATGTATAGAAATGAAAAATAAAATATAAGTAATAAAAAATATATATTATAAATCGTTAGCTGCATGAAGTTTCAAATTTGGGATTTTAGAGAATGAGACAGATGGAAATAAAATTCATGGCAGCTTTTAATGATCGTGTAATTTAAAAAAATAAATTAATAAATGAAAACAAATATTGTTATAAAAAAAAAAAGAATAAAAGAATAAGCAGTAGCAAGTAAAAATAAATTATCTACCCGGTATTTTTACGTAAATTTCTGATAAAAAGCAAGCATAATTGGTTTTAAATTATAAACTTAAAATTTTTTCACTTCATTGAATAGGTTAGACTGACAGCACCATCTCTCGCCTTGAAGAAATAGGAATCACTTAAGCAATATAGAAATTCGTCACGTAATTCGTCTTTCAGTAATTAATTTAAAAGCAACTAATTAAAAATTCAAGAATGTTTCTAGTGAAACATTCAATAGCAATCGAGATGCCAGTACTATTTCCGTATTTTAACGGAAATTCAACATCAAGAAAAGAAAAAAGTATCTGTCGTTACAAAGTTGTATGAATAAAACTAAAAAAAAAAAAAACAATTTATCCTAATATATTGAAAAGTATGTATAATATAAATTAACCTCAATCTGAAGCCTCATATTTCTGAATGTATCTAGCATTACCTATGGCATCAGTAATAGAAATACTCTATACTTCTATTGCTTTTAGTGAATTAATTTCATATTAAGCAAAACAACGTAATTCTGATGAGAAGTTAATTAAAATATCTTTAATTGGATTATAATTATGATCAGTGGTTGTGTTCTGAATCGAATGAGGCACTCTGAATTTTTAGACTACTTAATAGGTTATGACTCTGGTTGCCTATACGAAATCTATTTATTGTAATACGCTCTAACACAATCTTTCTCAACCTGTATGCCATGAGAGAATGGAAAATGTGCAGCGAAATTTTTTGACAAATAATTAAAAATGTATGGTGTCGTGTCAATGATACGGCATTTTCTATTTATCATGCACTTAACAACCTTACTGTTTTATTTTTTTGAGACCATAAATTAAAAATAGAGACAAAGCACCACTTTTTCCGTACTAAAATATTTGGCTTATACAATAAAAAAATAACTGACAATTAATAAAGAGAAATTTAAAATTACAAATTAGTGGTATCAAAAAGCTTATAGTAACAAAGCAAGCAATGTCTTCATGCCCGAACTAAGTGGTTAAAGCTTAAAAACTATTTTCCTTCGTTTTCAGTTGGCGAATATGAATGATTAACGAACCCATTTGTAATTCGCAAGACACCAAATCTGACAACATAAAAGGATCAACTCATTGTTCTAAAAAACTATCTTCTACAATCTTCGACAAAAATTTGGATGAGTTTTGTCTTTACGTCAGAAATATGTACCCCACAATCAGCTGGAAAGCTATAAAATTCCTCTCCCTTTTGCATCTTCATGGTTTTGTGAATTTGGATTTTCCAGCATTTACAGAAATCAAGACCAAAAAGCGAGAAGACCTTTAAAAATTGACGATGAAAAGTGAACTCGTCTGGCGACTTTAGAATCTCATATTTATTTAATTTGTTCTAGAAAACACGCCTCCCATTGAATACATTTTGTAAATAAATATATATATTTTTTTGTATCATAAAACTTTCACATTTTTATAAGCAGGTCTGCCGCAAAACATTCCTGATATTTTTAGTGTGCCGTAAACCAAAAAAGGTCTGAGTAACGCTGCTCTAACAGATCTAAAATTTTGTAAAATAACTTTTGTCTCACCCTATATGTAATCAAAGTATGCATAGCATGTGATATGCATATGCGAACAGGATTTTCTTTTCGAACATGTATATCTAGAAACCTCAGCAACATAAATCTATACACCTATCTTTTATTTAATTTTTAGATTTGGGGAAAGTATAGTTTATTCGATATTTAGAGGTCAATGAAATATGAATCCCATTACAATAATAATCAAATCCATTGTTTAGAATAATTACTATATAAAAAGTTTGTCTTTGTACATATATACAAAGAATTCTCTATGAAGCAATTTTATATAGGGGAGATGGGGGCACATGTGAACATGGGGCACATATGAACATCGCAATTTTTCAATAGTTATAAGATTTTTTTTATTTGAAAAAAATTACTAAGGATGATAGCACCTGTAGACATATGGTAATTTTTTTTGAAGAACTTTGACATTTTGTTTGTCCTCTGTACCCAAAACACTGTTTATAGACCTCAAAAGTAAAATCTTCGTTCCAAGTTGATAAGTGAATAACTTTAGTTATTTATTAATTTATTTGAATTTGAGTGTTTAAACATATACTATGAATACTAATAAATATTTTTGATGAAAATCTTTTTTTTTCTAAAATTGAGAATGTTAATGACTTATCAATTTATCTCTAGCGGCCGTGTGGGGCACTTAAGAACAGACTAATTGGTGCAGATATGAACAGTTCTTAAGTGCTCCAATAATCATCCAGTGATTATTTTCCTTTCCATTAACTTCATGAAAAATAATGTCAGTTCCATTATCTATAATTTTCCTGAAATAAAAGATATTTTCCTCACACAAAATTGATATTGTGTTGGAACATCCACATACACATCTTTCAGCAAGTACATAAAGAGCAACAAGCTCGTTTACGTTCTAATGTACTTCAAATATACGTTCAAATGTGTTTTCTAAAATGCAATAAGTGTTATGTATTATTTTACTAAACGGTTTACAAAAATATTCTTTATGCATTGTTAATACAAAAGTATTACCTAAAACAACTTCGCAAATTTTTTTATTACATTTGTTCTAAACATGCAGTGAAGGCTTACTTCCATCTATAACACAGTTATGCATGTCATTCCTTGAATGGATATAGATATAAGTAGTATTTTAAGAAAGTAAAATTTTTTAAACCGGTAAGTACAGTAAAATCCCGATTGTAAACCCCCCTCTTTCAAAAGCAAAAGAAGTTAGGGGCGGGTTATAATCGGGATTTTTTTAAATCATTAAAATACCCTTCTTTATTTACAATTTTCAAGTAAATAAGGCAAATACAGAATTGAGTATCTTTCGTATTGCAGCAGATTACCGATAAATAGTATCTAAATGCCCCTCCCTAAAATTTCCCCAAACCAAAACCCCTAAGCAAAATTTAAAGTTTTAATTTCTTTTTTAAAATTACTTTTTTGTTTATTTTATTGCAACAATACTTAATGAATCATCTAACCCCCCCCGCCCCCCCACCGAAATCTTCTTATTTTTATTTTATAACCTTTTGCTTAAACATATCACCCAGAAACTAGAGAAATACATATATATATATTTTTCTTTATGGTGAATTTAGCAGGCAATATAACTCATGATTATGATGACAAATGAATAACAGAATAAAAAGCATGTTAAAGGATATTTTTTCCTTGTGTTCACATGTGCCCCGCGAGTGTTCAC